>OZ030007.1:81987202-82092202 GCA_964023405.1 Apodemus agrarius
ACAAAGGGTATACTGCCTCAAATGCACACCAACAATATGTAAATAAACTAACTGACATAAAGAAACAACTACTAGCCAGGCAGGGTGGCGCACACCTGTAATCCCAGCACTTGGGAGGCAGAGGTAGGCGGATTCCTGAGTTTGAGGCCAGCCTGGTCTACAGAGTGAGCTCCAGGACTGCCAGGACTACACAGAGAAACCTTGTCTCAAAAAACAAACAAAAAAACAAAAACAAAAACAAAAACAAAACAAAAAGAAAGAAAGAAAAGAAAAAAAGAAACAACTACTACAAAAATAATAAATACAGAGCATTCTAATACTGTAAAAATTTCTTCAACAATTATATACCTTCTAGGTAGAACTAAACAGGGCAAAAACCTCATTGCACTATCTTGAGAGCCCTCACCTTCACCTTAATACTCCTTACATCCATCTTTCACTCTGATTTGTATACATTATCAGCCACAACCACCCTTCCAAGAAGCCATAGAATTAATTTGGGAAGTAATTTCCAAAAAGGCCCCAAATAATTCACCAGCTTCTAAACTGAGCTTATAGTGTGAAAGCAATATGCAGACAGGTGTTTTAAATATTTTTCCATTGCATTAAATATTAGAAGATACGCCTTCAAGGAGAAAATTGATGACTGAAATTTGTACGTACAAACGCATGGCATATTTGATATACTGTATGTATGCATATCTATTATAACTAAAAACCAAGCAGAGAGCCTACAGTATGTCAGGTTAACCCTTTCTAATAGTTATTTGAAGCTGATCAACCTTCAAAACAGAAATTTGTCTCCAATGACGGGTATCATACCCAGGCCCAGGCACTGTGGGTTATTATCTGAGAAGCAGTAATGGCTCTGCACTCCAAAATGTAATCTTCCAAATGTCACAGGGAGTTATGAATATCTGAGCAGCCTAATGCACTTTACCAGCCATGAAATGTGAAAATGTAATCTTATTACCTTTTTATGGTTGTATTTTTTTGAATAATGTAGCCTGGAAACTGATGTATAGTCTTTTCCTGCGTTTTAGCATGATTTGGTCTCCTCTGCTATATAGAACATTTTTCAAAACTCTCCATTTCAACATATTTTAGTCCTGCATGAACTTCATAAACAATTTTTATAGCAACCTTCAGGGTGGCATAACATGCTTTATATAGGTCACAGTTTAATGTATATGATTATAGAGCTTTTAAAGTATTTTATTCAAAGAATTCAAATGAACCTTTATAACTTTTGTACCAAGACCTTAATTCAAGCATGGCAATTTTCTTCTCAATTTTTTTATTAAGAAAATGCCTTAACTTAAAATTGGTCACTAAAGTAACTTACCTGCTCAAAAATAAAAAATAAAAAAAAATACAAGAAAATGAAAAATAAGTATCTTCTCTTCAAAAGATTTATAAAGCTAGAAGACTGTAACTCAGCACCTGGTACTCCACAGGGCAGCTGTGCTTACTCTAGACAACTCAATGGGAACTGGTTAAGTGTCTCCTCAGAGATAGGACAAGAGCCCCATGTAACAGGAAGACTGAGCAGAGTATAATCTCAGCCTCTGCCACTAACTGAATATTGTCCTATTTTTTGTGACTTGTCCAATAATGTCTAAATTACTTTTGTTCTGAATTTGTTAATATATAAAACAAGCCATCAAAAAAGAAAGAAAAGAGAAAATCAACTAAGTATATAGTTTCTTTCCATGTAGAGTGTCACACTCTTACAGAAAAACTGGATAACTCGAGATTAGCATTTTCGAAAAACTAAAAACATTTTTGAAGTGAGCAGAATACATAAAAGATATTAACACAGAGTTACAGAAAAATATAGTTCCAACTAGTGATAATTTGTATATGGCTGAGCCAAGGGAGTAGCACTATTTGAAGGTGTGGCCCTGTTGGAGTAGGTATGTTACTGTGAGTGTGGGCTTTAAGACCCTCATCCTAGCCCCCTGGAAGTCAGTATTCTCCGAGCTGCCTTCAGATGAAGATGTGGAACTCACCTCCGCCTGTGTCACACTTGCCTAGCTGCTGCCCTGCTCCCACCTTGATGGTAATAAACTGAATCTCTGAACCTGTAAGCCAGCCCCAATTAAATGTCCTTTATAAGAGTTGCCTTGGTCATGGTGTCTGTTCACAGCAGTAAAACCCTAAGGCATGACTTGAACTCATTTTTTCCTTAGGCTGATCTCAACTTCAAAACCCTTCCATCTATCTCAGCCTTGGCATTACAAGAGAGAGAGAGAGAGAGAGGGAGAGAGAGAGAGAGAGAGAGAGAGAGAGAGAGAGAGAGAGAGAGAGAGAGAGAAAGAGAGAGAGAGAGAGAATATGAATATGACCAGTCTTCCCAATTGTCTGCCTTCATAGTACATAAGATACATAAACATTGACAATAGCAGGAGGGGCCATGTCAGAAGCTAAATTACAATGCAATGGTGAAAATTACAATGCAACAATATCCATGAATACTGAAAACTACAGACTTACCGTGCCAGTCAACAGGACAAGTACATGCCTACTCTTCAGAAACCACTACTGGTTTTTTGGTCTCTCAACTATACTGACTGAACTAATAAATATGGTTAAAGTTAAAGTTTCTTAGAAGTTACATACCTGAGAAAATGCACCTGTGACTGTGTTTTATTACAGCTATTTGTTCAATGTGTGTAAATATGTGAGTGTGTGCACCATGGACTCTACTAAAATTAATTGTTGGTTGCTTTCAGCAAGATGGCCATTTTTATTAAATTAATCCTGCCAATCTATGAGCATGAGAGATCTTTCCATCTTCTGAGATTTTCTTCGATTTCTTTCTTCAGAGACTTGAAGTTCTTGTCATACAGATCTTTCACTTGCTTGGTTAGAGTCACACCAAGGTATGTATTATTATTTGTGACTATTGTGAAGGGTGTCATTTCCCTAATTTCTTTCTCAGCCTGTTTATCTTTGAGTAGAGGAATGCTACTGACTTATTTGAGTTAAATTTATATCCAGCCACTTTGCTGAAGTTGTTTATCAGCTTTAGGAGTTTTTTGGGTCACTTAAGTATACGATCATATATCTGCAAATAGTAATATTTTGACTTCTTCCAATCTGTATCCCTTTGACCTCCTTTTGTTGTCTAATTGCTCTAGCTAGAACTTAAAGTACTATATTGAATAGATATGGAGAGAGTGGGCAGCCTTGTCTAGTCCCTGATTTTAGTGGGACTTGCTTTGAGTTTCTCTCCATTTAGTTAATATTGAATGGCCGAGAAGCACCTAAAGTAATGTTCAACATCCTTAGTCATCAGGGAAATGCAAATCAAAACAACCCTGAGATTCCACCTCACACGAATCAGAATGGCTAAGATCAAAAACTCAGGTGACAGCAGATTCTGGCGAGGATGTGGAAGAAGAGGAGCTCTCCTCCATTGCTGGTGGGATTGCACTCTGGAAATCATTTTGGTGGATCCTCAGAAAATTGGGCATAGTACTACCTGAAGACCCAGCTATAGCATTCCTGGGCATATACCCAAAAGATTCTCCAACATATAACAAGAACACATGCTCCACTATATTCTAGCAACCTTATTTATAATAACCAGAAGTGGGAAAGAACCCTGATGTCCCTCAACAGAGGAATGGATACAGAAAATGTGGTACATTTACACAATGGAGTACTACTCAGCTATTAAAAACAATAATTTCATGAAATTCTTAGGCAAATGGGTGGAACTGGAAAGTATCATCCTAAGTGAGGTAACACAATCACAAAAGAACACGCATGGTATGTATTCACTGATAAGTGGATATTAGCCCAGAAGCTCAGAATACCCAAGACACAATTCACATATCAAATGATGTCCAAGAAGAAGGAAGGAGAGGCCCCTGGTCCTGGAAAGGCTCAATGCAGCAGTGTAGGGGAATACCAGGACAGGGAAGCAGGTGGGGTTGATTGGGGAACAGGGGGAGGAAAGAGGGCTTATAGGATTTCGGGGAGGGGGGAAACCAGGAAAGGGGAAATCACTGGAAATATAAAGAATATATCTAATAAAAAAAAACTCGATTGATAACATGGTATAATATATTTACTGAGATGGAAAAAAAACTTGGAGGCGGAGGTTGTTGGGCAGGAGGGAAGGATAGCTCGTCAGTTAAGAACACTGGCTGCTCTTCCAGAGGACCAGGGCTTGATTCTTAACACTCACATGATGGCTTGCTGCCATATGTAACTACGTGACTATGGCTCCAGGAGATCCAAGCCCATCTTCTGACCTCAGGGACATCAGGCACACATAGTGTACAGACATACACACAGGCAAAAGATGCATACATATAAAAATGAGTTAATTATAAGAAGAGTCCCTGATTTCAGAAATATGCTTGGGTTTAATGACAGAGTAGTAACTTCAGATGTAACAGTCACACTGCCCAGGTTCATCTACCAGCAGAAATCTGACAACAGAATGGTATCCTGAAGCATACAGGTTCCAGGAGCTCATTCCTGAGGTTGGGGATGCAATTCCAAATACACAAGGTGACTCACAACCAACTCACACTAGTTCCAAGGGATCTGACTTCTTCTGTCCTCTGCAGGCACTGCATGCATGTGGTACACAGACATACATGCAGGCAAAACAACCATACACATAAGATAAAAATAAATTTTAAAAATTAAGAAATAAGTATCTCAAAAGTGTTCATTATCCTTAGCAATAAGGGAAATGCAAATTTTTCATATTTCATCTTACCCTAGTCACAATGGCTATGATTAACAAGAAATGCTAGAAGGGATATGGAGAAAAGGGAAGCCTTATTCAATGTTGATGTGACTGAAATCTGGTGGAGCCACTATGGAAATCAGTATGGCGAATTCTCAAAAAGCTAAAAATAACTCTAACGTGCATACACATACAAACATGCACACACGGAGAGAGAGGGGGGAAGGGGGGAGGGAGGGAGAGAGGGAGGGAGGGAGGGAGAGGGAGAGAGAGAGAGAGAGAGAGAGAGAGAGAGAGAGAGAGAGAGAGAATGGAGTGAGTTTAAATGAAGCTATCCCATTTAGGCTGCCAATATTCCACCCAAGAGCTAAAACCCCAATATTAGGCCTAAGAATACCCCTTTTGCGTTCTTGGTCAGGAAAGTCCTAGAGCCCTCTATAACCACAGAGATGATTGGTGCTCCCTTGGTTCCTTCACACAGGTTGAAGGTTAGCTGCTATTGCTGCTTCTGACACAAGACCAGGAGCATCAAGATAGATCTGACTTAAAAGTCTCCTCCCTAAATGCTATCTTTCATAGAACTAGAAAGTGCTATGCAAGATTCCAAGGGAAGGCAGCAACCAAGTCCTACCCAGCCGAAATACCCACCAAGCACAATTACTGGTGTGGTACAATAACCCTAATAAAGCAATAGTGGCACTCATATCTGATGGTAACCAATATCTCTCTAATTAGACTTAAAACCCACTCAACAGGAAAAACAAATCATGCCTGGTTTTGGAAACCTAGTCAACTACCTAAGCCAAACATCCTCTCAAATAAGAGGAGAACCTACTGCCACCACTTCACTAAGCCAGCATAATTCCAAATCGTGTTATACATCTCTATCTTTATATCCACAGGTAAGTATAACTCTCACCACTCATCAAAGAAGCTTCTCTTTGCAACAGAGACCATTACAGAAAAACAACAATTGATACATACATTAAGTACTGAACTCGAGGCTCAGAGAACATGGGGAGGGGAGGATGGCAAAGATTTTAAGGGCCAGAGGATTAGAAAATCTTCAGTAAGAATGTATGCCCTAGAAATGACAGGGAAACATCACCCATGATACCTCAGCAATATGGCTGCAAAAACAAGACCTGAAAAAGCACAATATCACTAAACATGCTAACCTAGAAGAGGAAAGTCTCATGGGTTCCCATACTATACAACTAAAGAACTAAGGAATGATGGAAGTGGGAGAAATAGGAATGAGCCCCCCTAAACAGTTATCCAATACCAAACTCAAAACCAATAACAATACCTGAAATCTTGTACATATAAGTAATACTAAACAGACTGAGGATTGAACATATTTAGGCATACATATGTATATGTATGTGTGTATATGTGTGCATATGTGTGTATGTATGTGTGTGTGTTCATTTCTTGGGCTTTCTTTTGTTTTCCTTCTTTGTTAGTGTGATAGTTTTGTTTTATTCTTGTTTGTCTTTTATATTATTTGTTTTCTTAAGAGATGGGGGGGGAGGAACTGGAGAAATGGCTCAGTACTAAGATCATACATTGTTCTTACAGAGAATTGAGTTTGATTCCCAGCACTCACATCAAACAACTCACAAATGCCTGAAACTCCAGCTAACACCTCTCTGACCTTCTTGGGCACATACAGAGACACATATACATAAAAAATAAATAAATAAAACTCCATAAAAAGAGAGAGAAAAAGAAGGCATGGGGGGGGAAGGTACGGAGGATCTGGGAGGAGATGAGAGAGGAAAACCCATGATATGAAAATAATTTATTTTCAATTTAAAATTTTTCTGAAAACCTAGTTGTTTTTTTTTAAAAAAAAAAAAAAAAAAAAAAGCAAAATTAGCCAGAAGGAAGCAAAAGATAAGAAATAAGAAAGATCAGACACCAACACAACCAAAAGCAAGAAAGCAACAGAAAGCTATCAGTGAAATAAAGAAAATGTTATTTGAATATATCAATATAATTGAATTGCTTTGGCAAGACAAAGCAGCAAGCCAGAAATCAAAACTGCTAGTATCCAGAATGAAACAGATCTTTAAAACCCTGCCTCAAAAATAAAAAATAACATAGGAGTGGGGATGTGGGAGGGGCTTGAGAAAAAAAGTAGAATAGAATAGCATAAACAACTTTAAACACAAAATTTGACAATTTAGAGGGCATGCACCAATTTATACAAAAATATAAGCTATCGCATCCTTCTCAACATACAATAGGAAATTTTAATAACCCTGTAACTATTATGGAAATATCTGTAATTTTAAACAAAAAAAAAACAACTATGTCCACAGAATTTCACTGTATATTTCTATTAAATTGAAGTTTCAAAATGAACACAATTTTGTGCTTCTCAACTCAAAGCAAAGACAGAAAAAATATTAAAAGCACTTGAGTTGGATCTACCAGCAACACACACATACAGACTACCTCTCATGAACACAAACCTTAACAAAGCTAACAAGTGGCCTTACTTTGGGAGAACAGCCAGCGTTCTTAACCTCCGAACCACTAAACAAAGAGCATGCAAAGGCTGGCCTAGCTAACCCCAGTCCGCCCCAGCCCCAGCACTTGCGCAGCAGATGTGCAGCTTGGTCCTCATGTGGGTCTCCCAGAAACTCGAGTGGGGACTTACCCTGACTCTGTTGCCTGCTTGTGGATCCTGTGCCCCTAGCTAGGCTGCTAGCTTGTCTGCCTCAGTGGGAGAGAATGTACCTAGTCCTGCAGTGACTTGATGTGCCAGGGTGAACTGGTGTCCAGGACTATCTTCTGCTTCTCAGAGGTGAAGGGGGAGGAAGGGTAGTGGGGGGGGGGGGAGGAGGGGGGACTGCATCCAGATGTAAAGTGAATAAAAATAAATAAATTAATGGAAGAAAAAATAATACATAATAAATAAAACACATTAGCATCTGGAAGTCTAAAAAAAGAAAAGAAAGTGATCTTCCAAAAAAGTCAGGTTATAAGACACATACAAAAACAATTCTATTAATATGGAGGCATTGTGGGTGTAGCTACTGTGTCACATATGCGTCAATAAGTGGCAGAAAAAAGAGAGGCTATGTGTACCCTCAGTGTTCTGATCTCTGAATATGAATTAGTACCCTAACACTCTCTGAAAAAGGCAAGCCTAAGGGGACCACCAATCAAGCACCAGGGGGCCCAGACTGGGAGGCAGACTAAGATAACCACCAGTCCAGCACTTGGCAGGACCAGGTGTAGGGGGGTATCAGACCATGCCTGGGAGTAGGATATAGCACTCCTGAGACCACTCCTGGGATGACCCCCAGAAACTCAAAAGACCCCAGTGGCCACTAAGAGGAGCAAGTAAGTGGTGGAGAAATAGAAGCGAAAGAGAAACAGAAGGATGTGGGTACAAAGAAGAGAGGCAGAACTGGAGACTCAAGGGTAGTGCAGGACAGCCTGATGTGAGTAGCCAGTGATGTAACCTGGAACCAAGATAGGGTCCTGGCCTGTGCTGCCACCATCCAGCCGTGCAGCAGCAGGGGTCTATTACCATTAAAGGCCAGGTGGATGCCCCTGGTCTGGGCTGGCCCCAAGGACATGCTGAAGTCTGAAGGCTGTGCAGAGCTCACCCCACCCCTCTCCTGAGCATGGGAGAGAGCTGGCCCTGGGGACTTCACAGCAGGAGAGCTGTCCTAACTGCCCTTACTGCCCCTAGCTCTCTGCAACACTCTGGAAAGAAGGCTGAACACTGCAGGAATTACTAGTAAGCTAGCCGGAGGGTATGAGCGTGAGAGAGCTGGCCTGCCACTCGTCTCCCATGCTGAGGCATGGAACAGAGACAGACAGATACCCTTCTCCCCTCTTCCCCTGCTTGCCCCTTACCACCTGTCACAGGCATGAGACCTGGCTCTAGGGTCATGACAGCAGAAGATCTGGTCTCTCCCATCACTGGTTGCAGCTTTTTTAAGAGTGGGTCCTTAGCCAGGCGTGGTGGCGCACTTGGGAGGCAGAGGGAGGTGGATTTCTGAGTTCGAGGCCAGCCTGGTCTACAGAGTGAGTTCCAGGACAGCCAGGGCTACACAGAGAAACCTTGTCTCAAAAAAAAAAAAAAAAAAACAAAAACAAAAACAAAAACAAAAACAAAAAAAAACCAAAAAACCAAAAAACAAAAACAAAACAAAAAAAAATTAAGAGTGGGTCCTTAACCTCACCTGGGCAGCAGGATAGAGTTGGTCCTGGTAGCAGGAGTTGCCTGTGAGCTGGCCCAAGGGCATGAAAATGATATAGCCGGTGGACTGACAAACTCACATACCTCTCAGGCCCAGATTCAGGGCTCTGGATTGTCCCACTCCAACATCCACCCCATTAATGAACTGCTGGAGTGCATGAAGGGTCTGGTCCTACAAATCCAAAACCACAGGATCTCCACAACTCAGGGCAACAACAGGATATCCCAGAGGAGTCCTAGTGAGGTTCCAATATTAATAGAGTAGCAGACGCCAGAGGCTTCATACCAGACCAACAAGTAATTGCGATGACCATCTGCAAGCAAAGAAGTGTGGACCAAAGTGTATATTGTGGGGCACATTGTGACACACTACAGCTTCCATGATGAGATTTTTCTTTCCTCTGTTCAGGAGGAGGTTGCAAGGGTAGAGAGCAAGTACACAGGGAGGAAGAGATGAGTGGGATTAGGGTACACAACGGGAAATTCACAAAGAACCAATAAAAATTTAAAAACCGTAACAACATTGGCAATGAAACAAAAATGGCAACATTTACAACTACTAGACATATAAAAACAATTTAGCCATTAAAGCCACCAAAACATGTAGAACTAGGGTTTTTAACTTCAATATATGGAGAACAGGTATATATATATATTTATATAAATCAACACTTCCCAAAAGTGATATAGGTTCATTTAACAGTTTCTATCATAAATCCCTGAAACATTTCTACAGATAGACAAAGTAATTATTGTAAAATGTATATAGAAGAATATGAACTAGAAAAGAAAAACAATCTTAAAAGACAAAACGTTGGAGGCCCTAATCTCAGGTTTCTACATGGCTACAGTGATCAATACCCTGGGGAGCTATCAGGAGGACAGACATATAATCCATGGAATAGAACAAAACTTAGAAACACCCTCCCAACTGAGGTTTGAGAAAGCTGTAACCAACACCACAGTGGTGGCAATCCTTTAAACACATGGGCTGCAGCAACTATCCATCAATAAGAAAACAAAATGCTTACGAGCATCACACCTAACCCAAAACAGCTTAATACGGATCACAGGCTGAAATACGCTATGTTAAACTTTTAGAAAAACAACAAAAGAAAATTCTCAGGGCTAATTTAAGAGTTCTTAGACATCACACCCAGAAGCAAATTAAATGGGAAAAACTTATGAATTAGGCTTTATCAAAGATTACAAACTACTACTTACAAAAAAAATCTATTTTCAAACTATATTTGTAAACCAAATATTTGAGAGAAGGATATCTAAAATATACAAAGAACTCTCAAATTCAATAGCAGGAAAAAAATTAATTAGATAATAAACCAAAGAACAGAACACTACTTGACAGAAGACACAAAGAAAATGAATAAGCAAACAAATAAAGTTCAACATTACTAGATCCTAAGGAAACTAAAACCACAAATAGGTATCAGGACATGTTAATCAGAATGACTGAAATAAAAACAGTAACATCAATTTCTAGTAAAGGTATGGAGAAACTGAATTACTCATATATTGCTGGTAGGGGTGTGAAATGGCACAGCCACTGTAGAAACAGCTCAGTAATTTCTTTCAAAAATTAAATATGCTACCACTATTTGAGCTACCAAATGCACACCTTGCATTTTTTCCAGAAAAATGAACTCTTATACCAAAGGAAAAATATATAGCATGAATATTTATAGCTACTTTCTCATTGATAGCCTGAAAATAGAAAATAGCCTGGAAAACAGACCTTCACCATACCTACTATTTAACAATAAACAGGAATACACACAAAAACCTAGATGAATCTTCAGGATATTGTACTAGATTTTTAAAAAACAGAAATTCATACTATTCCATTTATATAAAATTCTTCATCTGGCAAAATAGTGGAAAAGAAAAAGGATTAATGGTTTCAGCAGTTCCAGTGCAGTACAGCCTCAGAAGAAAGAGGCTGGGCTAGTAGGACATCGGGAGGCACCCATGTGTGCTGGAAAGTCTATCTTGATTATACCACTATGTTGGTTGGGTTTTTTTTGTTTTGTTTTGTTTTTTAATTTTCACATTAGAGGAAAGTAGATGAAAAATATAGGATTTCTCTTCTTAATTTTCAACTGCATGTGACTCTGAAAGTGTCTTAAAAACAAAAGGTTCAATTTTAAAAATAAGTAGATCTAGGTGTGGGGCCTATAATCCTAGCCGTGGTGAGTATGGGGCAAGAAAACAGCCCAAGGCAGCCTGGGCTAAAACCCAAGGGCCAGCCTCAGAAACAAGAAAATAAACAAACAAGCTATGTTCTGGTGGTGCACACTACAGCCTCAGCAACTGAAATGACAGTTTCAAAGCAGCTGTGTGGACTAAGGACTTGTTATTCGGTTAGCTGTTCCTATTGAAAAGAAAAACCAATTAGAACCAATATGAATTGCAACTTGATAGGAAAAAAAAGCCAAATTAAAGATAAAGAAAGCTCATGTGAACACAAATTCTTTAGCCACTTAGAGACTCCATTTCTTTAATTCTCCCTCAATCTCTACCCGTCTCCCCAAAAAATGAGTATATTTACTCACTTATCCTGTACATTTAAGAGTTGACATTGTAATATAATCCCAAAAAATTAAGCAATAGTATTATCAGAGAGTTTTACTATATATTCTATTGACCAAGCTCCAACTTGTATTAGAGAAAAATATGTAAATTTAAACCTTCAAACAGGAAATGAAATTTTCTAAATCCATTACATAACTTCAGACTCAGGAATGCACTGAAGGATAATAAATCATTTAAACCTTCATACACAGAACCTTTTTAAATTTGCATTTATCTACAGTAAATACAGCCATGTTCTTTAATAGATTACTAGTTCAATCTAGCAAACTAGTGATTTATAACACTGTCATATTTTAAAAATCAGAAATCTGTCACTGGTGACAAGTAGTCAGAAGTCCACAGAACTTCCATTACATGGACTGCAACACCACAGAGATAGCAAACGGTCATACATCCCATATTCAAATCAATCACCTCAATACTGTGTCTATGAGTTTATAGCTGTAAAATTACATACTATTTAATATTCCTATTGTTCAAGCATCCTACCACTATCATCATTCAATTTTCCAGTCACTCAATGCTTCCAAGCTACTTTAAAATGTATTGTTAATTTTATAGTTACTAATCTGAAGCCTTATTTAAAAGAACAGTAAGATTTGGAAAATATAAAAGAATAATCTGTTTTCTCCACAAAGTATGAACTGTTATATCTTAGACTTCAGACCCAAAAGCACATTCCCTGGGGAAAACTAATGAATTAGACTTTATCAAAAAAAAAAAATATATATATATATATATATATACATAGATATATATGTATGTATATATATATATATATAAAATAAAATAGGAAACTACAGACTATATTTGAAAACCAAATATCTCACAATAGAATATCTAAAGAACTCTTAAATTCAACTTAAGTAAAACCCTGTCTCAAAAAAGAAAAAGAAAAAAAGAAAAACATTGACAAAATTTAGTGTGACTGATCAAGAAAAACAAAAAGACTCAAATCATTAAAATCAGAAAGGAAAGAGAACATATTACTACCAGCCTTACAGGAGAAAGAGAGAGAGACAGAGAGACAGAGAGAGACACAGAGAGAGACAGAGAGACAGAAATATTACAAAGGAATACTCTGGGGGGTGGTTATTTTTTAATTTTTGTTTCTCGAGACAGGGTTTCTCTATGTAGCTCCGACTGTCCTGGAACTCACTCTATAGACCAGGCTGGCCTCAAACTCAGAAATCTACCTGCCTCTGCCTCCCAAGTGCTGGGATTAAAGGCGTGCGCCACCACCGCCGGCCAAAGGAATACTCTGAATATGTCTAAAGTATCAACTTAGATAAAAGGAACAAATTCCTAGAAATCTACTTATTTCTGAAACTAGTTCTATAAGAAAGAGAAAAGATAAATAGACTAGAAGCAAATAAAGAGCTAATAATCAAAAAACAGTAAAGCTGGAACTGCGATAGTTTCTGTTAAAAAATGAACTAGTGTAATTCTTCACAAACTCCTCAAAAGCACTGCAGAGAAAACTTCCCAAATCAGTCAGTGAGGCCAGCAGTACCCTTGTACTGGACATAAAAAAGTACAGGGGATATCACAAACACATGAGAACAAAAATATTAGCAACATATATAAGTAATTCTATACCATAAGCAAGTCATATTTATTCCATAAATACAAGTTTGGTTTAACATATAAAATTAATAAATATGTGGCTGTACAGATGCAGTCAGTAAAATACCTTGGTTCAAGGCCCAGGACCCACAAATTAAAAAAAGCCATATAAAGTGGCATAATTTTAATGCCAGCCCTGGGAAGGTAGAGACAACTGGATCCCTGGGGCTTGCTGGCCAAGCAGCCTAAGCTATATGAACAGTTCCAGGGTAGTGAGAAAACATGCATCAAAAAACAATTAAAAAGAATAGTGGATGAAAAAAACTACAAGGTTGAACTCTGGCCTCCACACACATAAGCACGCACAGACACCTATACACACAAACACATATACTTGTGCACACACATACATACATAGCAAAAAACAATTAAATTATATACTGCATGAATAGCATGAAGGGGAAATTCATATGATCATCTCCATAAACATAAAAAATGCATTTGCCAAGATCTAACAGCCTTTCATGATGAAAACACTTTTAAGTAGATATAGAAAAGATTGTGCTCAACCTGTAAGGATCAGAACAACTAACCTCTTGCTTAACAGAAGTAACACTAGGAACTCAGAAGATAATTATCTTTGGATATATTACATACTCATATACATGTACACACACACACTTCAATACATAAAACTGTAATTGTTATTATTTAAAAATATGTGTATAGCATACATTAGCAAGAACTAACAAAGTAATAATGATTGTGCATAGTACCCAGACTGAAACCCTGAAATAGCACTTCTAACCAAGGAAAATCATGAAAAACTGAGCTTAAATTATCTTGCCATATACAATAGCAGGAATATAATCAAATCAAAAAGACTCTGACATAGACTCAAGAGACAATCTAGGGCTGGGGAGGTGGCTCAGTGGTTAAGAGCATTGACTGTTCTTCCAAAGGTCCTGAGTTCAATTCCCAGCAACTACATGGTGGCTCACAACCATCTGTGATGGAATCAGATGCCCTCTTCTTGTGTGTCTGAAGACAGCAACGGTGTATCATTTGGATAAAATTGGATAAAATAAATAAATCTTTAGAAAAAAAAAGAGCCAATGTAGAAAATACCCTATTGACCAAAGACACAGCAATCTGTAGTTCAGAGATGAGAACCATCACAATCATCCATTTGCTCATGAAATTTCTAAATCACAAGAACAAATTCACTAGTTTCCTCTGAGGCAGTAGTTCTCAACCTTCCAAATGCTGCAACCATTTAAGACAAGTTCTCATATCATGGTGACCCACAAAGATAAAATTCACTCCCAGTTCATTACTGTAATTTTTCTAGTGTTATGAATCGTAATGTAAATAACTGATATGCAGGATAATTGATATGCAACCCCTAAGAACCACTGCTCTAAAAAAAATTATAAAGCAGAAATATCTGCTACTGTAAAAATTAGTAATTTGAAGGAAAGAATTATGCATTTATTCTGCCCTCTATTAATGTACACTGGTGACTGTACCACTAATATGGTATAAATACAAATAAATATTTCTTCATTGAAAGGTTCCAGTTAAGTACACACACACCACAGAAAAAGAGACAAAGACAGACAAATACTATCAACATTTTTTTGATATTTTTGTGTTTTTAGATCCAGGCAAATTAATGCATTTGGATAGTGAATAACAAGGCTGATAACATCACCCACACAGAGAAACCAGGCGGGCATAATTGCTTCCAGTGAAAGAACACAGCACCACCTACAGTCTAGTTACAGGAATGGAAGCTGAGTCTGACCAAGGCTCTAGATTGTGCTGCCAAAATGCAGGAAATACAAAGGACCTCAGGACATGTTTACATCACGAGCTTTCAATGAACAATGAGGGCAGAAACACAATGAAATATCACAAGTTCCAGGTTCTTCAATAAATAAATTCATCAGATACTTTTAAAGTCTATTGGGCTAGGTGTGGCACTGCACACCTATAATGTTAGCACTTGAGAGAAGGCAGAGGATGCAAACTTTAGGCCAGTTCCAGCCACATAGCAAGTTCAAAGCCACCTGTCTCAAAGAGTCAAATTAATTAGTTGGTTAATTAATTACAAATAAGCAAAACTAACCTGTAACCCAAGAATATGTTGTTGGATAAGAGGACAATAAAGAAGAAATTTTTAATAGTTTTAAGTCTACATCTGAGGAGGAAAAAAATGCTATAAGAGAGAGTCCAAAAAAGTTATAAACATTATATTGCCTAAACTGGGCAATGTTTTCCAGGCTATTTGTCCTTCATTTTATTTGTTTTATTTCATGTTCTATCTTATTTTACAATGAAATTTAAATATAACGTGTATTTTTGACTGGTTAACTTTATATCTTTAAAATATCTACAATTCAATCACAAATAAATACCATGATTATTTCTTACAATAACTGCTAATAAACTTTTGATGACAACCCAGTCTCTACACTTCAGACACCTTAAACAGCAATATTCTCAGAATTCATTCTTGAATCACTATACAATTTCTCTGAAATATAATGTCTCTTGAAAATAATTTATATTTTTAGTCTTAATCCTCACCAATATCTAAAAATGCTCAGGAATAAGAATAACCTAGAAATACTATTAAGACACGCACCATGGGGCTGCAGAGATGGCTTAGTGGTTAAGAGCACTGACTGCTCTTCCAAAGGTCCTGAGTTCAAATCCCAGCAACCACATGGTGGCTCACAACCATCTGTAACAAGAACCGACACCCTCTTCTGGAGTGTCTGAAGACAGCTACAGTGTACTTACATATAATAAATAAATATATCTTTAAAAAAAAAAGACACCCACCATATCCAAAGCACACTGGGATAAAACGGAAGGTCTACACCTGTCAATAAAGTCAGGACCAGAGTATGGCCACAAAAAAAGATAAAGATTAGAAAATAAATTGAGAAATTATTAACTTCAAAAGGGTTAGCAGTTGCAGAAAATGAATTAAAAAGCAAAGAACACTATATGGTTTTTAAATTTTTTGCCTTTTTCTTTCTATTGGAAGTAAAAAAATAAATAGACAATCTTCAAAAAAAGTAATCAAGCAAGAACATCCAGGAAACATGAGAAAAAAAGAGGAACAATGGGAAAGTAGCTCTATCCGAAGATTAAAGCATAATTCAAAATAGGTTTTTTGAAAGTGTAATACCTGCACATGAATGTCAGCTAGATATGGATGAGAATAGAAAGTTCACAAATAGACCAAAAATAAAAGAAAATTACCACAATAAAAGCAATGTTAAAATATTTCTGTGTATCAAGAACTAAGAGTTTATATATATATATATATATATATATATATATATATTAACTTTAATATTCTACAAGACACATAAAATTACTGTGCCATTATTATTTCAAGGAACTGAGGCATATACAAAGAGATGTACAGATTTCAGAACCAGAATGTTAAACCAAGGCATGCTAACTCCAACGTCTATGTTCCCCACCACTATGCAGTATGGCTTCTCTGTGGTTCATTTTAAGTGCCATCTCAAGACACTAAGGAGATTTTTAAAAATCAGTAAGACTGCACTAGGATAAGCAAGAAGTCATAAGTATGTAAAAATTTAGTTGGAAACATGTTTGAAACCAAAACACATTTCAAACTAATCAAAAATGTATATGACTAGGGCTAAGGGTGTCACTCAGCAGTAAAGCACTTGTCATACAAGGGAAACTGAGTTCTGAAGTGGAAACTTAAGGGTTCTTTGGAAAGTCAGTTATGTTATATGATGTTTTGCTGGGGCAAACACATGAAGAAAGATTTCACTGAATCAGACACACGTGAAAGGACACATGATGAAGTATTCTTTGCTAACACTGACATGCATGTTATTAATCTACCTTCATGTGTTGTTGAGCTCCATCTGTCAGGACTCCATAGACAGAAATGCACCAAAAACCTTCTGGTGGTGTGCTGAGGCTTCTTGCCGCTTCATCAGAGTTGGGCTGATTGGCAGTGATGTCAACTGAGTGTTGAGGCAAGCCCGGAGGAGGACAAGGAGGGTATAAAGAGGGCTCTATGGTCAGTGATGGAGACTGAGCTAGGCTTGCTTTTACAGCTAGCAATGCAATGATTGTTGGTCTCCAGTCTTTGCTGATCTTTGCTTTGCAGAGAGAGGCAGGCATTCCTGCTGGCCCTGGTCCCTCCTGCTGACTTGGGTTAAGGCTGAAGCCTGGCTGTCTCTGCTAGGTAGTGTCACAGCTGCTGATTCCTGTTTTCTATACCAACTCTACCAAACTGGACTGCTGATTAATCTGAAAAATGTTTGTGTGTGGATCGAACTGCCGCTGCTGACCTATAAACTGAACCATCAATTTCCAGACAACACAAATGGGGGCTGCTCCAAAGAACCATTTCTAAACATGTCCACTTCCCCTGTATCCTTTCTTTCCCATTACCTCTGGTGGGTGGTGGGCTAGAAGGGAGGTTAAAATGTTTAAGAACCATCACTAAAAATGGATTTCAAAAAAAAAATTAAAGTTACAGAATTCACTCTCCAACACGGAAAAAACCTAAATATTTTTCAAAATATTACAGGAAAACAAAAATCTTTAAACATCTGAGTGGAAGGATTGCGTAAGGTTGGATGGCCTAAAATACTCAAAAAGAAAGGATTCACTAGAGGCCAAAAGTCTTCTATAATGCCAAAAGTACAGTGTTCCTTCAAACTCCAGTGGTGAGATCTGCCTCCACATCAGCACTGCTCCAACACCAACACACCCAGACTGGTACAGAGGACCACATGTACCTACCATGAAGCCCTATTCTGATCCTAAGACTGTATCTCTCCACAGGGCTAAGAGAGATGTCAGTGTTTTGCTCTTGGGTCACATATCTGAATCCTTGTCCTGCAGTGGAATATCACATAGCTACAGCTACCACTCCCCAAAGTCACTAGGATTTTGGCATTGTTATGTTTACAAAGGCGCATTTCAGGAAACTGCAGGAACAGGCCCTAAGGCACGCTCACCTGTAGCCTCTGCTGGCCTTTGTTATCTCAACAAGCCTGATATGGGTATCTGCAAACCTACTACTATGCTGTGGGAACTCTGTCCTTTTTAACTTAAGATCTTAAGAATTTATTATATGCCTGTTTGCCTCTGCTCTGACATGCTGCTCAGCTCACAAAGAAAAAATAATGGATTACCATTGGTGCACAAAGTTGCTCCTGATCATGTGGTTGTTTTCCAATTTTAATTGTTGAGGACAAAGAGATGAGAGGAATTATGTTCATGACACTGTGAGACCAAGTTCCAGATTTCCATGAGTTAATTATTGAGTTGTCTTCCGATTCACAGTATAAGCTTACATATAAACTTACCTAAAACCTTATTTTAACTTTTAATTTAATAATCTCTTAAAGAGAACTCAGCTTTCTTATTGTCAATACATGATCATACTTCTATTTTTGACATGGGAATAATATACAAAAGAAAATACTACTGATTCATAAATCTACTGATTTATGAAAAATACTACTGATTCAAAAAAAAGTACATAAAACTGGATAATATCTAAGCCTTTGTAAACTTACCTCTCTGCTCAGTTGATAGAGGCTACTCATGATTACAACATCCTAGGAAAACTAAAATTAAGAGGTGCTGACATCTTACATTATAGACTTTTAAGTCCTAGGAAGCAAGCTAGGAGAAGGTCTGGGTTTTAGAAAGACTCTATAGGGAAGAGGTCTCTCTTATACATGTTTTAAACTATGACAGATTCCAACTAGATTTATTCCTCAAATGTGTTTACTTCCTGTAATCTGTCAACAATTATAAAACCATAAGCAATAAAATATTTTCCCACTGTGACAATTGCTAAAAATAAGATCCCTAAAATATGAAACATTTCTTGTTCATAGCATCTCTAAGAAGGAACAATCTGTTGTTGATGTCAGAGAAAAGGGACCAATCTCTTTAATCAAGTTTCTAAAAACAACAAAAAAAATGAGTACTTTAAAAAAAACAGTAATTAAATAAATATGGGCAAAGGATATAGTAAAACAATTCAATGAAAACATGTTTAAACTCAGTCACAGAAATGCAAATTTAAATTTCTTTTTTTTAAGATTTATTTATTGTATGTATGTGAGTACACCAAAGCTGTCTTCAGATAAACCAGAAGAGGGCGTCAGATCCCATTACAGATGGTTGTGAGTCACCATGTGATTATGGGAATTGAACTCAGGACCTTTGGAAGAGCAGTCAGTGCTCTTAACCACTGAGCCATCTCTCCAGCCCCCAAATTTAAATTTCTAACTAATCAGTTTAGTTAGTTAGTTAGTTAGTTAGTTAGTTAGTTAGTTAGAAAGGAAGAAAGAAAGAAAGAAAGAAAGAAAGAAAGAAAGGAAGGAAGGAAGGAAGGAAGGAAGGAAGGAAGGAAGGAAGAAAGACCCAGTTGCTGACACTGTTACAGATACCACATAGTTCAGGTGAGAGCTGCCATCTTGTGTCCCCACATGTGTATGCCTTATCTCAGATGGTCTGCCTGAGACCCCCTGAGCGTGAACCTTAGTACCCCTCAAGGTTCCATTTCCACTCCAACAAGATAAAAGAAACGGTCATGAACCAGGAAAAACTCGCCAAACTGCAGGCACAAGTGTGCATTGGTGGGAAAGGAACTGGTAGAAAGAAGGTGGTTCACAGAACAGCCACGGCAGATGATAAAAAACTGCAGTTCACCTTAAAGACGTTAGGGGTGAACAATATCTCTGGTATTGAAGAGGTGAACATGTTTACAAACCAAGGAACAGGGATTCACTTTAACAACCCTACAGTTCAGGCGACACTGGCAGCAAACCCCTTCACCATTACAGGCCACGCTGTGACAAAGCTGCGGACAGAAACGCTTCCCAGAATCCTCAACCAGCTTGGAGCAGATGGTCTGACTAGTGTGGGGAGACAGGCTGAAGCTCTGCCCGCACCATCTGCAGACAAAAGAGCACCACTTGCCCCTGGAGAGGAGGACGGTGACAAAGCCCCAGATCAGGCAGGAATTTTGATGGGGCTTCTAAGAACAAGGCAGACTGAACTGAAACAACTTCTGAAAACGGTGACACTTGCAGACGTTACAGGAGCTGCAATTTTATATCATGACTGCTTTTTAAAAAGATTTTTATTAGGATCTGATAAAATCTAGATCTCTAATTATGTTTAAGCCCAAGCCCCCCAGACACTGCAGTTCTTTTCAGTTTTTGCTTATACCTAAGTCATTCTTTGTGGCAAATTAAGCTGAAGAAACCTGGGAATAAAGTTTACAAACAGTTAATAAAATTCTTTGCCTAGTTTTTTTTTTTTTTTTTTTTTTTTTAGAGAGAGAGAGAGAGAGAGAGAGAGAGAGAGAGAGAGATGCCAGGCGGTGGTGGCGCACGCCTGTAATCCCAGCACTCTGGGAGGCAGAGGCAGGTGGATTTCTGAGTTCCAGACCATCCTGGTCTACAGAGTGAATTCCAGGACAGCCAGGGCTATACAGAGAAACCCTGTCTCGGAAAAAAAACAAATCCAAAGACAAAAAAAAAAAAAAAAGTTCAGGTAAGAGACACTCTCAGAAGAATAATTTGGTAATATATACCAAACCTGTACATAACTCTAACCAACTCCTGAGTTCATCACTAGGACTCTATCTTATAAACACAGCAACAAAAGCGTGACCTAATATGAAATTATTTTACATTATTATTTCCAGTTACAAATGAATGAAAGGAAATGCAAAAAACAGGAGTAGACTCAACCATGGCCCATTCATAATGGAAAATTCTGCAGCATCTATGTTATAAAATAATAGAGCTGTTTATGTTGCTTTATAAAGACCTAGATAGGAAGCTACTAGTGAAGAAAAATGAGATGCAAGAGTGTGCCACCTTCTGTATACTAAAGACACGAAATATATGAATAGTTATATTTGTTAATAAAAGCTTTTGAAAAATTCAGAATGATATATAGAGACATGCTAATTAACATCATTTTCAGGTTTTCTTTATCAATGTCAATAGCTGGGAGGTGGGAAAAACAAGAAATAAGGTATCCTGGAAACACAGAGAAGAGAGGAAGAGATATTATGTACATTATTATTGTATAAATTATGTTAATGCTTAATAAAGAATTAAAATTCATATATATATATATATCAAATATATATATTTGATAGCCCAGAAACTCCCAGAAAAGTATCATATCACAGATCACTAACTCTAGAAAAATGATCTTTAGCATATATGATCTTCTTTATTTTTTTCCTTGTAAAGTATTATGTGAAGATTTTTATGACCCAAAAAACCAACATGCATATTAGGGATTGTAGTTAAAAATGAAAAAGAATTACTAACAAAATAAATGTATTAAAATAAAAGCAAAATACCCAAGCAGCATTTTTATACCCCCTTCTCTTTTTTTTTAAAAGATGTATTTATTTTATTATTTATATGAGTACACTGTAGCTGTTTTCAGACACACCAGAAGAAGGAGTCAGATCCCATTGCAGATGGTTGGGAGCCACCATGTGATTGGCTGGGATTCAAACTCAGGACCTTTGGAAGAGCAGTTAGAGCTCTTAACCACTGAGCCATCTCTCCAGGCCCTATACCCCCTTCTCTTAAATGTCAATTTCTCCCTACTTATATTCTGATTCAGACTTCATTTTTAAAGACTCCGACTGTCTAAAAAGTATCGGGATGCTTCAGGAAATATAATTGATTATAATCACAGGAAAGACAATAAGCTTAATAGCACACATCCATAGTGCCAACTCTTCAGGAGTCTGAGAGAGGAAGACTGCAAGAATGTAGCAACATAGCAATATCTAGTTGAAACATAACATTCCCCACACAGGAGTATTCTGAAATCTGAGCCTGTACATCTCAAAATTCTGGGTTTGTTTGTTATCAGTTTCATGATTTTTGTGTATATGTTTTCTATCTGCATGGGAATATATGCGTGTATGTGTGCATGCGTGTGCATGTGCGTGTGCGTGTCTGTGTCTGTCTGTCTGTCTGTCTGTCTGTATTTAGTGTCTCCTCCTCTCCTCCTCTTTGTCTTGTTAGACTGACTGGTTTGTGGTGAGATGTTGAACCCTGAGCTTCAGGCATAGTAGGCAAAGCACAAAGTGATATTCCTAATCCTAGAATTTATACTTATGTTCCCCAGTATCTCACCATCAGGAATCCCATGTTAAGGCCCAAAGTTCAGCTCATGCCCTTGAAATCTACACAACATGGGAAGATAAGCCTTCATTGAGTATACTTATCATAAGATCTCCATGAAATTCCATCATCAACTAAGCACTTTTAAAGGTTGTTTGATTTTAGTAACCAGGAGCTAAAGTCGGTAATACATCAAGGACATGAGAAGTACTTCTTGCTCAAAATACACCTGTTAGGTTCCAAACTCTTATAGCACCATACTACTGCCATCACCAAAAGCCTCTCAAGAACATTTTATCTGGATGTGGTGTCACATGCCTTAATCTCAGCACTGAAGATGCAGAGGCAGGATAATCACGGTGAGTTTGAGAACATTCTAGTCTACTTAGGGAGTTCTAAGACCTTATCTTTTAAAAAAAATCATTTTGCCATCTGAATAGCCCCAATACAAAGCCACCATAGGTCCTCATAACCTTCAAAGTAAATGTTCCATCATTTGGTCCACTCTGCCACATTTATTTTTTTTAGTATTATTATTTTATGTGTCTGGGTGCTTTACCTGCATGTATATGTATATGTACCATGTGTTTGACTAGTGTCCACAGAAGTCAAGAGTGCATTCACCTAGAACTAGAATTATAGACACTTGTGAGCTGTCAAGTAGGTGCTGGGAATCAAACTCAGGTCCTCTGTAAGAAAAGAAAGTGTTCTCTACCACTGCGCCATCCCTCCAGCCCCCTGTCACATTTCAGAACACCTCCCATTGTTTCCCCTATACACTCCTGCTAGTTATCATGATATGGATATTAAATGGTCCCAAAGGCTGTATTAAAGGGTTTGTAATGCCTAGTGGTGCTATTGAATAGAGTGGATCATAAAGATGGTAAAGACTGTCCTCAATAGATGTATAAATTAGAGGTTATGATAAAGTAGGTCTGACTGGAGAAAGTCTGTCAGTGCGGCTGTCTTTGGAACACTTTACTTGCTTACTCCCTGGAGTATTTCTAAGTGACACCCTTCCTTCCACTCCTTCAATCTTCTCCTCTAACTTTCAAAGTTTAGCATACCTTACCTCTACCGGAAGACACTTAGAGAACACTCTAAAAAGAAAGAACGAGTGCCATTTCCCTGGCTTTAGAAATAGTGCACATGAAACTAGCCTCTGTTATTGTTTTTAGAAGCCAGGATACTCAGCAAGGCTTGACAAGAAACGTTCTTTAGAAATTTTAAAGTGTGTAAATATATCCTAGAAGGTTGAAAATTATTTAAACAAAGCCAGAAGAGGTGGCACATGCTTGTAATCTCAACACTTGGAGCTATAAACAGGAGGATCAGGGGTTTAAGTCATCTATGACTCCACACTGAATTGGAAACAAACCTAGATTACATGAGACCCTAACTTTAAAAAAGAAAAAAAAAATGTTTAAACAGAAAGAATTGTAATATTTAAGTCAATATTCAAATAGCTTCAACAAATACTAGAGGAGCTTTAAAATGACTCAATGACTAAATATAAACAATTAGAAAAGTAAACAGAAACAGTAAATAATAAGCAAGCAAACTAAGAAAAAACAAAATTACATATAAGTAATAAACCAGACTTTTGAAAAACTCGGCCTCTTTTGAAAAATATAAACCAAGCCCCTTTTGTCAACACTAACAGGTGGCGGTGGTGGGGTGGGGTTGGGGTGGGGGTTGAGGCCCACTGGTAGGCACTCACCCAGCACGTGTCAGGCCCTGGGCTCAGGGAGCTCAGAGGACGGAAAGGGGAGACATGGGGAAGGAGACACTGTCATGTTTCCTATGGTATCTAAGTGAAAGGATTTCCCACTCAAGAAAAGCAAAGACTTTAAAGGTTTTTTTGTTTTGCTTTGTTTTGTTTTGTTTTGTTTTGTTTTGTTTTGTTTTGTTTTAGGTTCTCTAGCCCCTCCATCAAAATAAATACATTTTCTAAAAGCAACAAAGTAGAATGTAAGAAACTATTTCACACTAAACAATGAAGTTACTTCCAACCTTGAAATTTTATCCAATAGCAACACACTCACAGAAGCATTTCAGTGTCATATTCTCCCTTGGTTTGGATTACATGGATTCGCTTTCTGTAAGTTAATAGTTTAACCAGGTGTCTTTGTATAGTATTAGGACTTAACAAATTTAAAGAGCAAAAACTGCCATTGTAAAAAGATGTCAATAAATCAGTTTTGTTATCAAGTCATATTTTCTTACTGTAAACTAGTGTTTTAAAAGAAGCAAAATATATCAAAATCAATACTGTTCTGGTAACTACAGGATGATGTGTTAAAACAAAAAGATGGGGGAAGAGATGGCTCAGTGGTTAAGGCACTTGCTGTGCAAACAGTGTTCAGATTCTCTGCTCCCATGTACACATGTGTGAGTGTGACAGGGGATCCCTGAGGAAGCTAACTAGAGACACCAGCCACACTGCTGAGTGCTGGAATTGATACAGAGACTCTGCCTCAAAGGATAAGTTGGAGGACAATCCATTGGGATCCTAAATGTCAACCTCAGACCTCACACATGCACGCGCGCACACACACACACACACACACACACACACAAATGCAAATGTGCATACATGCACAAAGAGGACATACATATGCACATGAAAAGTGGGGAGGGGTGTCTACAGACAGGCAAAACTGTTGAGACAGTAAGGCTCTTGTCATATCGACTGGCGACCTGAGCCTGATCCCCAAAACATATTTAAAGTGAAAGGACATAATCTACATCACAAAGTGGTCATCTGACTGATACAAACACGCCATGGCACATACTTGTCAACAATCACAGATCATGCACCCACGAACACAGAATAATAATAAAATATCTAAAGATTAATAAATAAAAATTTGTTCATATTTTCACTGAATGAATTATTACTTAATTTCCTTTTTAAAATAATAATATATGTTGGATGTAATGGTACACACATTTAGTTCCAGCACTTGGAGGTAAAAAGCAAAATAATCTATGTAAGTTTATGGCCAACCTGGTCTACATAGTGAGTTCCAAAACAGTCAGAGCTACATGTTAAGACCCTGTCTCAAAAAAATAAAATTGGACTAAGGGTGTGTATTAGCACAGTGGTAGAACATTTGCCTGCATGTGCCAGTCCCTGGATTGTAGTCCAGTACCACCAAAAGTAAAAATAAACTCTAAGAAAGAAAGAAAAAAAGAAAGAGAGAGAGAGAAAGAGAGAGGGGGGAGGGAGGGAGGGAAGGAGGGAGGGAGGGAGAAAGGAAGGAAGGAAGGAAGGAAGGAAGGAAGGAAGGAAGGAAGGAAGGAAATGGTTGAGCAGCTCTCCTGCTTATTTATGAGTTCACTGGGAGATTTATCTCCTTACAATGCCTGACCCACACTCACTTAACAATGCCCACCTAGCCCACTATAGAAAGAAACTAGCAGGCTGAGACCACACCCTGGTTGGCACAATCATCATTTAGTTCATTATCAAAGAACAACTCTATGTAAATCTAAGCTAAGGGCACAACACAATTTTGTACAGTGACTATCTGAGGAGTTGTATTTTAAAAACATGAATTGTTTTTAAGAGTGATGAATGGAAGGTCGTGAAGAAGGAAGAGTGAAGTGGGACGGCCATTTCTCGCGCCCTCCGTGTCTGCGTCCCTCGCAGAACTTCCAGCAGCGGCATGTTGGGCCAGAGTGTGCGGAGGTTCACCACCTCCGTGGTCCGTCGCAGCCACTATGAGGAGGGTCCGGGGAAGAATTTGCCATTTTCAGTGGAGAACAAGTGGCGGTTACTGGCTATGATGACCATGTACTTTGGATCTGGATTTGCTGCTCCTTTCTTTATAGTAAGACACCAGCTACTTAAAAAATAAGGATATTTAATTCATCCCTTTAACAGAATGAAGAAAGTTTAATAAGAGATAGGATCTGAAAATTGGATTAAACTCTTGAACTCTTATACTAGAAGAGATTGTAAATAAACTAATGACAAACAAACAGAAAAAAGAGTGATGAATGGAGACTGGAAGGGTGGCTCAGTGGTTAACAGCACTTGCTGCTCTCTCCGAGGACGCAGTTGCCAGCAGCCACATCCAACGTAACACTATCTGTAACTCCAGGTCCACAGGATCTGATGCCCTCTCCTATCCTACATGGGCTCCAGCCAGACATGTGGTACACACACATACATGCGGGCAAAAATACTCATAAAAAAAAATCATTCTTTTTTAAAAGACTGATTAATGCTATTGTGATTTAATTGTTTTGTTTTGTTTGGAGAAGTATCATTTTGAGACACACACTGACTGACATGTTCACAGATGAAATAGGAATAGAAGGAAAACACATTATTGTTAGACATGGTTATACATGATAATTAAGATATTTGAATAGTAAAAATTCATAAATGCAAAAGCCATGCTTTTACCATTTTTAAGTGAACATAAAACAAAATGATAAAATATTATCATAATACTAATGAGGTCACTAAGGAGAACCCTAACTGTAAAGCCCTACACACACAGAAATGTGACAGCTTCAATCAATCTTTAATGGCACTAAATTAAAAATTAACCAGAATTACCTTTAACCATCAACCATGAAAAAAAAAACATAAAAGAACAAATGTAAAAACAAATCACTTTAGATGATCAACAGACTTAATCAAGCAGCTATGGGATAAAAACTAACTAAGGATAATATTTATGTTCTGTGGACAAAAATAACAAAAAGACATCTGCAAAACAAAAGAATAGAGAACATCAAAGGCATATACTTCAATTTTGTTGTGAAATTAAGACCACTCCAAAAATTAAAGTCTAGAGTGAGGGATGTAGCTCAACTGGACAGTGTTTGCCTGATACATATAAAGCCCAGGTTCAATCCAGCACATAAAAGTCAGGCATGATGTCATCCACCTATAATACTAGCATTAAGGAATGGTGGACAAAGACCTGAATTTAGAAACTAGCCTGACCTACATACTACCTTATCAAAATAATAATAACACAACTATTATTTTTTATTGTTGTCATTATTAATATTAATATTAATATTTCAGAAAAAGGAAAGTATATATGCAGAAACATTGTCAACTCAGAGAATCAGAGACATGCTGACAGAGCAAAATGAGAGGAATGGGGCTGGAGAGATGGCCCAGTGGTTAGGAGCACTAACTGATCTTCTACAGGTCCTGAGTTCAATTCCCAGCAACCACGTGGTGGCTCACAACCATCTGTAATAGGATTCGATGCCCTCTTGGTGTGTCTGAAGGCAGCTACAGTGTACTCATATACATAAAATAAATAAAATCTTAAATAAAAAATAATAATAAATGAGAGGAGTGGGTTTGGGGGAAAGCTCGGTTGGTAAAGTACTCAGTCACCACTGGGACCAAAGTTCAATCTTCAGCACTGAGGAAAGCAAGATTGGCAGGTCTCTGGAACTCTGGCTGGTCAGTCTAGCTTATCCAGAGACCCTCCAGCCCCAGTGAAAGACATTATTGCAAAAAGCAAGGTTGACAGTCCTGAAGAATGACCGGAGGCACCTCTGGCTTCCAAATGCTTATATAAAAACATGCATGAACACCTAGACACACACATACACACATATAGAGGAGGGGGAGAGGAGGAGGAGAAAAGAGGGAAAAAGAGGTAAAGAGGGGGGAAGGAGACAGGGAGGAGGGGAAAAGTAACGAACGTTTAGACTCCCAAATTTTCTGCAAGCAAGAAAAAAAACTTAGACTCCACAGTTGGAATGACATGCCATATATCAAAGGAGATTCATCAATTTTAATAGATTTTCTGCTCTGCTGGGGGATACTAACACATATGGGAAATAAAGGAAGGTGACTCAGATAACAGATCTAAGAACTAAAAGGCAGAACCGAAAGCCTGGGAAATTATTGCTAGCCTAAGATCTAACCTACTTGCAACATCAGTCTGGCTGGGTTTTAGAACTGCAATAGACTAGTTCTCATTCATTTTCCCTACTTAGGAACAAATATTTATCTAGCAGTTATTTAATACCAATGTACCACTGTATGCTGATGTTGGAGACTGGTCTACAGAGCCAGAAGAACTGCCCAGGGAGAAAAAAAAAAAAAAAACTAAGAAAGGAAGCCTTAGAAATCTTAAGCCTTAAAGATATATGATATGAATTTTTGTTTTTGTTTTGTTTTTTTTTTGAGAAATGTTTATTTTATTTTATGTGTATGAGTTTTTTCTATGTATGTAACACATGTGTGCCTATTATTCTCAGAGGTCAGAAGAGGAATTCAGATCGCCTGGAATTAGAGTTAAGGATGGTTATGAGCAACCACATGGGCACTGGGTCCTCTATAAGAGCAACAAGTGTTGTTTGTTTGGGTTTGGTTTTTTTTTTGGTTTTTTTGTTTGTTTGTTTGTTTGTTTTTTGGTTTTTCGAGACAGGGTTTCTCTGTGTAGTCCTGGCTGTCCTGGAACCCACTCTGTAGACTAGGCTGGCCTCGAACTCAGAAATCCGCCTGCCTCTGCCTCCCAAGTGCTGGGATTAAAGGCGTGCGCCACCACGTCTGACTGCAACAAGTGTTCTTAAGCTGAGCCAATTCTCCAACCACATTTTATTAAGATTTTGAACTTCAAGCTTTGATCTAATGCAGAAATATTGTAAGGTTCTATGTTTTTGAGCTATAAATTATGTGTTATTTTGTTATATAACAAAAATTTGTTCCATTAATATTAACTGGCAGGCTAGAAATAGTTCCACTCCAGAGCCGGAATGACCTGAGTTTAAGGCCAGCCTGGGCTATATAAGCAAGACCCTATTTTTTAAAAAGCTGAAAGGTCATTTGCCAGTGGCTATGACTGGGTAATTCAAAAACAACTCTTTTCAGATATCAGATAACAAGTAGACATGGGCTTGGATCGCTGAAACAGGAGAAACAAGGTAAGACTATACCAATTTTGTTCCTAGAGGTACTTTGCAAATCATGGAAGGGGTGCTCCCCCAAAGCCTTACTGAGTTGAAAGACATCCATCTGAGTTTAGAGAGACTACACTGGCTGAAACTCAAGAAGATCCCTTGAGTATCTGATTGAATGCTAACCTGAATAGGCATTCCATGAGACAACATCACCAACATCACAATGATTAGTATAATGTAACTTGAAAACTTCCCACTATGCACTGAGAGCTCAAAGTCTGAATTGTCTACTTTGTGATATAGCAATTAGAAGGTACAGTATATTCTTAGAGTTCTTTTCCATATCTCTCACTGTAAGGAAACAAGTACTTAACTATAATACGTTAATTCAACACTTGTAAACTTTTCTCTCTGATAGGAGAAGACTGTGTGCACACAGTACAAACTTAGATTTAATGGAAAACAGGGATTAGGAAAAGGAATAGTACACAACATTTAAATCAGCTATAAGACATGTTTCAGGGGTTTGGGTAGAATTAGTCTCTTCCAATTACTCTTATAAATTCATTGTTAAATTCATCATGTTATTTTGTTTTAAAAATACATGTTCAAATTTATCTATAATTCTTTAACAAAAATGAACATTAGAAAATTCTTCTCCAATGTTTTTCACAGTTTTTTCAAGTATGGACATTTTTAATGAAATTACTTTTAGTCACAAAATTATATACACATTTCTACAAATCCCACTTTCACTCAAATTTCATTCAAATAAATCCTATTTCCTCATTCACAGGTAAAAGAATAACTTAAGAAGTAAAGAGACACATGCATTTTAAGCTAAGAATAGTAGGTAATTAGTAAAAATTAATTTTGATCTTTTTTTAATGGAGTTTAAAGATAAATCTAATTTGTCTTTCAGTTCAATTTTCAAATACTTTGCCACTATTATACTTAGTAAATCTTTCAATATTCAAAGGATGCTTATTATCATGGACCCATATATTTTCATCTGTTATTTAAGATGATAAATCTTTAATCTACTCGCCCAAGTACAAGCTAAAGCAAAACACACAAATTAGCCTCTTTTATCATCTCCCCTAGTTTCCCTAGGGAAGTGGTTGTAAACCTCCTTAGTGTAACCCCTTAATACAATTCATGTCATAGTAACTAACCCCCAACCATACAATTATTTTCATTGCTACTTCATAACAGTAATTTTGCTACTGTTATGAATCATGATATAAATATCTGTATTTTCTGATGGTGTTAAGTGACCTCTATGAAAGGGTCAATGAACCCCCAAAGGGGTCATGACCTACTGGTTGAGAACCACTGCTCTAGATGTCCCATAAGCTCTTCCACTTTTCTTATCTTTGAAATTAAAACCATGCCCGGATTTTATTGACCCTTCTTATTTTTTATATCTTCCCCATATATTTTCTAATAGAAAATAGGTAACTCCTCACTTCCTGAAAGTATACAGGTAACTATTCTAGATGACAAAAGTTCATTCATTAGCCATATCATAAATTCATTATATAGTGAAGGCTGAGTTTCCCAATTTATTCTAGATCTTACAAACAATTTTATGTCTGCTATCATCAGATCAATTTAAAGTACTTAAGAGACATAGGTTTGTGCCAAAGACCAGCCTCAGCTCAGAGTGGGGTTCCTAAGAGAAGGGGTGTCTGGGAGAGGCAAAACAAATGACTCGAAGTCAAACTGTAGGTTACAAGCTGATGGTCTATGTACTGCTTGAGACAGCTTTTCCAGACTGCTCACTTACAGTGCAGCTGCCCCTGTTCCTTTAGCTCTGTGAAGTTCCTTATATACTTCATATTGCATCCTTATATTTTGTATAGCTGAGAAGGAATATATTTTTGTTTGTTTGTTTTTGGTTTTTCAAGACAGGGTTTCTCTGTGTAGTCCTGGCTGTCGTGGAGCTCACTCTGTAGACCAGGCTGGCCTCGAACTCAGAAATCCGCCTGCCTCTGCCTCCCAAGTGCTGGGATTACAGGCGGAATATATTTTTGAACTCATGTTTTCAGCATTCTTTCCCATAGTCTTTGAAGAGTTGTGCAGAAGGTCAGCGCATTCTACCATTTTGCTGAGACATTAGTCACATCCTCGACTCCCGGATTCCTGCTGTCTCTGACTATCATGGAGTTATTAATGTTGGCAGGGAGAACATTCCTCAAAGGAGGAAAGTGAAGTAAAATGCATATATTTTTATACAAACAAGCCTTCCGCCCACAGCAATCATCAACCTTCATGAAGGCCCACACCCTGCTGGCTCTGTTCCAGGGACAGGAACCATGTCACACTGTCCCTGCCATGGCCAAGCAGGTTTGTCAATCATGAGATCTTATCATATTGCCTGGGCTGGCCTTGAATTCTTGGGCTCAAACAATCTTTCCCTCTCATACTCTGAAAAAGCTGGAAGCACAGGTGCAGGACACCTGCAAGAGGTAAGAGGCAGGCTTATGATCCTTCCAGCTTACAATTTCAAGCATACTAATGAAAGAAAGCTAGACAACCAAGTTTAAAAATTAAATGTCAAGGAGATGGAGATGTAGCTCAGAGACAGAACATGTATTTGCATGTGATAGCTAGTGTTTGTCAACTTGACACAAGCTTCAGTCACAAATTCGATTCCTACCACCACAAACAAAAAAAGGGGGTGGGAGGAGAAAAAAGGTTACATTACAGTAAATCTATTGTTCAGACAGAAAGAATCTAATTTTACTCTTAGAGAAATCTCCTTTAAAATATAAAAGGTTTACCTAGGATTTTTATTTACTAAAAGATAAATTCACGGGATAAAAGTATATAGAAAGATGTCTTTGCAATTTGTATAATTTTTACCATCACATTTCTAGTTTGGAAAGGAGCTAAAGAAAGATCATTAAGGTAGGTCAAATAAATGGCTATAGAAGACAAAAGGTGAACAATGAACCAGCAGAATGTAGAGCAGTACTTATCAGTGAAAGTGAGTGAGTCAGGAGACGGAATGTAACAGAAGAAACCTGGCAATTCTCCAGGCTGAAAGACAATCTAAATACCCACATTGTAACCTGTGCATTCATACAAATGGGGGCTGTAAACTGGCAACTCTGAGAAAACAGTACACAAGATAATTTCCCAAGAATTATCCATTCAGAGGACTTTCTTCCACTTTGTTTTAAAAGTTTCCATTCCAAATTACTGCCAGCACATGTGACTCAGTGAACTTTTTTTTCTTTAAATGTAGTTGTTGAACCACCAAATACAGAAACAGAACTGTATGGCATTGTTGCTCAGTTTACTTCCAAATCACCAAAAAATAGTTCACCACAAGTGGATTCAGTATTGCCATATCTCCTCCAAATTTCTTTTCTAAAGTGTTAAAAATTAAAGTCTAAAAAAAAAAAAAAAAAAAAAAAAAAAAAAAAAAAGGATTTTCCTTGCACCAACTTATTCATTCTTTTTTTTTTTTTTTTTTTTTTTTAAGAAGAGGGCATCAGATCCAATTACATATGGTTGTAACTAGCCACCATGTGGTTGCTGGGAATTGAACTTAGGTCCTCTAGAAGAGCAGTCAGTGCTCTTAACCATCTCTCCAGCCATCTGAGCCATCTCTCCAGCCCCTTATTCATTCTTTTAATTTATTAATATTTACTGTTGGATTCATGCTAATTTCTAGGGATATCAAGAGTATAAAACATGTCTTCAAGTAGAAAAATGTAGACCTAAATGTATATAATTTCTAATGATGGGACTATTCTATCCAATTCATTTGTTTTAAATTGGTCCTCTAAACTATGCCCTTCATCCTTTTGCTACTTTGTAAGGTTTTCATGGCATAAAAACTGTGCCACACAATTCACTCGTGCCACTCAGAGTTTTTAGTATATTCAAAAGTATGCAATCATAACCAGTATCCAGTTTTTTGAGGTGTTTGTTTCTGAGACAAGGTCTCACTATGCAGCTTTGTCTAAACTAGAACTATATGGACATACTTTCTGTCTCTATGGATGTGCCTATTCTGAATATTTACTATAAATAAAGTTCATACAGACAAACTACGTACAATGCCTCTGCACTGTGCTTTTCTCTTGACTTTGCATGTTTTTAAGGTTCATTCACAGTACAGTATCAATACTCCATTCCTTTTTATGTCCATGTGTTTTCAGATAAAAGAGGAAAAAAGTTTCCTACAGCATCAAATACTTTAGCACTCAAATTTCATATGTAGCTATCTTAGTCTTCAGAAAGATTAATTGTTAAGAAGTCTAAATAAGCTAATGTTTTAAATCAACAGCTTGGCCTAGTTTGCTTCTCTACTGCTTTGAAAAAAAACTAACCAAAGCACCTTGGAGGAGGAGGGGTTTGCCTGGCTTACAAGTTATAGTTTACCATCAAGGGAAGCCCAGGAAGGAACTTCAGTGCAGGAACAGAGGCAGGAACTGAAGCAGAGACTGTGGAGGAGCCTTGCTTTCTGGCCTGCTTCCTCTAGCTTGCTCAACTACCTTTCTTATGCAGCCCAAGCCCACCTGCCCATGGAAGGCACCACCTACATCGGGCTGGACCCTCCTACATCTATCAACAACCAAGAAAATGCCCATAGATGTGCCAACGGGCCAATCTCATGAAGGCAATCTCTTCTGTTGACACTTTTCTCTTCCCAGGTATGCCTAAGTTTGTGCTGACAAAGACTAACCAGCACAGAGCTAAAACATAAATTCATGTTTAATGATAAAAGGAAACCAATGAGGTAAGTTCTACCAGGAAACTATATTTAATAGTAAAAGTAATGATTTTACGTTAGTTGAGGCAATGTAAGTTGCACTTTAATTTGTTTAATTATAGCCAAGATAGAAATGTTAATACATGTTATAATATGGAGATTGACATGGTTTAACTGGCATATTTGTATAACCTTATGTGAGAAAATGAAGACAAAAATGAGAGTGATCCAAATGTTTCTTTATAACCCTACACTGAAAAAAATAAACTTTACATTAGTAAATTAGTATGAATATGTAAATATAACTACATATAATTTAAATACATAAAAGTACATACTTTAGAGTACTAACCTATGTGCTAAATTTATTTACAATATGGAAACAAACATACTCTATTAATCATGCTTTTAGAACCTAAAGATTATACTTCAAACAGAACTAAGCCAACTTAAGTCATTAGAAGATAAAAGATCTGACAGGGGCTCAGCAAACTGGCTCAGCAGGGAAAAACACTTGCCATGCAAGCCTGAGACCTGAGCCTATGGCTGGAGCCCACAGAGGAAGTCAAGAACCAACTCCTGAAAGCAGTCCCCACACACAATGCACTGCCACAAGCACACAATGGAAAGTATAGACACACATATACATGCACACAGAATACAATAATTTAAATTACAATATAATAATTAAATATAATTTATCAATTATATTACATTATATATAATAAATATAATTCATGTTTTATATTATGTTTTAGTTACATATACGCATTATATAGTATTATGATGTATAATATCATAAATTAAAATAAATAATATAAATTTTAAATAAAAATTTTAAAAATATAAAAGGAAATATTCCAACCACACATGGTGACACACACTTTTAAACCCAGGACTTGGGAGGCAGAGACAGGCTGATTTCTGTGAATTAAAGGCCAGCCTGCTCTACATAGTGAGTTGTAAGAGAGTCAGAGCTACACAATAAGACCCTGCCTAAAAAAGAAAAGGGAGGGAGGATTCTACTACTTCATATTTACCCCAACTAATTACAACACCCAAGTCTGTATAATTTTTTTTTAACTAGCAGGCTAAAGAAATGGCTCAGCAGTTAAGAGCACTGACTGCTCTTCCAGAGGTCCTGAGTTCAATTCCCAGCAACCACATGGTGGCTCACAACCATCTGTAATGAGATCCAATGCCCTCTTCTGGTGTATCTAAAGACAGTGACAATGTACTCACATATATAAAATAAATAAATCTTTTTTAAAAAAATTTAACTAGCAAACAAAATGTTGCACTAAAAAAAAATCTTAAATCATGTTTATGTCAGCTAATAATAAAATAGTTGGTAACAGTTGAATAAAAAGCCAAATACAATCCACATAGATTTGTACAGTAGATGTCTTTTATATACTCATAGCCTCCACTCAAAATCAGGTCAATTTTACTATACTTTAGCATATGACACTTTAATATTTTTTTTAAATTCCTTACAGAGTTTTCAAGCTTTGATTGACACACACTTTTAAACCCAGGACTTGGGAGGCAGAGACAGGCTGATTTCTGTGAATTAAAGGCCAGCCTACTCTACATAGTGAGTTGTAAGAGAGTCAGAGCTACACAATAAGACCCTGCCTAAAAAAGAAAAGGGAGGGAGGATTTTTTCTCATAAGCTTCTTATCCTTTTATTGGGTATATATTAAACGTAATAGAGAAAAAAAGTTCCTTGCAAAACTATGCTTTAAGTAAATAGTTACAGACTACCAGCAATACTGTAATTTCCTATTTTACTTTCTAATCTTGGGTATTATTCATGGTTGAGACAATGCTATATATTAATGTATATGCATATAAAACATGTATATAGAAGTAAGGGTCTATGAATTTAGCAAACCTCCTGCCTCTTTTACGTACATCTTTGGGGATCAGGGGAGCACACACCATGGTGGACCTGTGGAGGTCAGAGAACTTTGCATATGAGCCATGCTGCCAACTCCACTCTACCCCTACCTCTGTAACTACCAGAAGATGCTAAAACATGATATGCAACAAAATATAAGTACATTTGGTAAAATCAGAAAGTGGTGGAATGAATGAGAAGGGTAAAGGGTAGGCTGGTAAAGCAACTCTTCCAAACCAATCAGTGAATATCACTAACCATGGGGTAACCTTTTTTCATTCCACTGAAGGCAGCAAAAATATTAGGAAAGCAAACTTGAAACCTACCCAGCCATCTTTTGAAACCTGAAAAGAGGGATTTTATAGGCTAGAAGGCTAAGGAAGCTTCCAGTTCTAAAAGAATAGAATATAAATTTCAAGGAAAAACACAGGCAGCCCAGGGGATCACTTCTCCCTGCCCTAGGGAAGACAAGGAGAAAGAATCTTTGTGGAAATTTCCACCTGAGTCTATAAGCATAGATAGAAGGAGGAGGAGGAAGAGGAGGAGGAGGAGAAAGAGGAGGAAAAGGAACAACCAATCAACTAACAATATATACTGTTGGGGCAGACAGCAAAGAAGCCAACTAAAAGCACATTAGTCAAAATTTGACTTTTCTCAGTCAAAATTATCCTTCAAATTTTGGTCTATAGATTTTCACATTGTCATATTTAAATGGGAAGGGTTGTTTTTTCTTGTTGTTGTTTTGTTTTGTTTTATCCAGAATCAATTACATGGCACTTCCAGACAAATTAAGAACATAAACTATGCAACAGTTCCCCTGATTTACAGGACAAGACACTGTGATAGACTATAATTTGTAGTTAAAAGAGCATTTAGAAAAATAAAATAAAATAAAATCAAAGAGCAATTTATCAAGAACTCCAATCATGATAGGAACTAAAATAAAAACACACCACATTTTTCTTCAAACGGGAGTTATAATTAAGTATTAAGAAGTTTGTATAGGGGGCTGGAAAGATGGCTCAGCAGTTTAGAGCACTGACTGCTCTGCCAGAGATCCTGAGTTCAATTCCCAGCAACCATGTGATGGGTGGCTCACAATCATCTGTAACGGAATCTGATGCCCTCTTCTGGTGTGTCTGAAGACAGCTACAGTGTATTCACATACACAAAATAAATAAATCTTTAAAAAAAAAAAAAAGAAGTTTGTATGGATGTCTGTAGTGTCACTAAAGGTACTTACAGAGTATGCATAAAAAAAAATCACAAGATGAGACAAACGCACCCAAAGAATAATTTCACTCATCTTGTTAAAAATTATCCGTAATGTCAAATACTTCCTACCTCAAATGCATGGTCAAACTCTATGTCTAATCCCACCTGAAACAATTTTAAATTCAAAGCCATCTGAGAGACAAAGAAGCAAAACTCAGTAGATTGCTTGCCTAGCTGTACTAAGCTGTATGTTTGATCAACAAATAAACCAGGTGTGGTGACATACAACTGTATCTTAGAGGAGGAGGATAAGAAGTCCAAGGTCATCCTCAGTTACATCATGTGCTGGCTGGTTTTGTGTAAAGTTGACACAAGCTGGAGTCATCACTGAGAAAGGAGCCTCTCTTGAGGAAATGCCTCCCTCCTGAGATCCAGCTGTAAGGCATTTTCTCAATCAGTGATCAAGGTGGAAGGGCTCAGCCCATTATAGGTGGTGCCACCCATGGGCTGGTAGTTCTGGGTTCTATCAAACTGAACAAGCCAGGGGAAGTCAGCCAGTAAGCAGCATTCCTCCATGGCTTCTGCATCCACTCCTACCCTGTGTGAGTTCCTGTCCTGACTTTCTGTGGTGATGAACAGCAGTGTGGAAGTGTGAGTTGAAGGAACCCTTTCCTCCACAACTTGCTTCGTGGCCATGATGTTTGTGCAGGAACAGAAACCCTGACTAAGACTAATAGCAAGTTCAAGGCTTGGCTGGGAAACATGAGACCTTGAGAAAGAAACTGAGTGAGAATGAGAGAGTGTCAGGGATACAGGCAAAATGGTAAGCTCTGGTCATCCTCAGCTCCATGGCAAGCCAGGAATGATTAACGGAGCTCAAGGCCAGTGAGAGACCCTGCCTCAAAACAAAGTAACCCTAGTAACAAGGTCCAAGATTGTTCTTTGGCCTTTAGACACACCACCACTGCTGTCACCACCACTACATCCTTAGAGTTATGAAGATCAAATTAATAATCTAAGGCTGTGAGTACAGCCTTCTAGTAAAGCACTCATGCGGCATGCTGAAGCCCTGGGTTTAAGCTCCAACACTACAAGATGGAGTGGGTGGGAGGTGTTAACTATGGGTGAGAGTAGACACAAGTAAATATTTATTCATCCAACATGTCCTTGTTGGGCATATAGTATGGTCAGACACTCTTCTAGGATTCTGCAGTAAAATAGCAAGCAAAAAAGACCATTCCTGTTCTCTTGGAGTTTATGTTCTAACCCAGAACAATATACCAAGAAAACTACATCAAAGAGAGAGTGACAAGAAAAAAAAAGTGTTTTAGTAGTAATGAAGTATTTTTTGATAAGGGAACATCTAAACAAAAACCATAATAAAATGAAGGAAAGAATCAAACACAGAGAACTAGGGGAAGAAGTCAGATCCATCCTGGCAATACTGTCACTAAATGTGCAAAAAATCTTGCTGGTTTATACTTCAAAAATGCTAGATTTCAGACAAACCAGGCATGGCTGAACTAAGGGAATGAAAGGATAGAGCAGCTCTGGGGAGCACTGAAGACAGCACCCTCTCTGGGCTACCAACTCTAACGCTTTAGACGCGGGGTGATGTGAGAGTAAAGGCACAAAGCTGGGGTGCAGCAAGGTGAGCCTTCTGAAAGGCAACACTCAGCAGGAGGGCAGACTGAAGAAAGCAAGTAGCAAACCCAGCATGGGAAGCCACTGCTCTACTCACTCTCAGACCAGTCTGAGGACAGAATCCACCTGTGCAAGCTAGAACCACTCAAACTGAAACTTCCGTTTCAAGGGTGGTACCAGACTGGAGCACAACAGAGCAAACTCCAAGCCACCAGGAGGAACCCATTTTAAACTCACATCTCAAGCCATACTCATAAATTAAAACCCACAGAACATGAACTCAGTTTCTTTCCTTGTTTTATACTAGTGATCGAACTGGGAGCCATACGTTCAAGTGAGCCACCCTCTAAGCCAGTGGCTCTCAACCTGCAGGTCATGATCCCTTGGATGTGGAAAGACCCTTTACAGGGTCAAATATCAAATATCTTGCATGTCAGATATTTACATTATGAATCACAAAAGTAGCAAAATTACAGTTATAAAGTAGCAAGAAATTATTTTTATGGTGGGGGGGTCACCACACAAGGAACTGTATTCAGGGTTGCTCCATTAGGGAGGTTAAGAAGCACTGCTCTAAGCCTATACACTCTTGAGCCAGCCTGGACAACATAACAAGTTCCAGGCCTACAAAGCAAACATGGCAAGTTCCAGGCTACAAAGTAGCTACAAACCCTGTCTCAGAGAAGGAAGGAAGGAAAGAAGGAAGGAAGGAAGGAAGGAAGGAAGGAAGGAAGGAAGGAAGGAAGGAAAGAAGGAAGGAACAGAACTTGGCCTTTACCCAGAAGAGAATTTTAGAAACTAAATCATAATAAAATGATGGCGTGGTGGCGCACGCCTGTAATCCCAGCACTTGGGAGGCAGAAGCAGGTGGATTTCTGAGTTCGAGGCCAGTCTGGTCTACAGAGTGAGTTCCAGGACAGCCAGGGCTACACAGAGAAACCCTGTCTGGAAAAACCAAAAAAAAAAAAAAAAGTAGAAATAGAAATCCTAGAAATCTTTCCATATGGACTAAACGAATTAGAAACCAACACCATACAGAATCACACTTACACATTGGCACAAAAGAATCTGTCATGACAACTTAGCTAAAGAAGGAAAACAATCCTAATGAAAGATACATGAGAAACAGCACCTTTTCAGTGCTCAGTGTGGTCCCTAGGCTAAAAATCACAAAAATATAGTCTTCTGTTTTCTAAGAAACTCTAAAGCCAGGAATAAGAATTAGGTATATTTTTGAATTGTTAGAAAACACATTTGTGGGCTCATTAAACAGGTGTGTTATAGCACTTGCATATACTAGACCCCAGGTCCAAGATGATAAAGAGGCAAGAAAAAAAATCAAATCAAAAACTAGAGAATACAGGTTGAAGAAATGGGTTATCTGGAAGCTAAAGTGATTTATGCTATGAGCTCCATAAAGACAAGATCTGGGCTGAAGAGATGGCTCAGCAGTTAAGAGCACTGACTGCTCTTCCGAAGGTCCTGGGTTCAAATCCCAGCAACCACATGGTGCTCACAACCATCCGTAATGAGATCTGATGCCCTCTTCTGGTGTGTCTGAAGACAGTTACAGTGTACCTACATATAAGAATAAAATCTTTAAGAAAAAAAAAAAAAAGACAAGGTCCATATCTAGCTGCTTCATTGCTTTCATCCCTGCACCACACTGAATAGAAATGTGTATTTGTTTCATGAAAGAAAGTAGTATCAAATTATTAAAACATAAAGATACAGTCAAATAGGAAAATATAACATTCTACTTTAAAATCTTTTTCACAGTTAATTCTTTGACTTCTTAAATTACTTACCTGAACATCTAAATGCTGAACCCTGACTAAATTCATACCCTGTCCTGTAAGAACAATCTTGCCCCAAAAGTTTGAATAGGTATAAATGTATTGAATAAATCTATCAAAGAAGTAAATCCTACAGGACAGCCATGGCTGAACAGACAAAGCCTGTTCTAGGAGGAAAAAACAAAAAACAAAAAACAAAGTAAATCAAATTCAGAAAAAGATCATTTGAATCATGAACACCCATGAATAGAGCTTTCAACACTAAAAGTGACACAAGACTTGTCTTCTACAACTAAAAAGTAAGTACCATCATTTTCTACTAATGTGATCAACATGATCAACATATGGAGTAATAGAAATGATTAAGGTTTTTTCCCTTCGCTTTCTGTGGTACTCAAGATCAAACTCAGGTCCTCAAGCATGCTAGGCAAATGTTTTACCACTGATCTATATATACCTCAGCCCAAATTCCAGACTTACATAATCAATATATAAGGTCATTTCAATTTTGGAAGCTAATTATTTCTTCTTTCCTGGTTTCCCTTCTGCAAGCCCCCATCCCATCCCTTCCTCCCCTTTGTCTCTATGAGGGTGCTCCCCACCCCATCCCCCAATTCCCACCAAACCACTCCAGCATCCCCTTACACTGGGTCATCAAGCCTCCACAGGACCAAGGACCTCCCCTCCCACAAATAAGGCTATTCTCTGCTTCATATGTAGTTGCCACATGATTTTTTTTTTTACCCCAAGATCCACAATTAAGATACACTCATCCAATGTATGCTTAGTCAGCTTACAAAACCACTCCCTTTGTGTACTGGCTGGTTTTGTGCCAACTTGACACAAGCTGAAGTTATCACAGAGAAAGGGACTTCAGGTGAGGAAATGCCTCCATGAGATCAAGCTACAAGGCATTTTCTCAATTAGTGATCAAGTGGGAGGGCCTCTTGTGGTTGGTGCCATCCCTAGGCTGGTAGTCTTGGGTTCTATAAGAGAGCAGGCTGAGCAAGCCAGGGGAAGCAAGCCAGTAAGTAGCATCCCTCCATGGCCTTTGCATCAGCTCCTGCTTCCTGACCTGCTTGAGTTCCAGTCCTGACTTCCTTTGGGGATGAACAACAATATAGAAGTGTAAGCTGAATAAACCCTTTCCTCCCCAACTTGCATCTTGGTCAAGATGTTTGTGCAGGAATAGAAACTCTGACTAAGACACTTTGTAATTCTGGTCATAGGCAATGACCACCACTGAAACAGAAGCCACTGAGTGTCAAGACATTTATTCTGAAGTTCTTTGGGTTTTTATGTTTATTTGAATATTAATTTCATAGTAATCTAAAAAAATGAGTTGGTGATAATACAAATAATATTTTCTAAAGAGTTTTATATCATCCTCACTAATCATTTTTTCTTCTTTTGTTGTTCTATGTTGTTTTATGTTGTTCTGTTTTTGTGTACTATGTCAAGGTCTTGCTTCTGTGGCCCTGCCTAGCCTGGAATGTTACTATGTAGAACATAAGAACTGGGCCTTGGATCTCAAACTATGCTATGAAGAACCAGGAACCTTGAACTTGGAGTGACCTTCCTGTCTCTGTCTTTGCCTCTGCCTCCTGAATGCTGAAACTGCTACCATCCCCAGGCTCTTCAACATTTTAAACATTAATGAACAATTTTAAATTAATGCCTGCTTTGTTTTAAAAAGTATACTCTGACACCACATTTGAAATTATCATATTATAAATATTTTTATTTTTGTAAATTAATATTAAATCAGCATTTTTTTTTTTTTTTTTTGGTTTTTTCGAGACAGGGTTTCTCTGTGTAGTTCGGGCTGTCCTGGAACTCACTTTGTAGACCAGGCTGGCCTCGAACTCAGAAATCCGGCTGCCTCTGCCTCCCGAGTGCTGGGATTAAAGGCGTGTGCCACCACCGCCCAGCAAATCAGCAATTTTTAAAAATGATCTGTGCTTTAATGTTATATGTGTATATGTATGTATGTATATATATCTATATATATACATACATACATATACACATATATATGTATACACATATAATTGTATATGGAATATATATATATATATACATACATATTTTATGTATGTATGGATGGGGGAAACCGGAAAGGTTTTTAGCATTTGAAATGTAAATGAAGATTATATTCAATAAAAAAAGTTAAAAAAGATTTAGTACATATATTGCTTCATAAGAAGTATTTTTCAGTAGGAAAAAAAACAAATATTTCATCAGGGGTTAAACTATTTTAAATTCTTACAGCTTTTTTTGACTCAATATAATTTATAAGTAAAAGTGTAATACCAATTAAGTCACTACACATTGAACAAAGATCTCTTTAGACAAGAGAACATCCTTTTCAGTTCCCACACAATAAATTCATCTCTAAAGAAACATAATTGCCAGGTGTGATAAACTAGACCAGCAATCCTAGAACTTGTTAGCTAGAAAGATCAGGAAAAGTTCAAGGGCATCCTTAACTACAAAAGAAGTTAGACTTCAGTCTGAGCTATACAACATCCCATCTCAACAAAAATAAGTTGAGAAATCCTGCATTTTCTCCCATTTCGGTAGGAACATACACACTCACAACCATTAATAGTGACACATGTCCTCAATCCTAGAAATTAGAGAGACCCTAAATAAACAGAGAGATAGAGAAAAAAGGTTATATACTCTAGCTCCTTTTTTCTTTTTAACTTTTTTTTACATGTAGTTTCTAATTGTAGAACTGATCACTACATATTTATGGGTTATAATGTAAAAATTCAATATGCATATGCAAAGTACAAGTATCAAACTATAGTTCAAAACATCTCCATCTAAAGTATTCTGTTGTTGTTGTTGTTGTTGTTGTTGTTTGGATGGTTGGTTTTGTTTGGTTTACAGGGTCTCTGTAGCTTTGGCTGTTCTGGACCTTGCTATATAGACAAAGCTGACTTCAAACTCACAGAGATTCACCTGGGATTAAAGGCATGCAGCACCATGCCTAGCTATCTCTTTTTTCAAAGTCTTCCTCAAGCTCTTCATTACGTACATAATAAATTATTATGAACTATAGTTACCCTAAACTCTAGTGCTCACTTCTAACTACCTATTGAAGTATCTGTCATCCAATCGACCTCTACCCTGATGCACCTGTCTGTATTTAATCACATGTTTAAGTCTAGACTCACCAGAAGTCGGAACTCAGGTTCCTGAGTGGTACGGTGGTTGAATGAAAATGGTCCCCATATTTGCAAGTTTAGTCCTTAGTTGATGAACTATTTGGGAAGGATTAAGAGGTGTGACCTTGGGCTGGAGAGATGGCTCAGAGGTTAAGTACACTCACTCTTCCAGAGGTCCTGAGTTCAATTCCCAGCAACCACATGGTGGCTCACAACCATCTGAAATGGGATCTGATGCCCTCTTTTGGTGTGTCCAAAGACAGTGACAGTGTACTCACATAAAATAAATAAATATTTTTTTAAAAAAAAAAGTGTGGCCTTGTTGGAGAATGCATGACATTGGGGATGGGTTCTGAGGGGTCAAAAGCCCATACCAGGCCCAAGGTCACTCTGTCTCTTCCTGTTGCCTGTGGTTAGGATATATAGTTCTCAACCACTGCTCCAGATCCATGCCTGTCTGCTTCCTGTCATAATAACCATGAACTAATCCTCTGAAACTGTACATAAGACCCCAATTAAATGCTTCCTTTTATGAGTTTCTGTGGTTATGGTGATTATGGTATCTTTTCAAAGTAATACAACAGTAACCAGGACTGACAATGTACCCTATTTTTTAAGAGCCAATAAAAGAATACTACTGTAAAAAGAAAAAAAACTACTTTAAAAGCAGGTTATCATGTGGTGCACACCTGTAATCCCAGCTACTTTGGAGGTGGAGGGTGAGGCATGAAAATCAGCCTGGACAATTTAGGAAGATTCTGTATCAAAAGAGAAACAAAGGGGCTGGAGATGCAGCTCAGTGGTGAAAACACTTACCTAGGATATAAGAGGCAAACACCACCAAAACATAAAAAAGCAGGTTATAAGACTATTTTTAAAGGAAATTCATGTGAGTCTGCAGAGATAGCTATTTAGAGCACTTGTTCTCTTGCAGAGGAGCTAGGTTCAAGTCCCAGCAGCCACATGACTCACAATGATCCCTAACTTCAGTTCCAGATGATCTGACGCTCTCTTCTGAGCTTCACAGGTACCAAGCATGTACAAATTCTAAAACAAATTTTTTAAAAGACAAATTCGTAGCAATATTCTTTCAGATGCCAAAAGGGTACTAAAGGCACTCAAAGCTGCACGATGACAGCCACAGCTGTGAAGCTAGGTGGTCAACCACTGCACAAGCAAAGACCAGAGTCTGGATCTCCAGCACTCATGTGAAAGCCGGGTACAGCAGTATATACCTATAACCCCAGCACTAGAGCAGGAAGAGAGGACCAGCAGATACCAGACTTGCTGGCCAGCCCATTTGACTCAAGTGGCAAGTTCCAGGTTCAGAGCCCCTGTCTCAAAAATAAAGATGGAAAGACAATAAAAAAGCACACCTGACATCAACATCAGCCATCACACTCTCAGAAACAAGCGAGTGCACATACACACTTATAAATCTGCACAATACACACATATATACAATTACAACACATAAAGAAAGAAAGAAACACACCTAGTAAAATACCTGCATCACAAGATGAGTTAGGCATCTCAGTACCTAGGTAAAAGCCCCAAGGTGACATGACTTTATAACCCCAATGCAAGGGAGTGTAGAAACAGGAAGAACCTGGAGTTTACTGGCTAGCCAGTCTAGCTCAATCAGTGAGCTCTAGGTTCAGTGACAGACTTTCAAAAAATTAAAATAAGGTAAAAGGTAATTGAGGCTCCATTGTCAACTTCCAGCATCCATGTGCGCATGCAAAACAAACTCACACACGGGTGAGCTATATGATACTGCAAGCCCATAACACTAGGGCCAAGGAGGATGAGGCTGAAAAATTGTGAGCTCAAGGCCTGCCTGGTATGTGTGTGTGTGTGTGTATATATATATATATATATAGAGAGAGAGAGAGAGAGAGAAAGAATATTGAGGGATGTGGTAAAACTCACTGGTACACTGTTTGCCTAGCCATAAAGCACAGAATTCCAGATGAAGGAAGAAATAAATGGTCAGGAGAACAGAAATAAGTAGGGAGAAGGACAGAGAAAGACAGGAAGGAGGGAGGGGCAAGTTGCACAATTATCTTTTAAATGAGATATAAATGAAAAAACAAAATATCCCTCAAGGTTTATTTACATGGCATAGCCTTTGTATAAAAAATAGTAGGAACTAGACTTTCTTTTTTCTTCTTCTCCTCCTCTTTTTCTTCTTCCTCCCCTCCCCCTCCCCCTTCCCCTGTTCTCCTCACTTCAGCCCCACTCACTCTGGCCCCGCTCACTCCAGCCCAAAGATTGATTGATTGATTGATTGATTATATGTAAATACACTGTAGCTGTGTTTAGACGCACCAGAAGAGGGCATCAGATCTCATTATGGATGGTCATGAGCAACCATGTGGTTGCTGGGATTTGAACTCAGGACCTTAAGAAGAACAGTCAGTGCTCTTACCTGTTGAGCCACCTCTCCAGCCTGGAACTTGATTTTCTAATAGTTACAGTGTATTTAATAAAAAGATTAAGACATTTACATTTAACCAAGATTTTTTTTTTATGGCAAAACTTGTGTATGTTGTCCAGATTGGCTCTAATTCCTAGGCTCAAGGAATCATGAGGCCTTAACCTCCTACATTAAAAGGTACTGATAGGTAAGCCACTATGCACAGCTTTAGCAAACTCTTTAGGAATGCTGAGCATTAAGACGATTTCTAGAGGGACAAAGCCAAAATACTATATGGTTCCTCTATAACAACATCTCTCAAACTGTGTTGGCAGTAACCCTTTGGTGTTAAATGACCCTTTTATAGGGGTCACCTAAGACTATCACATAACATAGATATTTATATTTCAGTTCATAACTGTAGCAGAATTATAGTTATGAAGTAGCAGTGAAAATAATTTTATGGTTAGTAGTCCCTACAACATGAAGAACTGTATTAAAGGGTTGTGTCATTAGGAAAGTTGAAAACCACTGCTCTCTCTGCATATTATGAAAACAAAACTGTATTTGGGCCCTCATGTAATTTCAACTCTACCTGGTTTAGAAGGCAGAGACAAGAACTTTGTAACAAGCTGGCTAGGCTAGGCAATAGGTGAGCTCTGGGTTCTGAGTGAGACCCTACCTCAATGAATAAGATAAAGAACAAGAAAGACTGCCCATGTGAATTTCCAGACTTCACATTGAACATATGAACATACATAATACATGCTCACCACATACACATACAAAAAGAATCACTAAGTAAAAGAAGAGCTAAGTAAATGGAGAAATGTTCCATGTTCATGTACGGAGCCAATATTCCTCAAAATGAGCTACAGATCCACCACTCCCTATCAAAATCCACGCTTGCTAATTAAGCATGGTGGTAGACACCATTAGTCCCAGTACTAAAGATAAGTGGATCTCTGTGAGTTCAAGGCCAACCTATAGCTACATAGTAGTTCCAAGACAGCCAGAACTATATAGAGAAACCCTGTCTCAAAAACATGAAATTAAAAATTAAATTCCTGCTTGATTTTTTTTATAAAACCTAATACCAAATCTACAATTCACTTGGAAATGCAAAGAACCTAGAATAATTAAAATCTTGAAAAAGAGGAACACATTAAGATAGTTACATTCCCTATTTCAAAACTTACTACAAAGCTACGGTAATCAACACACTTTGGAAATAGTAAATTACATACAGATCAATGGTAAATAAATAAACTGAGAATATATCTCATGCTTAGTATACATACAGAGAGAGGGAGAGAGGGAGTAGGAGAGGGGGAGGAGAAGGGGGAGAAAAGGTTTTTAAGCGTGCAAGCACGCACCCTGGGTTTCATCTAAAATAAAAATATAAAATATAGGGATCTAGAGAGAGCTCTATCAGTAAAACACCTGTCCCACACACATGGAACTATCATCCCTAACACCCATGTTAAAAAGTCCATCACCGCCAGGGATGACAGTAAGCACCTTAAACCTGAGGTAGAGACAAGAGAGTCTTTCTTAGTTCAAGACCAGCCCGGTCTACATAGCAAGTTCCAGGTCATTCAGTGAGACCCTGCCTAAAGGAAATAAATAAATCCCATACTTGTAAGCTCATTCTAAGGAGGTCGAGAAAGGAGAATCGCTAGAGCTTGCTGGCTGGCTAGTCTTGCCAATGAGTTCAGTGAAAGCCATGTCTCAAAATATAAGGTACCCACAGGTGACTCTAACTTGCACCCTCATCAAAGAAGCTTCTTTTCTCTGTGAACAGAGACCATTAGAGAAAGCTACAACTAATCAAAAGGCAGAGAACCGCAAACTGGGGAGTGTCCAGCCCCAACTAATGTACTACACACAACCCTTATACCAAAGGCACAGGGAACATTGCACAAGATAGGGTAGAAATAGTCTAAGAGCCATAGGACAGTGCATCTGCTACAAGGTGAGCCAGCAAGGGTCGGAAAATCACCCGGGGCCCTACCCCTAGAGAGAGAACTTCAGGCAATTAAAGCTGCTGAGAGGGGGAAACTTAGTCTTCTGAGACAAGGACCCTAAATGATTACCCAACAAGTAGTCTCCTCCAAAAAATATACACATATAGGCAACACTAAATAGACTCAGTATGTCCACATACACACACACACACACACACACACACACACACACATATACCTATGTTCATACATATACATATATATAACAATAATAAAGAATAAGAGACCATAGCTGGGTGGTGGTGGCACACGCCTTTAATCCCAGCACTTGGGAGGCAGAGGCAGGTAGATTTCTGAGTTCGAGGCCAGCCTGGTCTACAGAGTGAGTTCCAGGACAGGGCTACACAAAGAAACTCTGTCTCAGAGGGGAAAAAAAAAAGGGGGGGTGGGGGAAGAGAGAGACCATGAGTTTGAAAGGGAACAAAAGAAACCATGGAAAGGGTTGGACAGAAGCAAAATTGGGAGGGGGGGATGATTATATTTTAATTAAAAAAATGTTCTCTGAAAAAACAGAACATCACAATGTAGACAGCAATTGCTATGCAATCCTCAACTTCTGACATCCATGCACACATATACAAGTATACAGACATGCACCTGCATGCACATGAAGACACATACAGACCCACAAAATGGTAACGAAAACAGCTAAGACAGACATTTATGCTTATAGTCAACTGAGTTTCAGCAAAGGCACCAACACAGAACAATACTGAGAACAGGTTTTCTACAAGTGGCAAAGTGGCAATCAGATAACCAAGTTTTAAAAAAATCACATCCTGTAAAAGTAAACTCAAAATCCATCACAGGCTAATTAAAAGAGGAAAACTATCTTAATGTCTTGAGCACAGAATGTAAATATTCCAAAATTAGATAATAAAATTAAAACATACTAGCGGTTGCAAAGCTCAATTAATAGACTTAAAATAACTGAATTATGTAAGTGAAATAAACATACTGATTAATCTCAACACATTTCACTGGTCAATGTCCAATTAGTTCAGAACACTAAGACACAGACACTCCACCAAAAGATGTGTGAAATGACACAAGAGGTCCCACTGTCCTGTCTGGCAACCATACTACAACTTGAGAGGAATACACCAAACTAAAGCTAAAATCAGGAAAAGCAAAAGAGAAACAAAATGAGACAGCCACTTGAAGTCTCACCTTACCTTTGGACTCCAGATAAGTAAGTCCATAAATCCTTTTTATTGTGCTCAAAGCAATTGAGTGGAGGTTTGCTGGGTTTTTTCTTTTGTTTCTTTTGGGTTTTATCAAGTTATTGAGACAGGGTTTCTCTGTGTAGCCTTGGCTGACCTGACCTGCTCTGAGGAACAGACTGGCCTGGAACTCAGACCTGCTTGCCTGCCTCACCAGTCCTGGGACTCAAGCCTGTGCCCAGCTACAGTTGAGCTTTCTATCACTAATACCAATCACAAAGAGGTAAATCAACGCGAATGTTTCTAGAGTATATTACTCCTAATCCTTAAATGTATAGGTACAACATTATGTAGGAAGTAATCGAGATACTGATAGGACTAATAAAAACCCAGTGGATGAGTTATCTTTATACTAAAGTTCATTTAAGAGTCTGAAAAGTAACCAACTTTGGATGTATATAGTCCACATAAAATTTTTTTAATTAAATATTTTAAGTGTAATTTATTTTATTTATTTATTATTATTATTATTTTTGAGACAGGGTTTCTCTGTGTAGCCCTGGCTGTCCTGGACCTCACTCTGTAGACCAGGCTGGCCTCGAACTCAGAAATCCACCTGCCTCTGCCTCCCAAGTGCTGGGATTAAAGGCGTGCGCCACCACCGCCCGGCTTCCACATAAAATTTTTAAATGTTATTTTTATTTTTAAAGTTTTTTTAAATTAGACTTCTAATTTTCCCCAAAAAAACTAAAGATGTGCAACACCACTGAGACCACATTACAGCAAGACAGCAATGAGCTAGAATAGCTGTTGCCCCTGAAGTAAACAAAGGTTATTCTATACCATCTATAAAAACATTTATTTATCAGTGCATAAGTCAATTGCTACACCACAAATAATAAAACATAATATTCCATTTTTCAAGCTGTAACATTTAAATTAAAAATAGGAGGATGAAAAAAATAGGAGGATGTACATGGTAGTGTTATTATATATTTGTAATCCCAGTACTTAGGAAGATTAAGTAGGAAAATCTCAAAGTCAAAACTAGCCTAACTAGCCTAGACTACACAGCAAGTTCTAGCTCAGTCTGGCTACATATTACATAGGGATGTTGTAGTAATAATAATGATGATGATGATGAAGAAGAAGAAGAAGGAGGAGGAGGAGGAGGAGGAGGAGGGGAAGAGGAGGAGGAAGAGGAGGGGAGGAGGAGGAGGAAGAGGAGGGGAGGAGGAGGAGGAAGAGGAGGAGGAGGAGGAGGAGGAGGAGGAGGAGGAGGAGGAGGAGGAAGAAGAAGAAGAAGAAACAAACCAGCTTGGTGGTGGTGGCACACACCTTTATTCCTAGCATTCAGGAGGCAGAGACAGCTGGATCCCTGAATTTGAGGACAACCTGGTCTATTTAGCAAGTTCCAGTACAGTTAGGACTACAAAGAAAGACCTGTCTGAAAAAAAAAAAAACCAAAAAGAAGGGGGATTTGTCAACTTGACTACATCTGGAATTAACTAAAACCCAAAAATGGTGGGCACACCAATGAGGGATTTTTGCTTAAATTGGGAAAATTACTTCTAATCCAGATCTTTAAAGTAGGAAGACATACTTTTAATATAGATCTTGAGGTGAGAAGACATACTTTTAATCCAGGTGTGTGTGTGTGTGTGTGTGTGTGTGTGTGTGTGTGTGTGTGTTGGAAAAATCCACCTCTGATCCGGGCCAGACGTTCTGCTAGAAGCCTATATATAAAGACGCGGAAGAAGGAAGCCCTTGCTCTTTGCCTGCTTCTCATCACCTCGCTGACATCCATTCCCTCAGTTACACTAGAGCCTACTTTTCCAGGATTCTGGCATACTGAAGACCAGCTGAGACATCCAGCATTATGAACTGCACAACTACAAATTCTTGGACCTTCCACTTATAGGCAACCACATGTCATTCTAATAACTCCCCATATACATATAAAAAGATTCACTCTATAAGCTCTGTTACTCTAGAGAACCCTGACTAATGCAAGACCCTATCTCAAAATTAAATAAATAAACGAACAAATAAGCAAGCATGAAAACATATTATTTGTCATTAGCCCGAGAAAAACATGATTTAATTAAATGCCATTGATTATCTTTAGATGAATAATAGAATTCATAAACTCTATAGAACTCATAAACTCTACAGTAAGTTCCTGAACTATGCCAAAATATTAATTTTTCTATATCCACTGTCTGATAAGTAAACACACAAATGAAAACAAAAGAAAATGGTTTTAAATTACAACATGAAAAATATAAAAGTGGAAAACTTTGAAATGCTAGGATGTACCAGTGTCCTGCTCATCAAAGTTTAACCGAGAAGCAGATTTGCAAAGGAAATTACAAGATATAGTGACTTCCAAAGGAATTTATAACAGGTCGGCCAAGCCACATGAGCAAAGTTGGGAAGCTATATTCTCTGAAGCCAGATGTCTGGAGTTATGCGGTCCTACCACTTGCTATCTAGACAACTCTGGAAAGGCAGGCTGTTTTGTAATATTAAAAACTTATTTAAAGTGACAGATATTTAATCAGTAAAAGAATAAACAAACAAATGGTCACAGAACATGTTTTTAGCTGGGTACAGTGGTATATGCCTTTAGTTCCCTACTGAAGAGGGTGGGATAGAAAGATCACTTTGAGTCCTGGAGTACAAGGCTAACCTGGGCTACACATGGAAATTTCATCTCTCAAAACAGAAGAAAGAATGTATGTATTCCTAGTTTAATAAGCCTAGGAAACGGAAAAAGTTATGATACTGTCCTGGCAAGTCTTATATCAACTTAACACCGACTAGGGCCATTAGAGAGGAGGGAACCTCAATTAAGAAAGCCTCCACAAGCCTCGGCTGTAGACAGGCCTGTAGGACACCCTCTTAATTAACGGTTGATGGAGGGCCAAACCATTGTGAGTGGTGCCACCTCTGGGCAGGTGATTCTGCAGTTCATAAGAAAGCAGCCTGAGCAAGCCACGGGGAGCAAGACAGTAAGCAGCACTCCTCCATGGCTCCTGTGTCAGCTCCCACCTGCAAGTTCATGCCTTTTTGAGTTCATGTCTTGATTTCCTTCAATGATGAACAGTGATGTGGAAGCCAAATAAACCCTTTTCCCCCACAACTTGCTTTTGGTCATGGTGTTTCATCACAGCCAATAGCAACCCTAACTAGGGTAATACCCAAAAACACAGTTGATATTTATTAACGAAAATTCCATTAGAGACTAACTCTCTACAAATAAAGGTTCGCATGGCTACCCTGCTGTAATTTCATTTCTTACATGTCTCATGTTCTGTTGCTTTTTCCCTACTTTTCACAATTTTGGAAGTTTTAATTCAATGTATAATTAAGGAAAAGGTAGTTACCACTCACAGAGGTACATACCTATAATCCAGCATGCAGGAAGAAGCAGGAAGATCCTAACAAGTTTCCTGCCAGTCTGGTCTACATAGACAGAACCAGACCAAGTAAGTATACATAATAAGAATCTGTCTTAAGACAGAAAGACAGAAAGACAGGGACAGAGAAAGGAAGGAAGGGAGAGAGGAAGGAAAGGGAGAAAAGGAAGGAGAGAGAGAGGGAGAAAAAAAAAGATGAAACTGGACTAATATATTTTTCAGCAATGTGCCTACCATTCAAACTTGACAATCAGACTTCAGTCCCCAACTCCCACATGAAAGGCATGCATCTGAACCCAGTGTTAAGAAGGCAGAGACATGAGGATCCCTGGAGCTTGCTGGCTACCCATTCTAGTGGAATCACCAGTTTCAAGTTCAATGCAGATAGATAATACAGATAGACAGAAGGATGGATAGATGGATGAATGGATGGATGGATGGATGGGTGGATGGGTGGGTGGATGGGTGGGTGGATGGGTGGGTGGATGGATGCCAGGCAGTGGTGGTGCACACCTTTACTCCCAGCACTCAAAAGACAGAGGCAGGCCAGTTTGAGGCCAGCCTAGTTTACACAGAGAAACCCTGTCTAAAAAAAAAAAAAAAAAAAAAGGAAAAAAATGGGGCCAGTCATATGGCTCAACTGATAAAAGCACTGGCTGACAATCTGACTTCAAGCCCTAGACTCCTCAAAAAGCCAGATGCCCTGACTCACATCTGCAATCCCAACACTCCTTCAACAAGCTAGGAGGCAAAAGAAGAGAATCACCCCAAAGGGCAAGGGCCAGCTAGACTAGACTACACAGAGCAGACAAACAGTAGAAAAGTGGAAGTGAAAGGAGAGGACCACCCCCCAAAATTCTGCCCTCTGATCTCCACACCCATGTCTGGAATGCTCACCTGCACTTACATATACAGGCTCACATGCAACAACAAAGAAAATATGTTAAATAAGTAAGTAAGGTGGAGAGCGATTGAGAACACTGGACATCCACCTCTGGCCTACACACACACATACACTAGTGCACAAATGCATACATACATACACTAGTGCACAAATGCATACATACATACATACATACATACATACACTAGTGCACAAATGCATACATACACTAGTGTACTAATGCATACATACATACATACACTAGTGCACAAATGCATACATACATACACTAGTGTACTAATGCATACATACATACACTAGTGCACAAATGCATACATACATACATACACTAGTGTACAAATATATACATACATAAATACATACACTAGTGCACAAATACATATATATACACATACACTAGTGCACAAATACATACATACACACACATACATACATATACTAATGCACAAATACATACATACAAGGAAAAATTTAATAATCAACTTTCTGCACAGACTGAATGAGAAACCAATGATGTAAACTAAAAAATGTGTTTACTTTACTTTTAAGGTTTTTTTTAAAAGTGTAAAAAGCTTTTTTTAAAGTTAGATAAAAAGGAGTAAAATATACTGGTGGAGGGCTAGCCATGACTTTTTATCAAGACCAATGACTTCTGTGTCCTTGAGGAAAGTGATGCCTAAGGTACAAATACATGCTTAGAGATGAAAACAACTACACACCAATTCATGTGGCAGATATATTCCTGAAAAGACTAATCCTAAAAACCTAAGCATAGAATTTATATATTTAACTTTTCAGTATCTTGGTTTCCTAATCTTTGAAATGGTACATATGTATTAGGTTATTTAGAAAAGAGTTAAATAATAAGGCAACTTGGTCCACTGCCTGGCACAGAATCGATGTTCCCCCTTGGAACAGAATTACAGCTCATACTGTCCACTAAGAAATCCTAGAAGCAGCAGTGGTAACAGTGAGATGAACCAGCTGGGCCACCAAAACCTTGGTTCCCATAATTCTCTTAGAGCCTGTATTTCAATCATAAAAGGTGCTCTAAAAGATGACAGAGGAAAGGACGGCCATCGGCTGGCTCCTCTCAGACCTTCTGGCCACCAGACTCAAAAGAGGGGCTGCTGCCGAAAAGGACATACAAACGGACAGACTACCTCTTTCTACACTGTGCACATGCAACTATGACCAGCCTAATCTTAAGATCTATATCAGGACTACCCTTCAGCAAACTATTAATAAAGAATCTAGATTTTCTTTAATGATAAAAATGCAAGTGATTCCTGTTTGGTCATCTACCCCAACAAACCACACTATAAAGAACAGAGGAGTCTGAGTCTTCCTACCAAAGAATGTTGTGTTTTCACACAGAAACAACTAAGTATGGACTGTATCACTGCAGGATTTCCATACACCATCCAAACTACATTAGGTTCAGAAAGAGAAAACAAAATTAAATTTTAAAAAATTCATTTTGTGAGGCAAAGGAATAGATGAATTTGCGTTTCATCTGGAAGCTCACTGTTGAAAGTTTCAAACACACAAAAGATCCCCAAAATATTGAAGTTGGATGATGGATACCAGAGTTCACTACACTACACTATTCTAATATGTGTGTGTATGTGTGTATACATATTTCAATAATATATAGTTTCAAAAATGCGTATGTATATATATATATATATATATATATATCTGTCAGTATCACAGAATCACAATACAATAAAGAAAATATGGCTTAAGGTTTAATGCTTCAGAAGTGAGTTTCACCAAAACCTATTTTGTCATTCTAGAATCTGTATTGCAAATAACCAGACTAACATTAAAGGTCTAATAAAGGAAATAATTAACTGCCTGGAATAATACAAGTCTAACCTTGAAAATGTAGAGGCAAAAGAGGGCTACGGAACAGTTACTACGACTACCGCACAGTTATCCCGGACACCATGTACTATGTTCTCTCACTGGCTGAATGAGAGAAAATTATCTTAAAGCCTAACTCCTTTTCTATTCTTTTAAGTTGATAAACAATAGAAAATTAAAGTCTAAAAGGCTCCACTAAAGCTAGTTTCTAAAAATGGAATGGAGAAAAAAAAGAAAGAAAGCATCTCATATCCACTTAAATAAAGTCATTGCCCACCATAGGATAATCAACAACTTCCAATGACCAAGTTTGTTTCAATAATAAACACAAAATTACAAAAAAAAAAAAAATCAAGCTCATACTGTGGCTGCCTCAGGCCTTTTTCAAATTGTCATTCAATTATCACAAGATTACCCTAAACCCACTCCAAAATTTAACCTTGGTTAGATATTTCTAAAACTAAAAGTAGCCAGGGCTACTTTTACTTTACACAGCCAGGGCTACACAGAGAAAACCTGTCTCAAAAAAAAAAAAAAAAAAAAAAAAAAAAAAAAAGCTACTTTACAAGTTAGCCTATATCGGCACTATGAACATAAATTCTGTGTTTAAAACTATAGCAAAACATAACTTAGGCAAAGACTTACATTAGCTCCCAAGTCCAAAAGAAGAAAGTCACTTATTCGAAACATTAAGGGGAAATGCAGGCTCAAACATACACTCCAAGAGGAAAAAAGTTACAGCCAAATTCTCCATTGAACACCTGACCATACACACACACACACACACACACACACACACACACACACTTCCACATCAGCACTTGCTTAATTAGCACAAAAGTGATCTGTTCACGTTCATTCAAAACCTGGAAGCATCAAATTTTGCATAATTCTCTTTAAACTGAAATACAAGTAATTGCTTCATTTAGGTCAAGTAGAATTTTGTGTCTATCCGTGGAAAAAGCCATTAGTTTTGAGTGAAGCACATGACCCCAGCTTCGTCTTGTTCCCCAACTCACCGAGAAAAGTATATGCTTATAAAATATTCATCTACTTACCAGGTTAAAGACAGTTTCTACGATATCCCTATTGGACACTTCTCCAACTTCAACCAACCCCGACAGCACGGCGAATTTCATTCTGATGCCCCTGATGGGGAGCCCCGGATTCAGAGACAGCGCACCCCCTTCCGTTGGGGTTTCTTCTTTCCCTCCACCTCCCCCGTCATCACCTGTTGGTGGCCGGGAAGGGGCACGATTGTCTTCACTAGCCATTACTAGTTCAGGAGAAAGGACAAGTCAGAGTCACCCTGGGCCGGCAGCCGCTGCACGGAGAGGAGACACAGCACACGCAAACGCTAAACCAAAAAGGGTCTCTGTTCCAACTTGAGGACAAACCCCAAAAAGCAGGAAAAGTCCTTGGCGTCGCCCTCCTCCTCTCGGAGACTATTTGTCCAATCTCTCTCCTGGAGGCTGACAACAACGCCAAACCCTATTGGAAGATTAAACATTTGTTAAATAGGGTAGGTCCGCCGTGGGATTTTTTAGGGAGGAGAGGGAAATAGTTACTGTCTGTCAAATAAGTTACTAAGGGCACCCCAGGGCCAGCCGGCCGCTGCTCCCGGGCTGCAGCGCGGGCTCCGCCGAAGGCGGGTCCTCCAGGCCGGGGAGCGGGCTCACTCCTCCCCCACCCCGCGCAGGTGGTGGGCGCAGGGCAGGTGCACCGCGGGGAACTGTCGCGGGCAGCGGACGGGGCCCCCCGCGACCACCGAGGTCCAAAGTTCCTCCTCACCCAGAGTCTCCGGCCTCGTCCTCACCCCCGCCGCCGGGGCGCAGCGAGACGGAGGTGGCGGCGGAGATCCAGGGCAGGAAAAGGCGGGGGAAGGGGGCGGTGATTCTCCTCAGGGCTCGGCCCAGGGGGAGGAGTGGAGCACCTCGCCCGGGCACCTGAGCTGCTCTGAGGAGAGGAAGGGAGGTGTGTGCTGGGGCGGGAAGGCAGGCCCGACTCCACCGCGAGGACCGGGCGGGGGAGAGAAAGGTCAATGCACCTGGTCTCAGCCTTCAAGTTTCCCTAGTCCGCTCCCAGGGACCCCGCGGCTGCCTAGAACTCCATGGTTTCCTAGGCCGCCCCACCCCTGCGCTCAGCCCTTGCACAAGCAGCTACTGCAGGCGCTAGCGACGCCGCGGCTCGTGCTGCTGCGGTGGCCGAGGATGCTACTGCCACAGTTCTCCGGGCCACGGCGCGCGGGACTAACCCTGCGCCTACTGAAGCTGCTCCCCGCCGCCATGACAGCGCTGAGGGCCGCCGGGCGCGGCGTGCGCGTGCGCGAGCGCGCGCGGGGTGGTGGGGCGCGCGGGGTGGTGGGGCGGGCGGGCGGGCGCCCAGGCGGAGGCGGCTGGCTTAGTTGGGGGACTTGCGGGCGGGTGGGCGGGCCCGGGAACCGCGAGCGAGGAGGGGAGCCGAGCACGCGCTCGCTGGAGTTGGCCACGCGCCCGGGAGCGCGCCTCGGGAGCCCGCTGGCCAGGTATAGCAACGAGCGGCACGCTTCCCCCGCCCCCCTCCTCGCGCTGGGACTGTGCTTTGGGGAGCACAGGGCGGGTGTTGTGCAACAGCAGGTCTCTGGGCGCGGAGGGAACCCGCCCCACGTTGTCAAGGTGTCCTCTTGTTGGACTTGGAGAAGGACACCTGAGGGACTTAGGAGTCGTTGAGGTGGTGGCGCTGGACCCTCCTGGGAGCAGTCTCCACCCTTGACTGAGCTCAGCTGCTGCCCGCCCGCGGCGCTGGCGGTGACTGGGAAAGATTTCCACTGGGATGCCCTGGCAGCTGCTGCGGCTCGGAGGGGAGGGACAGCGACTGGGAGGATTCCTTGCCTTGCAGCTGCCGCCCCAGCAAAGCTCCCCCACATTCTAAGGAGAAGAGGATTCATTCCTCAGACAGCTGCGCGGAGCTGTGGAGGCGGGATGCACGGGGCCCTGGAACTGGGAAAGGGGGTTCCTCTCAGTTTTCCAGTGTGAAAGTTAAGTTTGCCTCATTGTAGATGCTTTTAAAACTATATAGATGAGGGTTTGGAGCCAGTACAAATTGTCATAGTCTAATACTGTCATTCTCTACACTGCTTCTGATAATGGCAAAGCGTGAATCCTGGTGCATTAGTATAAAATAAAATGAACTTAGAGGAGGTAGTTGTTCAACTATTCTGTGTATAAGACTTTAAAAAGTACATGTCTAAAATACTCCCAGGTTCCTAAAAATGAAAGTGAAGCAAAAAAAAAAAAAAAAATACCGGGATGAAGTAAACAAAATACTCTGAAGGAATCCAAAAATCTTAGATGAGTTTGGGAAATGAAATGGTTCACTGGGAAAGGAATTATTTGAAACATCCTTGAAAAATAGACAGTTAACTATCACACGGGTACTTGAGAGAAGCAACATCAGAAAAGATTCTAGCATCGAAGTGTGTTTAGTGCTGAACCTTTTTTAAATATTCAAAAATATGCTTCTTAAAAGAAATTAGGTTGCCTCAAAATGGATTTACAAATTCCAAAGATAAGGCAGACATTTTTCTAATTCTGTGAATTGCTGATTTGTGAACTTTTAGGGTTAGAGGTTACATCACTGGTCTCCTGTTGCTGAAATTCCTGAAAGAGGGGGGGAAATCTCCCTGGATCTCAGTGTGTGAGTCTGAAATAAGGGAGTGAGATGCAGGATCAAAAAAACATTCACTTAAGGAGACTGATATGGCTGTCTCCTGAGAGGTCCTGCCAGAGGCTTGCAAATACAGAGGCAGATTCTTGCAGCCAACGGTTGGACTGAGCGCAGGGTCCCCAATGGAGGAGTCAGAGAAAGGATTGAAAGAGCTGAAAGGGTTTGCAACCCCATAGGAAGAACAATATCAACCAACCAGACCACCCAGAGCTCCCAGGGACTAAGCCATCAACATGGCTCCAGAGGTCTTTGGTCCTATGAAGGCTTGATAGATGCCCCGGAGTAGAGGAATTGAGGGTGGAGAGGTGGGGTGGGTGGAAGACACCCTTATAGAATCAGGAGGGAGGATGGGATAAGGGGTTTCTGGGAGGAAGGAACCAGGAAAGGGGATAACACTTGAAATGCAAATAAAGAAAATATCCAGTAAAAAAAAAAAAAAAAAAAAAAAAAAAAAAAAAATCCTATGAAGGCTCAATAGATGCTCCACTGTAGGAGAATCAAGGCCAGGGAGGTGGGAGGGGGTGGGTGGAGGAACACCCTCATAGAAGTAGGGGGAGGGAGGAAGGGAGGATGGGATGAGGGATCCAGGAGGGGGGAACTGGGAAAGGGGATAACATTTGAAATGTAAATAAGGAATATAGCCAATAAGCCAGGCAGTGGTGGCGCACACCTTCAGTCCCAGCTCTTGGGAGGCAGAGGCAGGCAGATTTCTGAGTTCAAGGCCAGCCTGGTCTACAGAGTGAGTTCCAGGACAGCCAGGGCTACACAGGGAAAGATTTAAAAAATATATATATATATCCAAGAAAAAAGAAAAAAGACAAGAAAAGATTCACCTGACCTTCTACCCATTTCTATTTTGAATGTGGGAGCCATGATCATTTACCAAAATCAGCTGGTAAGATTTTACTTCCTTAGATTTTGGAAGATAGTTAAGTTACTAGATCTAGTTTATGGGTACTAATAATTTGTTCATAAATACCTTCCAATAAAAGAAGCAGATGGATGGCAAGAATGAAAATGGTCACAGTCCTACAGTCTCAAGGATCCAGGCTAAGGGGTGTCTCATGCATTTTCGAGATTATTGGTAGTGCTCTTTTACCTGGGAAACAAAAGTACATACAAGACAACTATCTAACTATTTCAAAAAAAAAAGTACACACTTTAAAAAAAAAATCATTTTCCAGCACTTTTGTCACTGCCTGCTCTTAGAAGTTTTACTGCAGAAAGAAGCACAATGAATGCAGAAGAGGAACCTTGAACTAGCCCAGCCCTGGTTAAAGTACAATCCCTGTAGATTGCCGTTTAGATGTACGACATCCTGAGGGATACTTAGGGCTAAACTGCCTGCCCATCAATTCATAAGTTCCCTGATATAATGTACATTGCAAATACTTTATCCTAAATTAACAGGGATTGAATCAAACACTGAAGTGACCTGCTTTAATTCTTCCTGAAAGCTCTTGCTGCCATTTGAAGGGAGGAAAATTCTGCTATCTTGGATATTTTGGTATGAAAACAGTTTTTTATCAGTTAAATCTGATGGAAGTTTATCTAGTCAAAAGCCTTCATATGAGCTATCCACAGCTAAGTCTACAGTACAGTTTGAGCTGTATCATACACACAAGGGAAGAGGGGGGTAGAGATCATGGGGCGGGGAGAATGAGAAAAATGGAGCAGGGGTAAGCTTACCTTCTGCAAAATCAAGTTCCAGTTTCTTGTTGCCATTTAATTTGTATCTATCTGATATCAATGTCTTAGAATTAAGTCCAAATATTTTTTAATAATTTTCTTTATCTTAACCATATATCAAAACCATAGCAGAACACAAAAGAGAGAGAAGTTGGGTGTGGTGGTTTGGGCCTATAATTCCAGCTAAGGCTTGATGATCTCAAAGTCAAAAAAAAAGTTATAAACGTGTTGGAGGAGCTGGTAAGTTGACTGAAAAGTTAGGAGCACTTGTTACCACCATTTGTTAAGAGGACTGGGATTCAGTTCCCAGCACCCCCCTGGTGACTCACAACCATCTATAACTTCAGTTCCAGGGGATCTAACACCCTCTTCTGAACTCTGTGGACAACAGGCATGCATGTGATATATACATGCAGGTCAAACACCCATGAACACAAAATAATAAAAATATCATTAAATAAAAACTGTTTCTTTGGGCTGGGCGTGGTGGCGCATGCCTGTAATCCCAGCACTTGGGAGGCAGAGGCAGGCAGATTTCTGAGTTCTAGACCAACCTGGTCTACAGAGTGAGTTCCAGGACAGCCAGGACTACACAGAGAAACCCTGTCTCGAAAAATTAAAAATAAAAAAATAAATAAAAAACTTTCTTTTAAAAAGAAACAGTTGGGAATATATATAGCACAGTGGTAAAGAACTCTTGCCTAGCATGTGTGAGGTCCTGGTTCAGTCCCCAGTACAGAGAGGAGAGGAGGGTGAATTCAGAACAGGAAGCTTTTTGCATAACTCAGAAGAACTCAAGCAAAAAGAATGTAATTTCATACTGAAATCAAGATTATTGATCTGTGAACTCTTATCTACATACAAAGAAAAAAAGTGAACAGTGATGGAATTTTCTTTTCTCAGAAAAGCAATCCACCCAATTGCAACTTCTTGGCATTTTGTAAATATATAGGTTAAAAGATAACTTACAAGCAAAGTACAACCTATGTGATTGGCAGTGTACCTGTCTGTACCTCCAGATTTGAATTTTAACCATTCTTTAACACAGTTTATGAAAGCAAAGGCTGAAAATTCGTGTCTCTAACTTGCTTCTTCTTGTTAGAAAGGCAAACATTTTTTTAAAATTATTTCTTAAATTACATCATTCCTACCCCCTCTTCCTCCCAACTTTTCCCATGGCTCCCTCTCATTTCCTCTCAAATTTAAGACCATTTCTTTCTTAATTATTGCTGCACATGAAATTACTGAGTCCATTTAGTGTTGCACATATGTACATATGTGGTCAAGAAGACAGAAATTAGTTTTCTCCAGACCTGAGCCCTCTAGCAGATTATACAAACATTATTAAATAAAACTTCAAAAGTTAATAGCATTTATTACTGACTTTTGTTTTGTTGATTGGTTGAGTTTTAGAGACTGTCTTGCTATGAAGCCCAAGACGGTGTCAAACTTACTCCCATCTTTCTTCAGCCTCCTGGATGCTGAGATTAAAGTGTGCACTACGACACCTCCAAAATAATATGAAAGTAGGTAGTTCTGCGTCCTGTTCCTTCCTGATAGTGCCATTACACTGCAGGAAATGTTCTACCCTGACACAATGCTCACTATAAACACTAGTGTTTTGTTTTGTTTTGTTTTGTTTTGTTTTGTTTTGTTTTGTTTTGTTTTGTTTTGTTTTCAGTGTTGGAGATGGAACCCAGGGCCTTGAGAATGCTAAACAAGATCTATCCCTGAGCTACAGTCCTATAGCCACTGTAATTTATATGAGCACATGTCACTGGAGAAAGTAACTGCATTCTTCAGCTTTAGTCTGAAATCCTTGCCCAGCTAGGGTCTCTGAGAGACCAAGGCCTCCTCTGCAAGGCGATGTTTACTCTTCTCATGCAAGGAATAAGACTGGAAAGCAGACTCTTTGAACTGCTTTCTAGTCTCCAAGTGGAGGAGAAAATTATCTACATATGGTAGTGTGCTTGGAACAATCTCTCTTAGGACCCAAACTGTTAAAAGAAACAACATAGAAAAGTATCAAAGCCCATCAGCCAACATCCCAAGCTGTTTATTTGGCAAACAGCCATACCCAACTCCCTGCCATGTGAGTAAATCCAACTTGAATGTTGTAGTCACAGCCTGAGAAGAAAACAGCCACAGCCAACATGTATCAGAATGTATGCAGAACCTGTTGAGCCACACAGAATAGTAGATACTTGTTGGTGTAAGCAACGGGGTCTTGAGTTATTTGTCATCTAGCCTGAAGACCAAACAGCAGGTAAAACAAATTCTCAAGTTTCGAGTTACCATCACTTTGTCCAGAGGAAAAATGTTCAAATACTGAAGGTTATAGCTATGCTGCAATTCATGTTCACTATAACTGGGCCTACATGTTGCAGAGAGGTTTCACTATGTTTAGTGAGAGAACAAGAGAAAGATGATTTGTATGAAATCATATTTGGGGTTATGAGGTCAAAGAATTCAGCACTAGGATTTCCTTTCTAAATGAGAACTGGGTTTAGTTTTATTAAAGGAAACACCCATTTCCTTACAAGTACTCCAGATTATTTTCTCTGCAGATAAACATACATTCTCGAATACACTAAATTAAAAGGAAGAAAGTGTTGAGCAAAGGGGAAGTATCTGCTCTAATTAACTGCAGATGCACATTGGCTGAATAGCACAGCCACGGTAGGCTGCACTTCACTGTTCAGAATGTGTCCTGTAAGGTACTGGTTCTCCTTCCTAACACTGCAGCTCTTGTATACAGTGCCTCATGTGGCCGGGATCCCCAACCATAAAATTATTCCTTTGCTACTGTTATGAATTATAATGTAGATAGATATCTGATATGTGACCCCCCCCAAAAGGGCTAACATCCCACAGGAGAACCACTGCTCTAAGGGAGTGGAGGAGAGAATGTAACAGAAGTGTAGTTTAGTAATGGAGTGCTGTCTCAATATGTGTATGCGGACCTAGGGTCAGTCTCTAGGAATGCATGCACCGAAGGGAGCCTGGGAAGAGCAAGTTGTTTATTACTGTTTATTAGCTGGAGATAGTTAAGCTGAAGAGACAGGGAGACTCTGATAAACTTATTTGAGGACTAGATTCTATTTTGAGGACAATCATCTATCTGCCCGAAAAATACTATGAGCAATAAAGTAACAGAATTTTATTAGCCTCTTAAAAAAAATCACTAGAAGCTTCCAGCTCCCACTCCATATTTGGTGGAATCCGTCGTTGTATGGTACTGGTAGACTGTAGTTGCATACTACTTTATAATTTGTACAAAGTATAAACATGAAAAATTGTGTGGAATAAGTTGAATAACATCCATTGGAATTGGGTGATTCGTTTTACACTTTTCCTCCAAAAGTTGAGAAAATAAAGATAGAACATCAATATCATCTCCTCACAGATAATGCCACAATATCTTTAGTAAGGAGTATGGAAACATAGATATTGTTCATCTGTAACTATATACATAAAACATGTATGCTATTACTATGTGTTGCATATTGTTCTAGAAATGTGACATGCCATGAACATATCATCACTTTTGCTAAATGAGCAGCTAGCTTCAAATGTAGAAAATGCCTTCTTGAGTTGGCACAGACTAGTTCAGAGGGTCTCAGTGATTGGTCTTTATATTTTCCCCAAAGTAGCATTTTTATTATTTGGTAATTTCACACAAGGTACCCCATCACACTTGTTTCCCTTCCTCCCAGATTCACCCTCCCACATTTGTGCCCCCACCCCCCAAAAAGAACGAAAAAACACCAAGTCCATAAACTCATTGGAGCATGGTCAAACTTCCAATGGCCAACCCCTTAAAGAGGACTGAGTTGTACCCCACCCCACCCACCTCCAGACGCCATAAACTGTGAAGAGCTACACTTCAGCATCTTTATCACAATTTTTAAGGGCTGTCTTCAATAGCTTCCTGTCTGAACTGTTTCCTTTTTTTTTTCTTTTCTTTTCTTTTCTTCCTTTTTTTTTTAAATGGGGGATGGCACAGAAGCCTTCAATGTCTCTCATTCTCAGTTATGAGTCTGCAGTCATCACTGCCACTTCAAAAGAAGCATCCTTTCCCATAGCTGCATATGGCAACAGGGATCATCATCAACATGATTGTCTCCACATGGATTCCAATGACAGCACAGATGTCTTTCAAGTAGACCTAACCCAGAAAATGAACCATTCTTCACCTCAGATATCTTGATGCTGCTCAGAGTCAGAGTGATCGTGTGTGTGTGTGTGTGTGTGTGTGTGTGTGTGTGTGTGTGTGTTGACGGCAGGGCAGGACCTTCGAGAACTCCAGATTGCTGCACACCACCTTGTCCTTCCTGCAAGCCACCCTGCTGGTACCTCAGGCATCGTGCCCAGTGGTGGCAACTACCAACAACATACGCTTTTGTCCACCCCAGCTACATTTCCATATCTCTAGTTCTGCTTCTCTCTTCCATATGTGGCGCTCCATTTCATTCTGTCATCTTTCTTCCTATTTGACCTTTCTCATCTGACACCTTTAATATCACCTAATACCTTTCTTAAATCTCAGTGCCTAGACCCATTAAATCAGAATCATGAAGAAAATCCAGGCATCAAGATTTTATTATAGCTCCCTGGGAAATGTGTTTGTTCACTTGTTTGTTTGTTTTTCTTTCAGTTCTGTTTGTTTTATTTCATGGTGTTTTGTTTAGCAGGGACTCACTATGTAGCCATGGCTGGCCTGTAATTTGCTATGTAAGGCAGACTGGCCTTGAATTCAAGATCTGCCTGCCTCTGCCTCCCAAGTGCTGGGATTACAGGCATGGGCCACCACACAGACCCTAGCTAACTCTTATGTGAGATAAAGGCAATAACAAATGAGATCTATTTTTTTAAATTGATTTTATAATAGTCCTTTGATGACATATATAATAATGAGTTTAATGAGATTCCTGCTATTTGTGTATAAAATTTTGTTTATTTGTTTGTTTTTGTATTATTTTGTAGATTGGCCTCAGTTTACCGTTCTTCAGCATCAGCTTTCCACATGACAGGATTACAGGCACGTAATATATATCATAACACAGGGCTTATGAGGAGTTATCATTTAGGGTTTTATGGGTTTTTTGTTTTGTTTTGTTTTTGTTTTTGGTTTTGGTTTTGGTTTTGGTTTGGTTTGGTTTTTCAAGACAGGGTTTCTCTGTATAGCCCTGGCTGTCCTGGAACTCACTCTGTAGCCCAGGCTGGCCTCGAACTCATAATCCTCCTGCCTCTGCCTCCTTCAGCAAATCCTACCATTGTGCACCACCACAACCGGCTGGTTTGTTTATTAAACTGAAGTCTCACTCTATTGACCAGGGAAGTCTTTTTTTTTTTTTTTTTTTTTTTTTTTTTTTTTGGTTTTTTGAGACAGGGTTTCTCTGTGTAGCCCCGGCTGTCCTGGAACTCACTCTGTAGACCAGGCTGGCCTCGAACTCAGAAATCTGCCTGCCTCTGCCTCCCAAGTGCTGGGATTACAGGCATGCGCCACCACCGCCCGGCCCTTTTTTTTTTTTTTTTTGGGGGGGGGGTTTCGAGACAGGGTTTCTCTGTGTAGCTCCGGCTGTCCTGGAACTCACTCGGTAGACCAGGCTGGCCTTGAACTCAGAAATCTGCCTGCCTCCGCCTCCCAAGTGCTGGGATTAAAGGCGTGCGCCACCACCGCCCGGCCTGACCAGGGAAGTCTTGAACTTATGACTTAAGTGATTCTCTTGCTTCAGCCTCCTGAGTAGCTGGGACAAGAAGCGTGAGCCACTGCTCCTAGCTGAGTCTAATGTTATTTAAAATCAACTTGAATGAAGATTTTTAGTATCACTTATTAAGGTTACTGGAAATAAACTATGGTGTTGCTAAACCTGGACAATATGACTTTTTCCTAAAGGCATTAGCTCTCTAAATGATGAGTAAAATATGAGAGTTCTGTGTAAAGAAAAATACATTTGCTAGATTTCATACAGACAACACAAGCATGGTGCAAAACTTTTAAATACTTGATTTCGACAACAAATGTATTAGCAAATTAGATGTTATAATTAACATTATAATTATAAAATTATAATTTCCAGAGTATAATTGAGATTGAAATGGAACTATAGCAGAAGTGGGAATATTGAATGCTGTACAGTAAAACTAGAAGGACTTTGTTCCTCAGCTAAATTAAACTTTCTTTAATGAAGGTTGTCTGTCAGTAAAACTTTGTGTTTATGCTTTTTGAAACACATTTTGCTTATGTCATTTTAATCAGTTGAGAAAACACTAATACAGAAAGTAACACTTAGAAGTATTGATGATCTATTTCTAGTTACATGACTCAAACTGTAAACACTTAAAAGAAAGAAAATTCTATGAACTGCGGTCCTGGAAAATGAGGTAATACTAGCTTGAGTAGAAACAGGTCTAGTCCGCGACCTCCACATACTCATTTCATTCTGCCTGCAAGCTTTCTTTACAGATAGATGGCGATTAACAAAAAACTTTATTTTCCTGTTTGTTTTATTTTCCCATAGCCATTATTAGCCAAGGCGAACAAGGTGAACAGAATAAGCAAACAGATGTATATATCATTGTAAACATGAACATGATTTGTGTGTGGAGACACATTTGCCTGTTACATTAGATGGATGATTGACAGAGGACAGCTCTGGGAGCCAGTTTTTCCCTTCCACCATGGGAGTTCTGGGAATTGAACTCAGTAGCAAGTGACCCAAGAAAAAGATTTTATTGTTCCTTGTTATAAGTTCCCAAATATCAGCCTGAGCAATATAGTAAGTTGTCCCTGTCCAAAATAATAAATAAATAAGTGAGACCAAAAAAAAAAAAAAAATACAAATAAGGTGGGAAACTCAGCATCAAACCAGACCTTGTAATCAGGGGTCAAAGTCATTCTCAGCTGTACCTCAATCTAGAAACCAGACTGGACTACAAGAGACCAATTCTCAAGGAAATAAAATAACAACAATCACAACAAAAACCATGCAAAAAATTAAAAAATAATTTCTCACATATATAGTAAGATGTAGAAGCAGCATTTAAGAGAGGTATTTGGTGCTAAAACCTCTGCTCTTGCCTCTCAAGTCCTGGAATTACAGGCATGTGACATTACAACCGCTCTAGTGAAGTTACTGAATAAAGTATTGAACTTTGCCTTTCTTCATCTATAAAATGTTTATACCAAGAGGATTTCAGCAATGCTCTTTGCATGGCAGGCTACAGGCAATCGGCACCTAATAAAAAGAAGCAAATTTTATGATCAATAAAGCTTAATTATTTTAAAAGTTTGGAAAAGTTATGAAAGCCATTTTCTGGCAAACTTGTCTGTTCACTGTCGTATCTACCAGCTGTCTGATTAGCATCTGTGACAGTCACATAAAGTTGTTTGGATTACAGAGCCTATTTATTTCTTAAATCAAAAGAGGACATTTTTTTTCCTATATTTTCTGTTCCTTTTTCCTTCTGTTATTCTTTGTTTTTTCTGCTGTTGTTGTTTAGAGGAGCTTTCATGTTTTTTGGGGGGGGGGTTGGATTTGTTTTTTTTTTTTTTCGAGACAGGATTTCTCTGTGTAGTCCTGAATGTCCTAGAACTCACTCTGTAGACCAGGCTGGCCTCGAACTCAGAAATCCGCCTGCCTCTGCCTCCCAGAGTGTGGGATTACAGGCGTGCACCACCACTGCCTGGCTACATGTTTGTTTTTGTTTGAGACAAGTTCTCACTAAGTAACCCTGGCTAGTCTGGAACTCTGTAGACTAGCCTGGCCTCAAACTCAAAGAGATATGCCTCCAGAGTGCTAGAATTAAAGGCATGTCCCACATGTTTGGCTTCTGTTGCTCTTTGAAGAGATAACTCTTGACAGTGGGTTTCTCTTTGCTTATGAGCTGTCCACCAAGTAAGGTGACTAGCAAACCACAGCAAGGTGGTACCAGTTTCTGCTCTGCGTGGTCAGGCCTTGCAGTTCTCTACTTCCTCTTTGCAACTTTTTGTAGGTAAATGAAATAAGTACAGTGGTGAGTTCAGCTAAACCACTTGCTTTCTCAGCCACCCGCCAGAGCCCTCTGGATTCAAAAATGAAAGCCAAACACACACACACACACACACACACACACACACACACTCACACACACACACTCACACACACACACATACATACACACCAGTTAATTTTAAATGTCTTGACTAGCTCAAAGATTGGGCAGTTCTAATCTTTTTTTTTTTTTTTTTTTTTTTTTTTTTTTTTTTGCTGTTAGCACATACTCTTCTGGTTCTTCTGGTACTTCTGAGTTAAAATTTTTTAAAATCTATATTTCATCTCTGCTACCCTAAACACAATTGGGGAAGTGGACCATGTGGCCACTTTCCCTGATTCTCACATGTCAGCGGGCCTTTAGGTCTAGTCTTCCCTCACCCCAACCCCCACCCCACCCTTGTCTTGATGAACTCCTTACTCTCTACCAGTTCCTAGCCTGTATAAATCCAAAGGTCCCGCCTCAGTTTACCTGCTCAACCATTGGCCATTGGCTCTTAACAGATCAATCAAAAACCAATTGGGAGCAAAGACCTTCAGCATTCAGACATGCAGATTCCCAATTTTAGGGGCCAGGTTAATTTAAAACATTAAAATCAATCGCCAATTTAAAAAAAGGCTATATAAAATTCATACAGAGCTATGAAGACCCATCTCACCTTGTGCAACATTCTCATCACCCTAAGGCCCTTCGTGGAATCTTTCAGCTGCTCCTACACTACAAAATGCTCTTGATTTCCATCTCATCCTTTTGTCCCTGTACCAGTAATTATTCTGACTTCTTTTGTAGTAAACTGAGTTCTCAATTATGTCCTGTGACTTTTTTATCATTGAAATATTTCAAGGCCTACATGAGAGCTCATAAAAACAAAAGCTTGGTCAGCATTGCTTCAGATCACAAGGGTGATGTCCAGCTGGAGAGATGGCTCAGCAGTTAAGAGTACTGACTCTTCTTCTAGAGGGCATGGTTCAGTTCCCAGCACTCAAGTCCCAGGGGTATGTGAAACCCTTCCTGACCTTCGAGGGTATTGCACATATATGGTACACAGACATACATACATGCAGGCTAACATCTGTCTACATTAAAAAAATCTTTAAAATTAATTATATAATATATAATATATATATATATATATATTATATGTATCAGGTGAGCATCTTCTTCACCTTATCCTGTCCACCCTCCCTAAACAAACAATCTATTCTATGGATTGTTAGCTGTCTGCTGTGATCTCTTTCTACTAGGTTCACTGTGGCATGGAAATGAGAGAAAATGCAGGTACTTTATTTACCCAGCCTTCATTTCTGTTTACAGAATTCCTTTGTGGCCTTTGCAAAGCTCCAGTCCATTCATCCCATGGTTGCACCTGCCAATCCAATTCTAACCATCAACCAATGAGCAGGAAGGTCTGAAGCCAGTTTCTGATGGAAGATGTGGGAGGGGCACCCATCAAACTGGTTTGACTACCCCAAGACTGATTACACTAGTTTTTAACAAGAAAAAGGAAAAAAAACGCTTACAAAATAGCAGGATTCTGGACTTCCCAAATCTGAAATTGGATTTTGGAGCAGTGAACAACTATATGCTTCAGCCTTTTAAAATGTATTATTATATTGATTGTAGTGGGAGAGGTGAGCGCCACAATGTGTGTGTATAGGTCAGAAGATATCTATCAAGAGTGAGTTCTGTCCCTCTACTATGCAAATCCCTGGGATCACAGTTAGGTCATTAGGCCTTTGCATGGGCCTATAGCCAATGAGTCAACTGATTTTGTCTTTATGGGGTTTTTTGTTTTTTGTTTTTTGTTGTTGTTGTTGTTGTTGTTGTTGTTGTTTGGATTTGGTTTTTTCGAGACAGGTTTCTCTGTGTAGCCCTGGCTGTCCTGGAACTCACTCTGTAGACCAGGCTGGCCTCGAACTCAGAAATCTGCCTGCCTCTGCCTCCCAGAGTGCTGGGATTACAGGCGTGTGCCACCACCACCCGGTGCCTTTATGTTTTTGTTTGAGACAAGTTCTAGCTAGCCTTGAACTCACTATGTAGGAGAGGATGACCTTGAATTTAGGAGTAGTAGGATTACAGGTGTGGCAGGAAACCCTGCTTGTTCAATGCTGGAGATCAAACCCAGGGCCAGCACAGGTACAGGTGTACTGCCCCACACACCCCACCCCTATTTTGTACTGAACTACTGATAACTTGTAAATGGTACACTTTTCTTGATGTTGTGTGAATATCACATTAAGGGATTCACTCAATTTTTAAATTAGCATACAGAGTAATAGGTTTCCTTTTTTCCAGCCACACTTTGTTTTGGTTAATCCTTCCACTCTTTCTCAACTCTGCAGTTTTCCTGCCCACTCTTCATCACCTTAGGGCAGCTGCTCTGTCCACACAGCTTTGGAGAGGTAAACTGCTCTTCCCTGCTCCACAGATTCTATTGTGCCCCTTGGAATTAAAGAGCTGATAGTCTCCAAGCTAACAGATAGTCCAGTCATGTTGACAATGCAGAAAATAGGAGTCTCCTAAAGTAAATAAAAGGTACTGAGACTAGGGAGCTGTGTACCCTTCAGTTAAGTGCTAGTCTTTGGTAGAAACTATAGGAAGACATTTTTTTTACATGGATTCTAGGGACAAAACACAGGTCTTCATGCTTCTGAGGCAAGTGCTTATCTGATTGAGTTCTCTCACCAACCCATCTGCGATCATTTGAATTGCCTTTTCCTTGTGAACCCACAGAAATTGTTTAAGCATCTTGCCCACCTCTACCTTACTGTGAGTGAGCATTACCTCTTGAAACCGATTCTGCTCTCCCCAGTGCTGGGTATTCCAAGGCTCTTTTCCATAGATGCGATGTGCTTTTCATACAAGTTTGTGTCCACAAAAGAAACAAATCTTTACTCTAGAAGTGTTTGTGGGCCTCATTGTTTCTAACTGGCATCCACATCCCAACTGGAAGCCATTTTGTTCTTTGTCACTCGAGAAGAGCTAAGGATGCAACTCAGGTGGTAGAGTGCTATATCCTAACACATGAAGGGTCTCCAGCACTTCATAATAGGCATCATGGTATAAGTCTGAAAATCTAGCAGTTGGGAGGTGGAAACAGAAGGATCAGAAGTTCAATGTCATCTTCAGGTACATAGCTAGTTTGAGACCTGCTTAGAAAACATAAGACCCTGTCGCAAACAAACACAAGAAAAGATCAGAGAAGGAAGTATATGTGATATTTGAATGAGTTGAGGCAGGAGGATCTCAAATGCAAGAAAGCCTGTGCTATATACATCAAAATTAACTTGGGGAGTCATTGGAAGAAACATCTGTATGCCCTATTTATCATAGCACTATTCACTGTATCCAATTATGGTACCAGCCTACATCCCCATCAACAGATGAATTTTAAAAATGTATTTGCCTGATGTGATGACCATGCCTTTAATCTCAGCACTGTGGGGGTGAAGGAGGATCTCTGTGAATTCAATGCCAGCCTGGTCTATAAAGTGATTTCTAGGCCGACCAGACTAAAATAATGAAACCCTAACATACACACACACACACACACACACACACACACACACACACACACACACATATATATATATATATATATATATATATATATATATATATATATATATATATAAGCCGTCCATGCTTCTCTCATATACAGAATCTGGATGAGGGACTTAAGAAGTAAAATAGGGATTATTAGGAAAGAGGAAGGAAAATAAGAAAAGGAAGTAGGTGCTGGAGAGATGGCTCAGTGGTTAAGAGCACTGACTCTCTTCCAGAGGACCCAGGTTAGATACTCAACACCCACATAAAATTTTCTTTTCTTCAGTGTTGGGACTAAAAACCCTTTCACATAGTACCACCTATGGACATCTTCAACACTTGGTTTTTTTGAGACAGGGGAGCTTTGGCTGGCTCTGAAATTCTGATGTCTCTGCCTCTGCCTCTTCTTTCCAAATAAGGAGATTCAATTTAGTGTTTGCTGAAGCTGAGCAGTCGTGGTGCACGCCTTTAATCCTGGTTCTCTTGAGGCAGAGGCAGGTGGATCTCTGAGTTCCACGTCAGTCTGGTCTACAGAGTGAGTTCCAGGAGAGCCAGAGAAACCTTGTTTTGAAAAAAACAAAAGAACAAGCGAGAGATTGAGTGTGTGTGTGTGTGTGTGTGTGTGTGTGTGTGAGAGAGAGAGAGAGAGAGAGAGAGAGAGAGAGAGAATATGTAGGTGTTGTTTTTGTTTGTTTGTTTGTTTGTTTGTTTGTTTTGAGACATGGTCCCTTGTATCCCAGATTAGCCTCAAACTTGCTAAGAATGGCCTTGAACTCCAGACACTGTTACCTCTACCTCAGATGCTGGGTGTGGGGGAGTTTTACAGATGATCACCACCACTCTTGGTTTAAGAATATGTTCTTTTAAAAACAAAAACTTAGGAGAAAAATGGAAGAAAGGAAGGAAAGAAGGAAGGAGAGTTAAAGCGTTGAATGTTGCAGGTGTATAAGGAAGTACAACACTAATCAAAGACCTTCAGCTTTCTCACAATCCCTGGTCATTCTTGATGAGTCCTGCTGACCCTCAAGAGAATAGTTTAAGAATAGTTACAAGAACAGATTAACTAAGGTTGAAGAGTAAGTAGGTGTTGACAGGTGGCCAGCATGGAAGACAGACCATAATTCTGAGATTCCATCATAGATAAATACCCACTGAGCATGACACCAGCACCCTCCTCAGTCCTGCTCCAGCCTGCTCCAGCCAAGCAGCATACCACACTTCCTCTTCATATACAGGATATCCAATAATATACCATCTCCACCTCTGTTCTTGGTATTTCCATATGCTCTGAGAGTCTGGTGTCAATGATTCTGAAATTCTGAAGGCCTTCCCTAATTACTTTAGCTTTGTACTGCAGTAATGTGCAAGCTGCAATCATTTTTCTGATACTTAACACATTCTCAAACTCAGCCTGGTATTAATGATATATTGGATATCTATGCCTTGAAGAAAAAGACAAATTTAATAAATACTTGTACCCAGGTGTAATGACAAGTCCCAGCACTTGAGAGACTGAAGCAGGATGATCACAAGTTTGAAACTAGCTTGGGCTACAAGTCAGACTCTCTCAACAAACAAGCAAGAAATGTAAAACAATATGAGATAATACCCATTCAAATATAATAATCATTACTTATGTAGATCCATGCAAAGAATGTGAGTCATAAAATTTAAGAAGTCTGGAGTAGGAGCTGAAAAGATCTCATGCCCTCCTTGGCCTCCTTGAGCAACAGACACACAAGTAGTATATCATACATTTAGGCAAAATACCCACACACACAAAACTAAATTTAAAAGAAGGCTGCTGTGGTAACTGCACTGGTGAATTCCTGTAATCCCAGTACTTGGAAGATAGATTGTAAATTCAAGCCCAGCCTAGGATACAGAATGCACTAACTATTTTTAGTGTCTTATTTGTTTTTATTTTATGTGCATTGGTGTTTTGCCTGCATATATGTCTGTATAAGGATGTCTGATCCTCTGAAACCAGTTGGGAGTGGCCATTTGGCTGCTAGGAATTGGATCCAGGTCCTCGGGAAGAGCAGCCAGTGCTCTTAACTGCTGAGCCATATTTCTAGCCCCAAAAAGACCATATCTTTAAATAAAATTTTAAAAAAATAAGGAAGGAAGAAGGAAGGGAAAAGAGAAGGACGGGATAAAAGTGTTCTTTACCACCAACCCAACTCTCCAGCCCACAAAATTACAGTAGTTATTACACCCACCACTAGACCTGACTATTGATGAGTAGATAAATGGATGGATGGAGGGCTGCAGTGCACTTGTGATTTTAAATATTCTGATAACTGTGCTGCAAGGTAATTCTTCCCTGCTTTACTCATTTAAGAACATTATTCTAAGATGGCTTCATGAATTTTAGCAAGTGAACCAGAGTGAGCTCAAAAATCTCTTCTCAATCTGTTGTTCAATATATGTGGCTTCTCCAAAGCAATGGCGACCAGCTTCCGGCAAGAATTTTTTTCTCCACCCTTAACTAACCCCTCCAGGCTTTACCTTCCCTCTCACTTCTCCAGGCTATCCTGGACTCCTGCAGAAACCAGGGCCCAGAATGCTAGGGAAACACTGTCATTGGGCTATACTCCAGTGGTGATTGTTCTCTTTCTGTATTCCATGGAAGCCTACTTTTACACCAAACATAGTACTTACCACGTGGATCCCACATCCCACAATTTAACATCGGAGGTTTTAAATATCATGAGTAGCCCTGAAACCCCAGGACATGTAGTAATTTGCCAGTCCACTGAGGCATGAAATAGGATTGCTACTTCTGGGATTGGAGTCAGTGAGCCGGTTAGGAGCCTGGCTACCCAGATCCACATTTCTACATGACGTTTTTCCATGCTGGTCACAAAGCTAATAAATGTTTATATTAACCCCATTTTACAGACGAAGAATTAATGAAAGTATAAATTAGGGGAGCATTGAAGGACATAGAGATTTTAATTGACTGCTGTATTATTTGTGACCCAACCATTATGGAGGTAAAGGCTGTCTTTAATTTTAGAACCCTGGGGTCCATACTGGGCCTGACAGTTGGTAGGTGCTAAGTCAATCATTTCCTGGTTAATGAGAGGAGGTGTGGCAAGAATTCTGCCCTCACTTTCTGAAAAGAAATCTCTTGAGGTTGTGGCCTTAAATTTCTTCTCACTGAATCCCCGAGAGCAGCACCCAGGTCATACAAGTCAAAGCTTCCTACCTCAGTCTGTGATCTTTTTTTTTAATGCAGCATGGCATTACTTACCCAAGACTGGCCTCAAATCCAACCTTCCTGCCTGAACCTCTCAAACTCTGGGACTACAGATGAGGTGCACCGTGCCTCACACTGCATTTTATGTTTTCTATGAAGGCTTTGGAATAGAAAAAGATGTATAAAAATGTAGAAAATGTATAAATCTAGCCAATTTTATACACAGTTCACAATTGCTTTCAGCGTTTAACTTTTCAAATAATGTTACCAACAGCCACCATGATTATTACAGGACTTGCTTTTATGTATTGTGAGAAAGGAAATCTATGTTTTCTTGGGATGTTAATCATTATTAAAAAATATCTGGAACACATATATAAGTGCAATTCCTAGTTATATATTCTCCCTTAAGTTAAAATAAAGATAATATTCAGTTTCTTAGTTAATTCAGATGAATACTTTATCTCATAGGATGAAAACAGTGAGGCAAAGATAAATATAATCAGAGATATTTTTTCCTTTTTTTTCTTTTGATAAATGTTTTGTTTTGTAGCTCTGAGTAGTCTGGGACTGACTGTGTAGGCCTGATTGCTCTAGAACTTGTGGTGATCCCCCTGCATCAGCCTTCAAGTTCAAGACTACAGGACTATAAATATAGTTCTAAGGTTATAAATCACCTGTAATTACAGTGACAAATCACCACTCCCAGTTTGAGAAAACTTTTTTCAATGCATCCTAGTTGCTATGTAAATAGGAGCCTCAACACAGAGAGATCTATCTGCCCCTGCCTCCTGAAAGCATTTGCCATTATGCCCTGTCCTGAACAAAGTCTTTTTAAAAAAAAAAAGACATTTATTGTTTTGCTTGTTAGTTTGGGGAGATTGAAGAGGGACTCTCAGTAACCCAAGCTGTCCTCAAACTCATTATATAGCTGAAGATGACCTAGAACTCCTGCTCCTCCTGCTTCCAACTCCCAGGTTCTGGGACTACAGGTATGTTCCACCATCATATATGTTCCACCATCAAGTGTGGACTACTATCATGTGTGGACCACCATCATGTGTGGACCACCATCATGTATGTTCCACCATCAAGTGTGGGCTACCATCATGTGTGGACCACCATCATGTGTGGACCACCATCATGTATGTTCCACCATCAAGTGTGGACCATCATCATGTATGTTCCACTATCAAGTGTGGACCACCATCATGTGTGGGCCACCATCATGTATGTTCCACCATCACAAATGGACCACCATCATATATGTTCCACCATCATGTATGTTCCACCATCATGTATGTTCCACCATCACAAATGGACCACCATCATGTATGTTCCACCATCATATATGTTCCACCATCATGTATGTTCTACCATCATGTATGTTCCACTATCACAAATGGACCACCATCATGCTGTTTAAGCATTTTAATCTACTTCTGTTTGAGTTTTTTCCCCTTTCAATGCTGAAAATGAAACCGAGAGTTTCACACCTGCGGGGCAGGTTTTCTATCACTGAACTACACTCCTAGCACTTAGGGTGTGTTTTGGTAGGAGACAGATTTGACAGTAGTACAAGGATCAAAGAACAAAGAACATCTATCTCTTTATCTACATGTCTAGATATGTTAAATGTGAATATATCCTACCCCAAACGCTTTCCATCCTGAGAAGTCAGAGCTCCTACATAAAACCCAAAAGTGGTATGTTTATATTTCTTATAAAAGGCTGTTTGCCCATTTTCCGGATTACTTCCAGTGAACTACGCTTACCCAGTCAGGAATGACTGTGTGTCCTATGTAGATTTAGAAGCCACCCTGGAGCGGTGTTGCTATTGCTTCCAAGTATAGAGCTTGGGTAAGTACCTCAGCTGTCACTCACAAGTCACAAAACCACAGCTTTGTGAAAGTAACCACTTTTCATTTGTTTTAAGTTTTCCTTTATTATTTTTAATTATGACTATGTGTCTGTCTGTGGATATGCGCATGCATGTACATATTGGTATTCAAAGAAGTTAGAGGTGTTGGATCCCCTGGATAGAGTTACAGAAGGTTGTGAGCCACCTGACCCAGGTGCTGGGAACTGACCTCACGTCCTCTGGAAGAGCAGCACAGTCTCATAAATGTTGAGGCTTCTCTCCAGCTCCCACATTCACTTGAAAAAATGACTTAACATATAGTTTATTTTATTTTTTTATTTTGGTTTTTCGAAACAGGGTTTCTCTGTATAGTCCTGGCTGTCCTGGAACTCACTCTGTAGACCAGGCTGGCCTCCAACTCAGAAATCCACCTGCCTCTGCCTCCCAAGTGCTGGGATTAAAGGCATGTGCCACCACCACCCAGCAACTTAACATATAGTAAGGGGTAACCAAGGCATTTGGTATTATGGTAGCTTAAATGAGAATGGCTAACATACACTCATATAATTGAATACTTGGTCACCAGTTGGTAAAACTATTTGGGAAAGATTAGGAGGTATGGTTTTGTTGTAGAGGTATGTCACTGGGGGTAAGCTTCGAGGTTCAAAAGCCCATGACATTCCCAGTCAGCTTGCTCTGCCTCATGCTGTGTATAGGGCACAGTACCTTTGTGGGGGTCTAAGGACAAGTTTGTAGAATTGATTCTCTCCTTCAGACTTTATGTGGGACTGAGGACCAAGCTCAATCAGGCTTACACAAGTGCTTTACCCACCGGGTAGTCTTACCCAGCCCTTTAAAAATGCTTATTTCTGTGTGTGTATGTGCTCATATGAGTGTGGTATGCATGTGTGTGCCTGTGGAGGCACTTCTTCTCCTATGGGTAATTTGTGGTCATGTACTTCCTCCCAAAAGGAAAGATGAACAAGGTCATCTTAGAGTGGTGTTGGGCACAAGCAGTGAAGCCTAATCTGTCCTTGAAGTGACTGTCAGGAAAAAGTGCTATTTATCATCTCATGCACATGGATGCCAGCATATTCATATGCCTTACATTATGGAATGTATGGCTGCTCACAGGCAGATCATTCAGTATAACAGGTTCTAACAGGTTATCTGTCAATCAGGGTAAGGCTTCTTTCCTGCCCCTGGGGATCAACTCCTGGACTCACAAAAAGAACTCAGGGCTCTTGAGCCACATGCTTGCTCAAGCCTGCTCCCATTCTATAGACTGTACTCTCTGCTTACGCTCTCACTTTTAACAAATCTGAACTGTTTTCAATAAATCTTTACTTTTTTTTTTTTTTTTTAGTTTGGTTTGGTTTTTCAAGACAGGGTTTCTCTGTGTAGTCCTAGCTGTTCTGCAACTTTCTCTATAGACCAGGCTGCCCTTAAACTTAGAGAGCCACCTGCCTCTGTCTCCCAAGTGTTGGGATTAAAGGCATGTGCCATCACCGCCAGGCACAGATCTAAACTTTAGATCTCGTTACTGATGGTTGTGAGCCACCATGAGATTGCTGGGATTTGAACTGAGGACCTTCAGAAGAGCAGTCAGTGCTCTTAACCACTGAGCCATCTCTCCAGCCCAGATCTAAACTTTCATTGCTACTGCTCTGTGTTCTGAGTTTCCCTTTCCTCAGTAGTCACTTGGTACCAGCCCATGAGGGCAAGAGAGCAGAAGCAGTGTGCTGGGTTCAGACAGCCGTGAGTGCGATGAAGAACTTCTGGAAGACTGCTTCAGAGAGGTGGCTCTATTTTATTGTTCAAGGGGAAGAGCATATAAGGGCTCTTAGAGGTACAGGTGGAGAGGGCTGATTGGTTATAACACAAGGGTAGGGGAGAGAGCCAGACTCGTGTGCTGAATCATGCAGTGCTCGAAGAAAGCACTATGCAGGGTCATCCTCCAAGTAAGGTCAGGTGTCTGTACTCAGAGACACCCTCTGAAAAGGGCTGGGCAGACAAGAGGAAGCCCCACTGAGAAAGGGAGTCCGCCATTCTTAACCAAACTCAGAGAGCTCTCCAGACATAGTGGGCTGCCATCTTAATAGCAGGGTTCTCTAACAGTATGTCTTGTCCAATTTGTTGTTTGAAACACAGAGAATCTGGGTATCGTGTCCAAGGCCACCTAGAGAGATAATACCTTCCAGTAATATCCATAGCTGTCAGCTAGTCTGTCATAGTAACAAGAACAACTAATAGAGAAAGGTGGTATGGTGCCTGCAGCTTGTTGCTATGATAAACCTGACCACGTTGTTCATAGGCTTTTGGAATGGTTTGTAGGAAGAATTCTCTAGCTCCATGCTAGAGAAGCCTTATAATTCTTTAAGCTGATCTTAACAAATCATCCTAGTGAGGACTCATGAAGTTCGAGAGAAGAACAATAACTAATCTAGGAACTGGACTGGAAGTCGTTTGTTCATGTTACATACTGGCAACACATCTGCTTGCATTCTTCAAATGCCCTGAAGTCTGAGTAAGGTTTCACAGTTTAAAAGTACTGAACTAATTACCTTGTTTGAAAGAATTTTGAGACAATATACCAGTTAGTCTGTGGTATGAATTTAGCGAGGTCTATAATGAAAATTCAAAGCAGAAAGTAAAACAGGATTGTGTAAAATATGTTCAGCTTATTCAGAAAGAAATGTGACAATAGATAAATTTGTTGAACACTCTGGGTTCAGACAAAGGGGCTGTAATTGCTAGAGACTGATACTGTTAAAGAGAAACTGCACTTTGCTCTGAGACAATAAGAAAGGCGCTGAGTCTGGCAGTTCCTCAGAAAATTGGGCATGTAACTTCCAGAGGACCCTGGCATACCACTCCTGGGCATATACCTAGAGGATTCCCCTGCATACATAAAAGACACATGCTCCACTATGCTCATAGCAGCCTTGTTTATAATAGACAGAAGTTGGAAGGAGCCCAGATATCCCTCAAAGGAGGAATGGATACAGAAAATGTGGTGTGTGTGTGTGTGTGTGTGTGTGTGTGTGTGTGTGTGTGTGTTTGTATATATATGTATATATATACATATACACACACACACACACACACACACAATGGAATACTACTCAGCAATTAAAAATAATGAATTTATGCAATTTGTAGGCAAATGGTTAGATCTGGAAAATATCATCCTAAGCGAGTTAACCCAATCACAAAAGAATACACATGAAATGCAATCACTGATAAGTGGATATTAATGAGCCCAGAAGCCCTAAATACTCAAGGCACAATTAGCAAGTCAAATGACTCCCAAGAAGAAGAAAGGAGAGGACCCTGGGCCTGTAAAGATTGTATCCAGTATTGTAGGCCCAGAACAGAGAAATCGTGGCAGGGGAATGATTGGGGAATAGTTGGGGAGGGGAGTACTTATGGGACGTATGGTGTGTGTGTGTGGGGAACTAGGAAAGGGGAAAGCCTTTGGAATGTAAACAAAGAATATAGAATAAAAAGAAAAAAAGAAAAAAAAAGAAAGGCACTGAGGATCAGTTCCCAAGGCTTCAGTGTATAAAAATAAAAGTTCATTTGGAAGAAGAGAACCTGGACAAAGACAGGCTCCAAAGCATCCTGCTCCAGCAGGCCTTTCTAGGAGTGCTTCCCAGGTTCAGCCAAGCAGGTGCTCAAAGGCCATTGTGGTTGTAGTGAAGGGGCAAATCTGCATCTCAGATTGGTAAAAGGAACGTATGTCGGATCCTTTCCTGCATCTGGAATTACCAGGCAGTACTTAAAATGATTCTTGAGGAATGAATGTATTGGTGGTTAAATGGTTCGAGTAACAAGTCGCCTTAACCCTCCCTCCTTCTTGCTTTTACTTCAGGAACACCATGAAGAAGACTTCTTTCTATACATTGCCTACGGTGATGAAAGCGTCTACGGCCTGTGAAGCTGCTGTACCTGAGGTGGGGGTTCCATTCTATAGAGAGGTGGTGCTCCTACCTCAACACCCAGTTCCCTCTCCGGACTCCAACACCATCTCCTTTAGGACCTGCACTTAATGTTTGAGGCTGCCTCTCCAGCCCCTCTCAGCGGGAGGGTAATGGCAGAAACAGCCCTGTACTTCTCTCTCTCCCCTTGTTTTCCCTCCATTCTAACTCTGCTTTAGACTTCCTGATTGTCAGTCTGTCACATTCAATGATTGTTTTGGTTTCAATTCCCTTTCTAACTGCCCACTGGGCTCAGAACCCCAATAATCTTTCCTTTCACTACTTTCTTTGGGGGGGGGTTGATGGAAGGGATTGACATTGGGTGGGGAGGTAGGAGGCACATCAATAAAGTGGAAACCACCGAGCTGGAAAAAAAAAAGGAACATATGTCATCTGTGTGGTGCTGGACACAAACATGAAGAGGACAGAGACTTACACCTGTATTCTATAAAAGCTACTGAGGCCAAGCAAGCCACGTATGGCAGGGTCAGATTCTCTGAAGAGAACTGAGTAGGCCATATATGAAGCATGAAAGATGAACCTAAGTTACAGTGGAGATATATCCAGTCTATCAGAGATGCCAGCAACATGGGGTGTTCACAAAGGAAAGCTGAAGTCCCCAAGAGGAGCTGCCCTGAGAGAGAGGCCATTGTGTGGCAGAAAAGGCAGTTCTGCTAGATTCCCAAACCTCTTGGTTTCCAGGTAATGCTGTCACACTCCCTAGAGCCAGACATGGAGCTGCAAGGTTTGCTGTCTGCCCTGGTAGGGTTGGGGTTTGCTTTGGTCTGGTCTTTAGTTGCGGTTCCACCATTGCTCCCTTTTAGAATGGAAGTCTTTGCTCTGTGTCAGTTGTTCTGTCAGAGAATACCTTCCACCATCCTGCCTGTTGGGAGACTTGTGTTTTGACTTTAGAGGGGCTCGTAGTTCAGACATTGTCAAAAATATCAGGAAGAAGACTCTTGAACCATGTCAGAATTCTAAGGCCGTTAAGCAGCAGAACCTAGTAAAAGGAAGTTAGGGAAAGTAAAAGGTAGATTGAAATATTGGCCATTTCCCCTCTCTTTGCTTCCTAACCACGAGGTGAGCATACATTGTCTACCAGGCTCTTCCACCATTATGTTCTGTGTTGCTCCAGGCCCAAGTCAGTGGAATCACTCAGTGGTGGCCTGAAATCTCTGCGATAGTGAGCCGACATAAAACTTCCCTCCGGTAATTAGTTTATTGTTGGTATTTTATCACAGGCATTAATATCTTCAAGTTATAATAAATATACTTCAAAGTATGATGGTACACAGCTATAATACCAGCACTTGGGTAGAGGTGGAAGGCTAAGGCAAGTTCAAGGCCATTCTGAGCTATATAGTAAAATTCCTTCTAAGGGGAACCACATATAAATAGACACATGCATATACATGCATCCTGTGTGTGTACATGCACAGTGGAAGGCATTATCAGTGGGCTTGAACAAGAAGAAAAGGATATCACAATAGAGAACAAGACTGGTGAAATATTGCATTCCAACACCAATAAGGAAAAGTTAACGTGACATTCAGGGGAGTACATCATCTAAAAACGCTAGACTCTGATCAAGGAGTCAGATCCAGAGACCCATGAGAAAGATGAAGGATCTGAAATAAAACCAAAGGTACAAAAATCAAAGCAGAAAATTCCCCAAATCTAGAGGGAAAATAGAGATATTCAAATACAAGAGCCATGGAGACCTCTGAATAGATGTGAAGCAAAGAAGAATCTATAACATATTATAGTCAAGATGTCAAAAATGCAAAGCAAAGAAACAATATTAAAAGCTATAAGGGAAAAAATACCAAGTCACCTACAAAGATAGAAATGTCAGAATAACATCAGATATCTTGTCAGCATTTCTAAAAGCTAAGAAAGCTCAAATGATATATCTGAAGCCCTGAAAGTAATAACTGCCAACCAAGATCCATATCTAATAGTCCTACTACATTTTAAATTTTACAGGAAAATAATCACCCATCAATACAAGTACAAAGTAAGGGGATTCATTATTACTGATCCAGCGTTGCAGAATACCATACAGAGAGGTGTAATGTGCACAGAAGAAGGTCTCTCAGTTACAAAAGAACAGGAAAGAATAAATGTAGAGAGGACTACATGGGAGAGATAGAGCCATCATGTCTTCACAGTCAACCAGCACATCCTTAATACTAACGGGGAAACAGTTAAAAACAGTGAGCCAACCTACAAGAAAAGCAACCACGTTATAGGAATCAGTAAATACTTCTCAATAACAACCAGCCAAAAAAGGACACGTAGACTGGCTGGCTAGATTCAAAAATTAGATCCGATTCTCTGTGGTCTCTAAAAAACATACCTCATCAGTTTTTTAAAAAAATCCACAGACTTAAGAGTTAAAGAATGGTAAACATTTTATCAAGCAACTAGAAACCAAAACCAAATCGACATATCTATATGGATATCTGAGAAGAGACTTGAACCAAAAAAGAAGAGATCAAGTCTACTGTGATGGTTTGTATATGCTCGTCCCAGGGAGTGGCACTATTAGAAGGTGTGGTCTTGTTAAAGGAAGTGTGTCACTGTGGGGATGGGCTTGGAGATCTTCCTCCTGGATGCCTGAGCATGCTCAGTCTTTTGCTGGCTTTGCTTGGATAAAGACATCCACCCCTCAGCTCCTCCTGCACCATGGATGCTGTCATGCTTCTGTCTTGATGACAATGGACTGAACCTCTGAACCCGTAAGCAGCCCCAATTAAATGTTGTCTTTTATAAAACTTGCATTGGTCATGGTGTCTGTCCACAGCAGTAAAACCCTAAGACAACTATTAAATCTTAGTAAAGGAAAAGTTCATCAAGAAAATATAGAAATTGTAAATATTTCCCTAATTACCATAGATGCAAAAATGCTCAATAAAACTTTTGTAAATCAAACTCCAGAACACATTAAGCAATACCCATTTGACCAAGCAGGTTTCATTCCAGGGATGCAAATTTGGTTCAACATATGGAAATCAATAAGTATCTTTATAGATAGATTGATTCAAGAGCAGGGATCATATGAACATCATAATCAATACAGAAAAGCCTTCAACATCCCTTCAAGATAAAAAACCTCTAAGAGACTAAAAATAGAGTTGTTGTCTACTAAGCTAAGCATGTCATGGTTTGGACCTGTTTTTTTGCAATAGAAGTGTTAGGAAGTGCTAAAACTCTGGAGATAATGTATTTTGAGTATGGGTTTGATGTCTAAAATATGAAAGAAAGGGAGGAGCAGGCTAATTTTGAAGTTTTAGGCTTAAGCAGCTGGAAGAATTCGGTTGTTGTAAGCCAGATGGGAAGGTCACATCCTGTTGTAAATATAAGTCTGTGGGTTTACAGATGGGTTTATTTCTTAATAGTGTTTCCTTAGTTCTCAAAGTACACCGTTTCCTTTAGAACCATGGCAGGTTTGTTCTAGGAGCCCCTGCCAACACCGGGGATGATCACATCCTTTATTTAAAATGGTGTACTGTTACACGGCCTACATAATTTATTTAATCTCTAGATTACTCTAGCTAATTGCTAGTGCCTGGTATAATGTAAATGCTATACCGGGAGCTACATATTCAATACTAATGTAATGTTTTAAATGTTTTCTACTTGAGGTTAGTTGGACTCGGGTGTGGACATAGTGGGTCTCAGGGCGGGGCCATGTTTCACACGGATAGATAATTGTTTTGCACTATAAGGGATCTCTGTGTGTGGTTTTTTACATTCCTAGTAAAATGCTGATAAGTGAGAAAAGCTTCCTAACTGTTCTCTTGAAACATTTCGAGTGTCACCACTGGTGTAGTTTGTGATCTTTGCTCTTGCTGGGCTGCTGAGATCTTGCTGGCACATCGTGGGCGGTTCAGCACAGAGATCCTTGCTGCCCCTGGTGCTGCAGCACGCTAATTGTAGGAATTATCTCTTGCTCAACTAGCTTCTGTACAGAGAATTTCTGCTGTGATTATCCTCTGTCCTAAACCTGTTCACCACAGTGTAAACAAACTACGCTTTCTGCTCCACGGGGAATATTTCACTCTTGTGTTCCATTTCTACAAATAGTCTAAATGTAAATATGTGGCTTTCTTTTCATTTCATCTCTTGAGAAATAAAACTTAAAAAACAAAACAAACAAAAAATAACTTGCTCTGTAGATTGGGCTGACTTGGAACCGACAGAGATGGGCCTGTCTCTGCCTCCCTAGTGCTGAGATTAAAGGTGTGTGCCACCACTACCCTATGAAAAATAAAACTTCTAGCTTTCAGGGCTTTACTCTTATTTCAACCACGGTTATTGGGCCTCATTTTGTAACAGAAATGCAAAGTGTGTGTGTGTGTGTGTGTGTGTGTGTGTGTGTGTGTGTTGTATAGGCATATGTTTGTGTGCATATGTATAGGTACATATGGAGGTCAATGGTCAGTCCTAGGCATCTTTCTCTATTAATTTATTTTGAGTCTTGTAGATAAGCTGGCCTTGAACTCACAAAGATCTGCCTGCCACATTACCAGTATTAAAGGTATTCCCCACCATACCACCTTATTTTTTGAGACAAGGTCTTTCACTGAACCTTTAGCATGCCAATTTAGTTTATCTGCCTAACAAGCAAACCATAGGAATGGTCCTGTCTCCTCCTAACCAGTGCTGAAATTATAGGCACAACTGCTGCACCAGGCTTTTCTTTTATGTACGTGTTGGAAAAATGACTCATGTCCTCGTGTTCACACAGCGCCAAGTAAGCCATCTTTTCGAGAGAGATGGCTCAGCGGTTAAGAGTACCGACTGCCCTTCCAAAGGTTGTGAGTTCAAATCCTAGCAACCACATGATGGCTCACAATCATCTATAATGAGATCTGATGCTCTCTTCTGAGGTGTTTGAAGACAGCTACAGCGAGCGAGGGGGCCCAGAGTGAGAAGAAAAAGTGTCTGAAGACAGCTACAGTGTACTTACATATAATAAATAAATAAATAAATAAATAAATAAATAAATAAATCTTAATAAAGGAAAAGAAAAAGAAATGCCTGGGCAGATTTGTTTCTTCTTCTTCTTCTTCTTCTTCTTCTTCTTCTTCTTCTTCTTCTTCTTCTTCTTCTTCTTCTTCTCCTCCTCCTCCTCCTCCTCCTCCTCCTCCTCCTCCTCCTCCTCCTTCTTCTTCTTCTTCTTCTTCTTCTTCTCTTCTTCTCCTCCTCCTCCTCCTCTTCCTTCTTCTTCTTTCCTTCTTCTTCTTTCCTTCTTCTTCTTCTTCTTCTTCTTCTTCTTCTTCTTCTTCTTCTCCTCCTCCTCCTCCTCCTCCTCCTCCTCCTCCTCTTCCTTCTTCTTTCCTTCTTCTTTCCTTCTTCTTCTTCTTCTTCTTCCTCTTTTTCTTCCTCTTCTTCTTCCTCTTCTTCCTCTTCTTCTTCCTCCTCTTCAGACTTAATTCATTTATTTTTCTTGTATAAAAACCCTATGTGGTAGCCACAGCTGGAGTCTGGGTCCTCTGAACAGAGACTCTGGTGTGGGTCTTCACAAGATGATCAGTGAATTCTTGTTAAGGACACTTGGTGAACACAGTCTGTTTCCAGAGATCCGGGGTCAGGTCTTGGAGATGGCATCAAAGATGGCCTAGGCAAAGTTGCCCAGGGTGGCAGTACAACCTCTGGCTGATGTGTAGCAATCATCTATACTGGCCATCATTGGGAGCTTCTTGGGCACAGGAGCAGAGACAATGCCAGTGCCTCTGGGGCAGGGATGAGACCCACCAGCACAGAGCCACAGCTGCCTGTCACCTTGCAGGGAATAGTGTGGGACTTGCCAATCTTGTTTCCCCAATAGCCTCTCCGCACAGGGACAATGGAGAGCTTGGCCAAGATGATGGCCCCTCAGATAGCAATAGCGACCTCCTTGGAGCACTTAACACCAAGACCAACGTGACCATTGTAGTCCCCAATAGCAAGGAATGCCTTGAACCTGGTCCTCTGGCCAGCCAGAGTCTGCTTCTGCACTGGCATGATTTTCAGAACCTAATCCTTTAGGGATGCACCCAGGAAAAAGTCAATGATATCAGACTCCTTAATGGGCAGGGAGAACAGGTAGATCTCCTCCAAGGACTTGATCTTCATGTCCTTAACCAGGCAGCCCAGCTTGGTGATGGGGATCCACTCCTTGTCTTCAGCTTTACCTCCATTAGCTCTGCAGCCTCCACCACTGCCACGGCTTCGACCACGGCCCCTGCCCCTAAGACCACTGCCGAATCTTCCACAGAAGCCGCTGTGTTCTCTTAATCCTGGGCCCCCTTATCTTCGGGGGCTCTCCTGCTGCACCGGTGTTATCTGCAATTTGGTGTTTTTTCAAAGAAGAAACCTGGGCAGATTTCATACAGCCCCTAAGAGAACACAAATGCCAACCCAGACTTTTATACCCAACAAAACTCTCAATCACCATAGATGGAGATATCAATATATTCCATGATAAAACCAAATTTACACATTATCTTCCCACAAATCCAGCCCTACAAAGGATAATAGATGTAAAACATGAACACAAGGAGGGAAACTACACCCTAGAAAAAGCAAGAAAGTAATCTTCCAACAAACCCAAAAGAAGACATCTGCACAAACACAAAAATAACATCAAAAATAACAGGAAACAACAATCACTCTTCCTTAATATCTCTTAACATCAATGGACTCAATTCCCCAATAAAAAGACATAGATTAACAGAAATATTTTCATGTAATCTTCAATTTTATTAGAAAATGTTCGTAATTCCTTTCAATTAATTTAGTAATATCTTTTATGCCTACCATTTTATCTGCATTATTTTTCATGATAATCTTCAATTTTAGCATGTTTTTTCTATATATTTCTTCTATATCATCAGAAATGTTTTCCATGTAAATCTCTGAATTTATCACAAAATGTTTTTAATTCCACCTTCAATTAACTTGGAAAGGTTTTTTATGTCTACCATTTTATCTGTATAATTTTCCATGAAATAGTCAATTTTGGTGTGTTTTTCTATACATTTCTAGAATTTTATCAGAAATATTTTCCATGTAAATCTTCAATTTTACCTGAAAGTGTTTATAATTCTACTTTCAATCAACTTAGAATTATTTTTATACCTACAATTTTATCTGAATAATTTTCCATGATAATCTTTAACTTTAACATGTTTTTCTATATATTTCTTGAATTTTATCAGAAATATTTTCCATGTAAATCGTCATTGTTATCAGAAAATGTTTATAATCCCACTTTCAATCAACTTAGGAATACTTTTATGTCTACCATTATTATATCTATATAAAATTTTCCATGATAATCTTCAATTTTAACATGTTTCTCTACATTTTTTTTACTATTTTAGCAGAAATATTTTCCATATAAATCTTCAATTCTATCATAAAATGCTTCTACTTTTTCAATTAATTTAGCACTGCTTTTATGTCTACCACTTTACTCTTTAATTTTCCATGAAAATTGTCAGTTTTAACGTGTTTTTCTATATATCTCTTCTATTTTACCAGAAATATTTCCATGTAATCTTCAATTTTATCATAAAATGTTTTTACTTCCTTTTTCAAAAAAAGGTTTCTTCCAAATTGATTTTTGCATATTCATCATCATTTGCTTTCTGAAGTTCATTTATCTCAATTTGTCCTAGAGTAATGCAAACTGCTTACTAAAAACATTAGCATTATGTTTAGTATGCAAAATATTCCAATTTTTAAAATCCTGCATAAGCATATAAAATGGGCACATGAACATGAAGTGATACAAATGTTTTGAAAGACAATGTGGAAGTTTCTTATCCAAATGAACACACAATACAATCCAGCGATCTCTCATCCTTGAGTCTACCTAAAGAAGACTGGTCTCAGCTTAGACCACACTTTTCTAACTTCAGATCTTTGAGTCATATTGTATCATTAAATGAACTATAAAATAAATTACAGATTTTTAGATTTGGTGATTGTGGATAATGACTTGCATTTTAAATGTTATGCTTTCTCTTTTTAATTAAAAATTTAGAAATTAAAAAGTATAACTACTCAAAAAAAGAAATGCATTCATTCAATACAATTAGTTTTGTTTGATTTTTTTAAAAAAGATTATTTGTTTAGTACACAGTATTCTATATGCATGTTGCTGGGAATTGAACTCAGGACCTCTGGAAGATCAGTCAATGATCTTAACCTCTGAGCCATCTATCCAGCCCTTTGTTTGATTTTTAAGATTACAGAATTTTGGGATGGGAAGATAATCTAACAGGTAAACATACTTGTTGCTATGACTGCTTGCTTCAGTTTATTATTATTATCATTATTATTAATTTTATTTTTGGCATATGGGTATTTATATCTGTGCACCATGCATGTAATGGGTGCCTACAGAGACTAGAAGAGGGCAATAGATTTTCTGGAACTGAAGTTAGAGATGGTTATAAGCTGCCATGTAGGTGTTGGAAATCAAACCCAGGTCCTCTATAAGAGCAGCCAATGGGCTTGTCTCCAGCTATTGAGTCTGATCCTTATGACCCATATGCTGGAAGTACAGAACCAATTCCCACAAGTTGTTCTCTGACCTCCATACTAATGCTGTTAGAAACATACACAAAATATGTATCTCTGCATATGTGTTGTGTGTGTAAACAAGAAAGTGAAAGTGAATTTTAAAAATATCATAAACCTTTGTTTTTACTGCCATGATGCTTACTTTTTTTTTTCTTCCTGTTTTGTCATGCTGTGACTGGAAGCCAGGGTTAAACAAATACTCTCCTAGTCTCTTAGTGTTTCCATTGCTGTGAAGAGACACCATGACCAAAACAACTCATAAAGGTAACATTTAATTGGGGCTGGCTTACAATTTCAGAGGTTCAGTCCATTATCATCATGGCAGGAAGCATGGCAGCATCCAGGCAGGCATGGTGTTAGAGAAGGAACTGAGAGTTCTACATCTTGATCCAAGGTAATCTAAGAAGAGGCTCCTCTTCGTGTTGGGCAGAGCCTGAGCATTGGACCTCATAGCCCAACTCCACAGTGACACACACACTTCCTCCAACAAGGCCACACCCAATCTAACAAGGACACACCTTCTAATAATGTCACTCCCTGTGGACCAAGCATTCAAAATCATGAGTCTGTGGGGACTACACCTATTTAAACTACCACAGCCAACAAGCTGTGTATATCCCCAGCCCTACTTTACCATGAAATCACATGTTAAAGTTGATGGGAAGCTTGGGAGTAGGATGATTCAAATTACTGTATTAATTTGGCAAATTATACAGCTCATTTTCAAACTATTTCCAATGTCAGGGACCCTATTTACACAATGTGGTAATCCATTCACTTCACTTTTTGTTGTTGTTGTTGTTGTTGTTGTTGTTTTGTTTTTTTTCGAGACAGGGTTTCTCTGTGTAGCCCTGGCTGTCCTGGAACTCACTTTGTAGACCAGACTGGCCTCGAACTCAGAAATCCGCTTGCCTCTGCCTCCCAAGTGCTGGGATTAAAGGCGTGTGCCACCACCGCCTGGCACTTCACTTTTAAAGAAACCAGATTGCCCAAACATTCTTTTTTACAACCAAGTCAAGTTGTCTCTTCTATGGCTTCTACCCACACACCCCTCGAGATAAAAAAAAAAAAAAAAAAAAAAAAAAAAAACTTCTTTAATTAAACATCTACAGATATGTCCCCAGGTAGCCTCTTTTTTTTTTTTTTAAAGATTGATTTATTTATTTTATGTATGTGAGTACACTGTCACTGTCTTCATACCAGAAGAGGGCATCAGATCTCATTACAGATGGTTGTAAGCCACCATGTGGTTGCTGGGAATTGAACTCAGGACCTCTGGAAGAGCAGACAGTGCTCTTAACCACTGAGCCATCTCTCCAGGCCCCCCACCCCCAAATAGCCTCAGTCTATCTATATGACAGTAAGTTAGGATCATATCTATTCGATCCACTTTTCTATTCTGGAAAATGAAATGGTTAGACCATTTAATGTTTCTTCTAGCTTTGAAATTACAGGTGAGAGAAAATATAGTAAATATAGAGCCTGGTGAGATGGTGGCAGCCTTCATGCCTGTGGGTTTGAGTTAGAATCTAGAATATGGAGGAAGGATAAGAGTCATCTCAAGCAAGCTATCCTCTGATCCCCACATGCACAATACACACATACACAATAAAATACAAAAAAAGTATTTTAAAAAATAGTCAAGCCGGGCGGTGGTGGCGCACGCCTTTAATCCCAGCACTTGGGAGGCAGAGGCAGGCGGATTTCTGAGTTCGAGGCCAGCCTGGTCTACAGAGTGAGTTCCAGGACAGCCAGGACTACACAGAGAAACCCTGTCTCAAAAAAAAAAAAATAGTCAAATCTTGTTTAAAATGTAAATATGGTTAGTCATGGTGGTATAAGCATGTGATCTGCTCTAGAGGCTAAAGTAGGAGTATTATGCCCAGATTGTGAGGTCCCCACAGACCACTAGAGACCACTAGGAGTCTAACTTTTATGCAAAAGTAAAGAATCTTTATTCAAAGCTTGAGCTCAGACCCTCCAACCTCTCCCTCACAGTGGAATGTGTGGAAAGTGCTGAGCTGGTACAAGCCTTGCCTATTTATCATGGTTGTTGTAGACAGGTAAAGGACTTTCCAACTTGGTGGTTGCATGACATGATGGATGACATTTGCTTGGTGCACTTTTATTGGCTAGTAATGATTTCAGCCTGGTATGAACAATGGTTGCTAGCTTAATCAATCTACTTTAGACGTTAGGTACTTTCCCCTTAAGAACTGATTGGTTGAACATTTCTTAAGGTGCTTCTCAGCCATTCGAAGTTCTTCAGGTGAAAATTCTTTGTTTAGCTCTGTACCCCATTTTTAATAGGGTTATTTGGCTCTCTGGAGTCTAACTTCTTGAGTTCTTTGTATATATTGGATATTAGCCCTCTGTCGGATGTTGGGTTGATGAAGATCTTTTCCCAATTTGTTGGTTGCCATTTTGTCCAATTGACAGTGTCCTTTGCCTTACAGAAACTTTGTAATTTTATGAGGTCCCATTTGTCAATTCTTGATCTTAGAGCATAAGCTATTGGTGTCTGTTCGGGAACATTTCCCCTGTGCCCATGTGCTCAATGCTCTTCCTCAGTTTCTTTTCTATTAGTTTCAGTGTGTCTAGTTTTATGTGGGTCCTTGATCCACTTGGAGTTGAGCTTAGTACAAGGAGATAAGAATGGATCGATTTGCATTCTTCTGCATGCTGACCTCCAGTTGAACCGGCACCATTTGTTGAAAAGGCTATCTTTTTTCCACTGGATGGTTTTTAGCTACTTTGTCAAAGATCAAGTGACCATAGGTGTGTGGGTTCATTTCTGGGTCTTAATTCTATTCCATTGATCTACCTGCCTGTCACTGTACCATTATGTTCAACATCAGTATGTTCAACATCATTAGTCATTAGGGAAATGAAAATCAAAACAACCCTGAGATTTCACCTCACACCAGTCAGAATGGCTAAGAACTCAGAAGACAGCAGGTGTTGCCGAGGATGTAGAGAAAGAGGAACACTCCTCCAATGCTGGTGGGATTGCAAGATTGTACAACCACTCTGGAAATCAGTCTGGCGGTTCCTCAGAAAACTGGGCATGATACTTCCTATTATACCACTCCTGGGCATTCCCCAGGGGATTCCCAGCATGCAATAAGGACACCACATGCTCCACTATGTTCATAGCAGCCTTATTTATAATAACCAAAAACTGGAAAGAACCCAGATGTCCCTCAATGGAGGAATAGATACAGAAAATGTGGTGTATTTATACAATGGAATACTACTCAGCAATTAAAAACAATGAATTCATGAAATTCTTAGGCAAATGGTTGGAACTGGAAAATATCATCCTAAGTGAGGTAACCCAATCACAAAAGAACACACATGGAATGCAGTCACTGATACGTGGAAATTAGCACAGAAGCTCTGAATACTCAAGACACAATTCACATATCAAGTCATTCCCAAGAAGGATGAAGGAGAGGGCCCTGGTCCTGGAAAGGCTTGATCCAGCAATGTAGGTGATTATCAGGACAGAGAAGTGGAAGGGGGTTGATTGGGGAATGGGCGGAGGGAAGAGGGCTTATGGGACTTATGGGGAGGGGAGAACCAGAAAAGGGGGAAATCATTTGGAATGTAAATAAATAATATAGAAAGAGGGGCTGGAGAGTTGGCTCAGCGGTTAAGAGCACCGACTTCTCTTCCAAAGATCCTGAGTTCAAATCCCAGCAACTACATGGTGGCTCACAACCATCTGTAATGAGATCTGACGCCCTCTTCTGGAGTGTCTGAATACAGCTACAGTGTACTTACATATAATAAATAAATAAAAGTTTTTTTAAAAAAAGAGTTAAAGAAAAGAATAGTATATGAAGTTAAAAAAAAATAAAAAAGAACTAATTGGTTGTTACTAGGGATGGAGCAGCTATTTGCTCAGGGGAATTGTGATTGTTGCCAAGGTGACATAGCTCCTGAAACAAGTTGGGATTTTTCTAGAGGTTGAGTTCATTGAGAGGATAAGTTAATCATAAAATGGAGTCAGAAAGCAAAATGGAGTTTGTAATGTTAAGATGGGCCCTTCAGGAGGAGGACTCAAACTTGAGGGCAGCCTGGGCAATGACAACTCTCCTGCTAAACTAGAGACAAAGAGACAGAGACACAGACAACAGACAGAGACAGAGGGACAGAGAGAGTCCCAGAGCCTCTCGGATGATACATGAACACTCTACTACTGGGCTATGCCAATCCTTAGTCTCTGATTCTCTGAAGTTCCCATTGTTTTTGTTCCCTTCCTTGACCACTCAATCTAAAGTAACAGGGAATTGTGGGGAAAGGAAGTGTAGGCAACACTGACCGCCAACGTCTGGTGTGTTGTTTACTTGGAAATTTTCATTAATCTTTCTTAAAAGAACAAATGTTATTTGATGTATCATAAATGTTTAATTTTTTATAAGAACTTCAAAAAGACTGGCAGTAGTGGCACATGGCTTAATCTATTCAGGAGGCAGAGGCAGGCAGATCTCTGTGAGTTCAAGGCCTTCAGAGTGAATGTCGGGATAGCCAGGACTGTTATACAGAAAAACCCTGTCTCAAAAAAGAAAAAGGATAAAAAAAAATAAATTCAAATATTCCCAAAATACATAACTCAGGAAATGAATGTCTAGATCAACCACACTGAGAAATAATCTCTGAAAACAGTATTCTTGCATAAGCTTCTGAGTTTCATTTTTTATCAATATTATCGTTATTACTTTGATATGGTGTCTCACTCATTTATTAGGTTTGTCTGGAACTCAAAATCCTCCCAGTTCAGTCTCCCAAATTGCTGGAACTTTAGGCAAATGTTACCATACCCAGATAAGAGCCTGGATGTACATTTCAACCTATACATTAACTTGAATAAAAGCTAAGTAATTAACAAACACCAATACTACATATTTATGTTATGTAAGATTACATAAATGTTACTTTGCAAAAAAATGTAACTATGGTATTCAATCAATACCTGTTATTCACACACCTGCCTTTTACAATACGGAATGCTTTTTTCTTAATGCTTTTGCATGCCTTTTTAGTGCAGGGAACACTCTAATCTTCTCTGTATTGGTTCAAATTTAGTGTATGTGCTCTCCCTATTAATGAATCACTTCCTGCATCTAGGCAAGTACACTACCGCTGAGCAACGCTGTAGCACTAAACGGATCTTACTGTCCTAATGTGCCTGTCCTTAGTGTTCGGTGAGGCTTGGAGACTTTTCAGAGATTTATTTCTACTTCTGTGATTCATCACTATCTATACTTATTAAGGAATTATGACAATAGGAACATGAAGCTCCTGACATCTCTCCTTTTTAATCTTTCTGTGAGACACAAACAGAGACTCATGCCTTCTAGACAACAACGTACACCTGGTTTCTTTTTCAGATCGATGGGTTTGGGATCAAATTTGAAAGAGCAGAAAAAGAAAAACAATTCTTTTGTACTCCACCCCCCAGCCAACAGCAGCAAATAAACTGTGCCTTAATTGTACCCTTCTCTCTAGAGGTAGTTATTATTTCAACACAGAGAACCAGAGAAGCATGAAAGCATAAAACACACTGAGATATTTGAAGAGTTAGAATGTGAATTCAGATATGGTGTGTCATTGCTGAATACTGTTATTTGTGTCAGTGTTTGTCTCAATATAAAGCAGAGGCTGGTTTGGAATTCTCAATACTTCTGCCTCAGTTTCCTATGTGCTAGATTTACAGCACAGCTATTGTTATTTTTTTTCTGTACACTTTTTACCCGGATTCTGAAGATATTTCTAGAACTAGTTTTGTCACTATAATGGAAATATAATTATTGGTTTCTTTTTTAAATATTTTCTTTATGTGAATGTGTGTGCTTGAGTGTGTGCACACCACATGTGTGCAGAGGCCCACAGGAGTCAGGAGAAAACTCAAATTCCCTGGAACTGGAGTTCCAGGAGATTGTGAGCCATCTAGTATGGGTGCTGGGAACCCAGGTTGTCTGCAAGTGCTCTTAACAACTGAAAAATCATCCAAGACTCTGTAATTGAATTCTAGTCATATACTATACAATTTGTTTTATGATATACAGTATGCAGAATTGAGGGTATAGCTTATTGCTACAGTACTTGACTAGCATATGAAAGACTATGGGTTCAATCCCTGGCACTGTAAAAACAAACCAAAACAAATAACAAAAATACAAACAACTTACAATGTATACAATGCATTGTGTTTTAGTACATTCAGAAGTAACCATTTAGTCAGTTACCCACATCATCATTATCTAGTTCCCGAACACTTTTAATAGGCCAAGAGTAAATGCTATGCCCACAACTTCGTTCCTCATCCCCCATTCTCCCAATTTATTCCTGGCTAACATTGATTTAACGGTAAGCTCTACATGTTTGCCTATTCTGGACATTTCATAGAAGTGGAATCATAGAGTATGTGGCCTTTCATGTGTCTGGTTTCTTGCACTTAGCACAGTGTTTTCAAAATTCATCCATGTGTTGCATGTATCAACACTTCATTACTTTTTAGGGCATAATTATATTCTACTGAGTGTACAGAACACATTTGTTCATTCATTTACCAGACATATAGATCATTTCCTTTTTTTAGGTTCTGATAATGCTGCTGTGCACATTTGTGTGCACATGAGTGCAGACATTCTATGAGGCTAGGTGTGGTATTTCTAGGTTATATGAGAACTCTTTATTAAATCACTTAAGGAAATGCCAATCGGATCCCTCAGTGACTGTATCGGTTTACAGTGCCAATAGCCATGCATTAGGATTCCAATTTCTCTGAATCCCCCAGGGTTCTAGTTCCTGTAGTTTTAGTTATAATATAACTGTTTGTCCTAGCACATGTAAAGTAGTGTGGGACGTCTACTGATTAATACTTCTGAGGATCTTTTTCATGTGCTCAGTGGACACATGCATCTTTTGGGAAGAAGTGTCTAAATCCTTTGTTCTTAAATTTATTTCTGGTTTTTTGTTTTGTTTATTTTGAGATAGGGTCTTACTATGTATCTCTGGCTAGCCTAGAACTTGCTATGTAGATCAGGCTAGACTCAAACTCACAGATACACCTACCTCTGTCTCCTGAGAGTTGGGATAAAAGGCAAGCACCATTGTACCCACTGTTTTTAACTTAATAGATCAGGCTTGCATTTCTTCATTTATTTTGTTTTTTTGTTTTTTGTTTTTGGATTTGGTTTTTTCGAGACAGGGTTTCTCTGTATAGCCCTGGCTGTCCTGGAACTCACTCTGTAGACCAGGCTGGCCTCCAACTCAGAAATCCGCTTGCCTCTGCCTCCCAGAGTGCTGGGATTACAGGCATGTGCCACCACCGCCTGGCGCATTTCTTCATTTATATATGTCTTCCCAGCCCCCCAACCCCCCAACTCCACCCCACCCCACTCCTACCCCCCACCCCCTACCCCCTTCCCCCACATCCCAAGACAGGGACTCCTGTATTCCAGACTGAAATCAAACTTGCTAGGTAGCCAAGGATGTCTCTATCTCCACCACCCAAGTGGTGTGAGTGTATATCATTATGTCCTGCCCCCTGCCCTTTATTTTAAAATGTTAATTAATTAAATAAATGAAAAAATTAAAATCCTTGGGGACCTGAATACAGGGTAATGTTTTTTTAAACACACAATGAACGGTTTCACGGAATTTTACAGCAAATGGGAAAGTAATTCAGGAGTGCATTCCAAGAAAAATAAGGAAAATATTGATAAATAATTAAAAGAAAAAAAGTATTTAGTGGGTAGAAAATTAAGTTTCACCTAGTTACTATGTGAAATATGGTTACTATGTGAAAATATATTACAGAATCTGTGATATATTTTGACTTCTACTCATACCTGTAAGTGCATTTAAAGCAGATTGTTGGAGGTTATTACACAAAGCACAGCTAAAGGCAAATCTGCCCCGTCGAAGCTGAGAGGGACCGAAAGGAAACCAAGGCCGATTACTCGGGCTAATGGCCTGGCGGCCAGAAGTGACAGGTGGCTGCATCAAAGAAGTTATTACCTTCACATGGTGAATGATGGCCAGTGATGTTTTAAGTAATAAGAGTGGCTCTTGAAATAAAGCTTTTTGATTAACTCTCCACCCCTCTTTGAAATCTTTGGTAGTTAAAACTAACTTCAATATAACTCAGGAACTTTTAAAGAAGTTCATGGGAGCACACAGAGTTAACAGTTTATAAATTTTCTTTACTCCACAGAGGGAAACAGGCACAGGAACTGGGCACCTCTGTTGCGGTCATCCTGATGAAAGTCTCCTGGGGTCTCTGGGCTATTCATTTCCTCCTTGTAAATACACCCCACGACACTTACAGGAACATGAAGATACTTAAAGAAGAAGTGGTTCCTGGTAGGCAGGTAAGACTGAAATTTGAGATCACCGGGAGGAAGGTTTGGGTCAGAAGGACAAGCAAGGAGAAAGAAATATGGGGTCAGAAATCTATTCAAGCAGTCTACTTAAAAGAATTCAGAACTTAAACAGAATTAAATAACAGTAAGCCTCGGGACCTCACACAAGCGAGGCAAGCGCTTAGCTCAGTTTCACCCCTGCCCACACGGGAATTTTTAAGTGCTTTAAGGAAAGAATTACATTCTTCAGACCTGGCCGGAGTCTGCAATAGAAGCCATGAAGAGATGGCCACAGAGCTTTTGACACAAACTGATCCTGACAGAATGCTGGGGGCTGGGTACCTTGTAGAGTGCTTGTAAATTTGGAGCCGTGTATATTCTTTAGAGAGTTGTCTAACTGTACCGGATGAGTTGAAGAAAATATTTTACAAACATCCAGAGTAACTAGTGTGCTGGGTACTTTCCATCATTGTGACAGATCCCTGAGAAAACAACATGAGAGGGAGGCATGTTTATTTTGACCCACAGGCTCAGAGACTCCATGTGTGACTAGCTGATTCTACCGCTTGTGCGTTTCTAATAAGGCAAAATGTCGTGCTGGACAGTCATGGTGGAAATGTCGTGATGGACAGTAATGGTAGAAATGTGATAGACAGTCATGGTGGAAATGCCGTGATGGACAGTCATGGTGGAAATGCCATGATGGACAGTCACGGTGGCAGAAGGCTGCTCATCCAACAGTGAGCAGGAAGTAGGACCCAGCTCCTGCTGCTTCCTGCCTCTGCTCCCTCCAAGTAGGTGCTACCCCCAGCTTCCCCCTACGCATTAGCTCCTTTATGGTCTATAGCCTCTCATCAGTACCACAAGCTGGAGACTAAGGCTTCCAGAGTCTTTGGCGGGGGACATTTCATATTCAGGCTATGGCAACCAACTAATTCCCAAGAACATGCAATGAATCAGTGAGAGTACTTCAGTTGCAAATACTGAATAAAACCCATTCTCATGAATCATATTGACAGATAATAAGAACACTTATAAGACAAGGAAGTTCAGGGTTAGGGCAAGGATGACTGATGTCATTAATTAACAATGATATAAAAACTAGAGGATTCTTCTATCCAAGTATCACAACCCAGGTCTCTTGCTGCCCTCAGACAGTGGGGAAGTGATTGCAGTAATTCTTGACATCATACCCCAGGTGTGCTAACATCCAGAAAAAGAAGACCCACGTGCAGGAGTGAGGAAGTATCTTTAAGAAACCTACAAAATTGGCCGTATGCTGATTTGGAAACCAATTACTGGTCCCAGGATGAAATGCTCTAGATTGGTTATGCCAGTCATATTGCTGTAGTAAAGAATGGAATTCGCCTGTAGGTGGAGACATGCCATTGTCTCCACCCATAGAATTAATCCGGTTGGGCAGGTCCGGTCCTTGACCTGATGAAGACCACCTTGAGTCCTGTTAAAGAGGAAGGAGGCATAATTATCCTTTTAATGGAACATGTATATTTCTTTGCCAGAATTCCCTGCCCCCCCCCATATAGACACTCTTTTAAGGGTCCACAGACAAAGCTTTTCCTGTTCTTCTATTTCTGCTCTAAACATGCTTCCCCTAACACTTTGGATTTCCATGCTCAAACCCATCCCCTACTGTGGCTGCTCACCTGATGCAGCTGTTGTCCAGACTAGTGTAGCTCAGTTGGGGGGTTTGCTTTTTTCTTCCCCTTCTCCATTTTCCCTATCTGGGCAGTTTGCCTGCCCAGGAATTTTTCCTCAAACAAAATTGTCCTCAAACTTCTGTTTGAGTACCATTCTGTGATGGTGTGTATATGCTTGGGCCAGGGAGTGGTACTATTAGGAAATGTAGCCTTGTTGGAGTAGGTGTGTCACTATGGGTGTGAGCTTTAGTACCCTCACTCTAGCTGCCTGGAAGTGAGGATTCTGCTAGCAGCCTTCAGATGAAGATGTAGAATTCTCAGCTCCTCCTGCCTGGACGCTGCCATGTTCCCTCCTTGATGATAATGGACTGAACCTCTGAACCTGTAAGCCAGCCCCAATTAAATGTCCTTATAAGTGTTGCCTTGGTCATGGTGTTTGTTCACAGCTGTAAAATCCTAACTAAGACACATTCTTAAGTTATTTTATTAACTAGATTAAGGCCTCTAAGAGGGGACCCTGATTTCTAGCTATCATCTGGTGACCATATAGAGACATCACAAAACTGCCAGTATAGTATGTATAGGATATATAATAGAGCCAACGATATTTAGTAAGGTCTGTAACAGGGCAAGGCAGTGCTAAGGTTCCTTTATCCTGTATTCTTGATTAGGCCATTTCAGGTTTAACCTGAACTTGACCTCCTTGATGGAGAATCCCATGGAAAATTACCCAACTCTATTCTAGGAACCCAATGTCAAGATACCCCAGCTAATTTATCTCAGCTTCTGTTAAAATTGCCTGCTTGTGAGCAACCCCTCCAGCTAACTGTTTATCTTAGCACAGAACCTCCCCTCCAGCTAACCACTTATCTTCTGTCAAATTGTTTGCTTATACAAAGCCAGTGTTCCCTGCAAAACACACACACACACACACACACACACACACACACACACACACACGCAGCTCCCAACCAAGATACCAGGGCATGGATTTTGCCTTCAAACACCCCATGCTCTGGACACTGAAGGCTACACCTGGGTCCCCAAATACACAAGTGTAGTCTCAGTCGGCTGGAATATAGACTTTCAATTGTGTATAGACTGTGTCTGAGTGGTCATCTCTGGGGGCTCCCCACAACAGGTCTACTTTTACTTTTATTGGTATTTCCTTAATCTTCCCTTATCTGGAGCTTTTAGTGGTTGGCAGCACTATCAAGATGTCAGTATTTCATGCTATTTTTTTGATAAATGTTCACCCCCCCCAACCCAAAACCATCACCAAGGTACATTGTCCTTGTGTAATAACTGAAAAGAACTTAAGTATCTGAGAATTTAGCTTGGAAAAAAAACCTGATGAAAATGTCTGAATACAAATGAGTTAATGTGTGTGATTATTTGAATAGAAATGACCCCATAAACTCAAGCATTTGAATGCTTGGCCGATAGGGAGTAGCACTATTACGAGGTGTGCCTTTCTTGGAGTAGGTATGGCCTTGTTGGATGAAGTGTGCTTGCAGGGTGGTCTTTAAGGTCTCATATCTTCAAAGACCCTGTGCGGCAATGTCTCTTCCTGCTGCCTTTGGATCTGGATGTATAGTTGTCAATTCCCCCAACGCCATGCCTGCATGTATGCTGCTATGTATGTGACAATAATGAACTCTGCCAAGCACGCTGTTTAACAGAGGCTAAGTAAGCCCACCCGATTAAATGTTTTCCTTTATAAGGGTTGCTGTGGACATGGTGTAGCTCCACAACAATAGAAACCCTAACTAAGACAACATGAACGATGGTATATATGTGAGACCATTTAGACACATGTAATTTGTTATAATTAAAGATTATTTTTGTTTGTTTGTTTTGTTTTTTGTTTTTGTTTTTGTTTTTGTTTTTGTTTTGTTTTTTTGAGACAGGGTTTCTCTGTATAGTCCTGTCTGTCCTGGAACTCATTCTGTAGACCAGGCTGGCCTCGAACTCAGAAATCCACCTCCCTCTGCCTCCCAAGTGCTGGGATTACAGGCATGGGCTACCACTGCCTGGTTATAATTAAAGAGTCAAAATTAATAATCAAGTTACTTATCACCAGTGAACTCAAGAGAGCAGTGTAGGTGAGAGGGTATATTGTGCTGTGAATTCCATAAAATCAGATTGCAGGAAAATAATTAAACCCTTTTAAGAAGTAAAGAGGTTAAGAGACAGGGATTTAAATCAGTTGGTAGAGTGCTTACACAGATTGTACAAAGCTCTGGGTTCAATCTCCAGTACCAAATAAACTGGGCATGGTGGTATATGCCTATAATCTCAGCCTTTGAGAGGTAGAGGCAACAGGGCCAGAAGTTTTAATATCCTTCTCAGCAAATAGCAAGTCGAAAGCCAGCATGGACTTCATGAGATTGTATCTCAAAAATAGATGAACAAGCAATAAATACAAAACAAAAAGTAAATAAGGGGACTGAAGAGACAGACCAGCATTTAAGAATGCTTCCTGAGGGGGCTGGAGAGATGGCTCAGTGGTTAAGAGCACTACCTGCTCTTCCGAAGGTCCTGAGTTCAAATCCCAGCAACCACATGGTGGCTCACAACCATCCATAATGAAATCTGACGCCCTCTTCTGGTGTATCTGAAGACAGGTACAGTGTACTTAGATGTAATAAATAAATAAATCTTTAAAAAAAAAAAAAAAAAAGAATGCTTCCTGAATGCTTACTGCTCTTGCAGAGGCCCAGGGTTCAGTTCCCAACACCCACACTGAGTGGCCCAGAGCTCCCTGTGACTCCAGCTGCAAGGCAATCCTTTACCCCTGGTTTCCTCCACCTGCACTCTTGTGTACATACCCACATGCAACACATGCACACATACATATAATTAAAAATAATAAAAATAAATCTCAAACAAAATAGGACCAGCAAGATGGTTCAGTAGATAAAAGCAGTTCTGACGAAGCTTTAGGACTTGGGTTCCATCCCAGGAGCCCATGTGGTACAAGGAGAGAGTAATCTCCACAACTACTCTCTCACAAAATACATAAATGAAAACAATTACAATAATATTGAGAGAGAAGTAAAGAGGCTGAATGTTACCCAGGCGCCTAACCTTACTGATAGATGTGTGTCTTCATTCCTAGCAGACCAAACAAAAGATGTCCACAGAAGCATTAACTGATAAACAAACTTCTAAAAGGTACCCAGAGCAATGTTTATTTGCTTGTGTCGTTTTGTGTTGCTAGAGAACAAACCTGGAGCTTCGCGAGTGCTGGCAAGCTTGTTACCACTTAGCTCTAACACCCATTCCTTTTACTTTTTATTTTGAGATACGTTCTCCTAAATACCCAGGTTAACACTGAACTTCCTGTACTCTGGTCTCAGGCTCCTAAGTATCTGGGATTACTTGACCTGTGCCACCAAGCCCAGGTCCCAAAAACCTTTTTATTTGTTTGTTTGAGACAAGGTCTCAAGTAGCCCGCAGTAGCTTCAAACTCGTTTTCCTGCTAGTATTATTTTAAATGATCATTTATTTATTTTATGTATATGTATACACTGCAGCTGTCTTCAGACATACCAGAAGAGGGCATTGCATCCCATTACAGATGGTTGTGGGCCACTATGTGGCTGCTGGAAATTGAACTCAGGACCTCTGGAAGAACAGTCAGTGCTCTTAACCACTAAGCTGTCTCTCCAGCCCTCCTGCTAGTTTTGAATTTTTGATCTCCTGGGCTCTACCTCCCAAGTGTTATGATCATGGGTGTGTACCAGGAGTCCCAGATCAAAACAACTTTTTTTAAATTAGGTATATTCTTTATTTGTTTTGTTTTGTTTTTTGTTTTGTTTTGTTTTTTGAGACAGGATTTCTCTGTGTGGTCCTGGCTGTCCTGGAACTCACTCTGTAGACCAGGCTGGCCTAGAACTCAGAAATCCTCCTGCCTCTGCCTCCCAAGTGCTGGGATTACAGGAGTGTGCCACCACGCCCGGCTTAGGTATATTCTTTATTTACACTCCAAATGTTGTCCCCTTTCCTGGATCCCCCCTCTCCTGAAAATCCTGTAAGCCATCTCCCCTTCCCCAATTAACCCACCCCGCTTACCTGTCCTGGTATTCCTCTACACTACAGTATCAAGTCTTTCCAGGACCAAGAGCCTCTCCCCCATTTGGTGTCCAACAAGATCATCCTCTGCTGCCGATATGTCTGGGGCCATGGGTAACTCCAAGTGTACTCTTTGGTTGATGGTTTTGTCCCTGGGAGCTCTGGGAATACTTGGTGACTCATATTGTTCCTCCTATGGTGCTGCAAACCCCTTCAGTTCCTTTGGTCCTTTCTCTGTCTCATCCATTGGGGACCCTGTGTTCAGTTCAATGGCTGCCTGAAAGTTTCCTCCTCTGTATTTGTCATGCACTAGCAGAGCCTCCCAGGTGACAGCTATATCTGGCTCCTGTCAGCAAGCACTTGTGGGCATCCACAATAGTGTCTGGGTTTTGTAATTGTATATGGGATGGATTCCTAGGTGGGGTAGTATCTGGATGGTCTTTCCTTCAGACCCTGCTCCACACTTTGTATCTCCTTCTGTGGGTATTTTGTTCCTCCTTCTAAGAAGGACTAGAGTATCCATACTTTGTTCTTCCTCCTTCTTGGGCATCATTTGATATGTGAATTGTGTCTTGGGTATTCCAAGCTTCTAGGCTAATATCCACTTATCAGTGAGTGCATACCATGAGTGTTCTTTTGTGATTGGGTTACCTCATTCAGGATGATATTCTCCAGTTCCATCCATTTGTCTAAGAAATTCATGAATTCATTGTTTTTAATGGCTGAATAGAACTCCATTGTGTATATATACCACATTTTCTGTATCCATTCTTATATTGAGGGACATCTGCGTTCTTTCCAGCTTCTGGCTATTATAAAT
>OZ030007.1:82097202-82357202 GCA_964023405.1 Apodemus agrarius
CACTTGGGAGGCAGAGGCAGGTGGATTTCTGAGTTCGAGGCCAACCTGGTCTACAGAGTGAGTTCCAGGACAGCCAGAGCTACACAGAGAAACCCTGTCTCAAAAAAGAAAAAAGAAAAAAAAAAAAAAGAAAAAAGAAAAGAAAAGAAAAAGACAAAAAAGAAAACAAACACCTTTAATCCCAGCACTTAAGAGGCAGCCTGTTCTACAGAGTAAGTTCTAGGACAACCAGAGCTGTTACTCAAAGTCCACCCCACTCCCAAGAAAGAAAGAAAGAAAGAAAGAAAGAAAGAAAGGAAGAAAGAAAGAAAGAAAGAAAGAAAGAAAGAAAGAAAGACTGAATTTCATTGTCATACAAGGACAAAGAGACAAAACCCTCCACACTGCAGTCAGAGCTCACTTGGTGTTGGCCATATGCGGTTGGGCATGCATGGGGCCTGCTCATAAGTGTGATTTGTACATCCAGTGAGACTCCCCTGGAGAAAACTGACTTTTTGAAACAGTCTCTCATATTAGCCGTGCCTATTTTGGAACTCACTATGTAGACCCGGGTGGCCTTGAATTCACAGAGATTTGCCTGCCTTTGCTTCTGAACATTAAAAAGAAAATGAAAAGTTACGATTCATTTTCTCAGCAACTAAGGAAGTCAGGGAGACTAATGAAACTTCCCGTCTGTGGCTGTAGGAGTGACCACACAGAGAGCAGGGGTTTGGAAAGAAACGGTACAGGATCTCACCACTCTCACTCTGGGAATGATTGTTCTCCTTATCTCTTCTGCATAGTTTAGGGTGGCTCCTCCCTCCTGAGGGGTGGTCCCTTAGCCAAGCAGCTGACCTGCCAAACCGGAATATCAGGTCTCCACTCTGGCCAAAGGTTCCATTCTCTTTGACAACAGTGTTCCCTTAGTGTACGTTTGCTGCTGCTGTAACACCCCCTCCTCTGAAGAGGCAACCATAAAACCCCTTAAGATGATATTGGAGAATGGAAATGACCCATTCCTATCGTGAAAATCTAGAGCTCTGGCTCCTTGATGTCTGGATAAGTTTCAGTCCGGCCCTCACACACAGCCTCCCGCCGGGGTGCCCGCTCTGGATCCGATAAAAAACCAGGGGTCCCTTCTGGCCGGAGAGAGGCAAGACGCTTTGACACTTTGCTTTCTAGGTGGGACCCTGCCCAGAGCTGGCCTGTCCAGTTTCAATATCTTGTTCTCATTATTATCCTAATATCATTTTCAGATTATTGCTAATGTATAGATGCTTTTAGAGTTGTGCTTGTCTCTTGCAAGTTTACTGTATGGCTTGCATCTTTGTTGTTGGTATTTTAGTGTTTACAGTATCCTGCCTGCATGTCTGCCTGTGTACCTACCACATGTGTGCCTGAAGCCTGAAGCGGCCACAGAAGGGTGCCAGATCTCTGGGACTGGAGTCACAGATAGTCGTGTGGGTGCTGGAAATTGAACCTGACCTACTGGAAGAGCAGCTCTTCCCACTGAGCCGCCACTCAGGCTCTCTCTCTTTTTAAAGAATAAGTTTCACACATTGCAGTGCGGGCTATCCTAGAACACATCATGTAGACCATGAATTTCAGCAGTAGCTTGCCATAAGCCTCAGTCTCCCAAGTGCTGCAATGCCTAACTCTTCCTTAGATTTATAGAGGTAAATCGAAAATTTATATCTATTTGGGACTACAGAAATAGATCAGTGGTTAAGAAGACTTGTTATACAAGCATGAGAACCTGAGTTTGAAATCACAATGAGAAACCAAATCTTTTTTTTTTTTTTTTTTTTTGGATTTGGTTTTTTGAGACAGGGTTTATCTGTGTAGCCCTGGCTGCCCTGGAACTCACTCTGTAGACCAGGCTGGCCTCGAACTCAGAAATCCGCCTGCCTCTGCCTCCCAAGTGCTGGAATTAAAGGTGTGCGCCACCACCGCCTGGCTCTCTGATGTAATTTGTAATGTGGTGCTGTTCTCTGGAAATCCCGGGTGTGGACCTGGCTGGTGTTCATTGTCCTGGCCAGTTTAAGTAAGGCTAGCTTCAAACTGGCTCAAAGAATGTAGTGGTCTTATTCTCACCTGGTGAGATTAACATATACCACCACACCTTGACTAAATTAAATTGTCTTTTCTAACCCAGTCTGTTTTATATCTATTCTGATTATTTCTTCTAAAGTAATTTTTGGTGGTTAAATCTTTTATAGGAATTTGTCTATTGTATCTATTCTATTCCTCATTGAGACAGATCACATGTAGCTGAGGCTGGCCTTGAACTCTTTATCCTCCTGTTTCCAAAATTCTAGGATTACAGACATGTATCACCATACCTGGCAATGAATTCTCTAATTAATTAGTCCATTAGCATATAGCTGTTCATAGTATTCCTTTGGATTTCTTTGTAATTCTGTATGTTCATCAATAATGATTCCTATCACTTTTGATTCTAGTAACAGAAGTTTTCTATTCTACTTCTTGTGTATGAGAGACACAGGCTTTCTATGTAGCTCAGACTAGCCTGGTACTCATAGGGCTCTGAATTACCATCCTCCTACCTCATCTTCCAAATAGCAGAATTGCAGTGAGAACTAATTAGAGCATTTTAAAATTTCCCTTTAATTTATTCTTTTAGACATTTGTACACATAGGATCATATTGATCAATTTCAACATATTTGTGAGGTTCCCTGCATTCTTTCTAGTATTGACTTTCCTTAGAGAATATACTTTGTTATTTCTTTAAATTTTTTAAAATTATTTTTATTTTATGAGTGTTTTGCCTACATGTAAGTCTGTATACCACATGTGTGTCTGGATCCCACAAGGGCCAGAAAAGGGCTTTAAACCCCCTGTATTAGAGTTACAGACGGTTGTGAGATGCCTTGTGGGTCCTGCAAACCAAACTTGGCTCCTTTGGCACAATGCTCTTAACCTCTGAGCCGGCTCCAGCTCCCCTTCCTTCATTTTTACTGGCTTTTGCTTGGTGTATTTTTTGGTTGAGGCACCTAACAATTTCTGATGGAGTACTTACTCTTTTATCATTGTGATACTTAAAGTACATCTTTTTTTTTTGTTATTGTGTGTGGTCTGTTTTGTTTTTCTGGTTTTCGAGACAGGGTTTGTGGTGGTTTGAACAGGTATGGTCCCCATAGTCATGTGTTTGAAAGTTTGGCCCATACAGAGTGGCACAATTAGGAAGTATGGACTTATTAAAGTAGGTGTGGTCTTGTTAGAGGAAGTGTGTCATTGTGGGATGGACTTTGAGGTTTCCTATACTTAAGCTACACCCAGTATGGAATGTAGTCTCCTTCTGCTGTCTGCGAAACCCAATCTAAGAAGTTGGTACCAGGGACTGGGGTATTGCTATAACAGGTTTGACTATGTTTTTGTTTGGAGGGATGTAGATTTTAGGAGTTTGGATTAAGAAAGCAGTGGAAGGTTTTAAGTGGAGCTAAATGGACCATACTAGTAGGAACATGTAACACAGTGGTGCTGAGGGTGATGTGTACTGTGGAGGCCTGGTCAAAAGGTTTCAGAGGAGATGAATTTTAGTATATTGCCTAGAGATCGTTCTTGTGGTATTTTGGTGAAGAATGTGAGTGCTTTTTGCCCTTGTTGGAAGAGCTGCCTGAGCTAAACTGAAGAGTTTTAGTTTAATTGCATTGACAAAGGAAATCTCAAAACAGACCTTTCATCCCAGCACTCAGGAGGCAGAGACATGAAGATCTCTGAGTTCAAGATCACTCTACAGAGCAAGTTCCAGGACAGCCAAGTTTGGGTAGTGAAGGAAACCATCAAGTATAGACTCTGTCTTGTTCATTCATTCATTCACTCATTCATTCATTCATTTGTTTGTTTGTTTTTCTAGATATGGTTTCTTTGTGTAGCCCTGGCTGTCCTGAAACTCACTCTGTAGATCAGGCTGGCCTCAAACTCAGAAATTTGTCTGCCTCTGCCTCCCAAGTGCTGTCTTGTTCAATCTTAAGAACATTTTGACAAAAAGGAACAAGCTGAACAAGGAAAAATACAAAGTGTACAGTTCAAAGAGAAAGGGCACCAGGAAGGGAAATGGAATTAAATCTTGTGTTCAAGGAGATAAACAGATTAAAGATATTGAATGGAATAGAGTGGTAACTTCAGGAAAAGATTTAGCTCAGCTAAACTAAGAAAAGAAAGTAAAGAACAGTTTTTAGGTCCAGGTGTGCTAGTACACACCTTTAATCCCAGCACTCAGGAGGCAGAGACATGATGATCTCTGGATTCAAGATCACTCTACAGAGCAAGTTCCAGGACAGTCAAGCTTGGGTAATGAAGGAAACCATCAAAAACATAAAACTAGTGAAGATGTAACTGAACAAAGGGACCATGTTCTAGCCACAGCAAGCTGCAGAACGTGGCAGCTTTGACCACATGCTTCTGGCTTTAGAGTCAAGCATAGAAGATAGGGGATATGGAATCTCCTACCAAGGCTAAGGAAAGCCACTGAGGCCAGGATGTGGCAGGTATGTCCCTGAATGGAGGCCCAGAGAGAGTCCACTGTGAGAAGCTTCGACAGTGAAACCTGGATTGCCTTGAAGACCCCAAAAGGTTAGAGATGCTAGAGCCATGGGATAACTTTAAGTAAAGCTTCTAGGAGGGAGAGGAACCAGCCCAGGAGAAAAGAGTGTGCTGCAAGTAGAATGAGCTGCTGACCGATTGGAAGAACGCTTTGGTATCAGACATAGAAATGCGGATTGGAGTTTGTCCAGATGGTTTTCAGTCTCATTTTAGTCCAGTATTTCCTCACTGTGCTCCCTTCCCTATGTTTTGGAAAGGTAACGTATATCCTGCACCATCCTATGTCTGAAGCATGTGATCTTTTTTGTTTTGATTTTACAGGGGATTATGGGTAAGAGAGTGGATGAATCCCAGAAGAGACTTTGAACTTTGGACTTTTAAACATTGTTGAGACTGTGATAAAGTATGGGAACTTTTGAAGGCAACTCTTATAAGGACAACATTTAATTGGAGCTTGCTTACAGACAACTTCAATGTTACAGTTTCTTGTTCCAATGTCTGGGATCCACACATAATCTTCTGGACTCCTCCAAAGTGTTGGTGTCACTTCTCCAGCTCTGCCCTCTGTAGCACTCTAAGGTCAGGTTGATCTACTCCACTGCCACTGCTATTCTTGTTGATCATCCCATGGTACTGGCATCCCCAATACACTGGGATCTTCTGCTGCAACTAGGCTTCACCAATAGCTTCTCATAGGCTCTCTTCATGGTGCTAAGCCTTAACTCCTTTGCATGACCTCTTCAGTCCTGGAACATCAACTGCAATTGAGGCTGCACCTTCACCCGTGGCCTTCCATGGCCTCTCACGGTGCCAAGCCTCAGCTGTTCTTGACACCTTCATACCTTCAAAACCAATACCACCTGGGTAATACTTATACATTACCAAGAACAGCTGCAGCTCTACACACACATCTCTAGAACACAGCTTCTTTGTGCTCTCAGAAAACACTTCCCAGAAGATTTTACCTCAGTGATGCTGGTCTCTTCTAAATCACTGCTAATTTCTTAGTTCCAGTTAACCAGTATCAATTGTCCCAGTAGTCTCCTCCTCTTGAAAATAAAGCCAGAGATGGGCTGAAGCTGCCAAATTCTGCTGCTTGCAGGAGCTGGAACATGGCCTCCTTGTTCTATTTCTGAGACTTCCTTTGTCAGTGCAATTATCACTACCTTCTGCTTTTCCAGCTCCTTCACTACCTAAGCTTGACTGTCCTGGATCTTACTCTGTAGATGAACTCAGAGATCTATATGCCTGACTCCTGGGATTAAAGGTGTACACCATCATGCCTGGATTTGAACTTAGCTTGGTAGGATCTTAACCTAAAACAAAGTTCCACTCCCTTAATTCAATTTAATATCCTTTAACACAGGATTTAGCAACATTTCACTTCCTGGTGCCCTTTTAATACTCGGACCATGTATTTTATATTTTTCCTTTCCCAGCTTGCTATGCTTGTTTAAAATGCTCTTCACGAGACTTAACCAGAGAACAAAGTCTATGATTGGGTGTTTCTGAGACTTCCTTTGTCAGTGCAATTAATCTGAGTCTCCTCACCTTAGCCTCAGGCACACTCTTCAGACAAGGCCAAGAATTAGTCACATTCTTCACCAAAATACCACAGAAACAGTCTATAGGCCACTTATGAAATTCTTCTCCATTGAAACCTCTTGGGCCAGGTCTGCACAATTCAAATTACTCACAGCCATAAAGTCTTTCATATTCTTTCAGGATAGTCCAATTAGCCCCATTTAAAGCATTCCAATGCTTTCCAAATCTGAAGGCCCCAGACGCACATTCTTCCAAACAAAAGCATGATCAGGCTTATCACAACAATACCCCAGTCCCTGGTACCAACTTCTTTCTTAGTTAGGGTTTTACTGCTGTGAACAGACACCATGACCAAGGCAACTCTTATAAGGATAACATTTAGTTGAGGCTGGCTTATAGGCTCAGAAGTTCAGTCCATTATCATCAAGGCAGGAACACGATGTCATTGTAAGACCTGAAAGAAAAATGCCCCCCCCACGCCTTGGAAAGCGTCACCCCAATCACTCACGAGAAACAGTCTTGATGCAACCGCAAGAGAATTTTAATTCCAGAGTCTCTGGGGTTCACAGTCTTAGCACGCAGAGTAAAAGAGTAAGAATATGAGCCCTGAGTGCAGAAACAGGGCTGCTTTTATAGATTTACAGCACAGCCCGCCTAACACAAGCCACTCCATAGCTTCCAAGCCAATCAGTTTAAATCATCCAAGCCTGTGCTCTCTGAGAACCAATCAGTTTCCTATAGAAGCCGGATGAGAACTGGTTAGGTCATTTCTGCTTACATGGCCGGGGTCACGCACAGTGTCACACACGTATTTCCTGTTACACATTTCCTGTTACCCATTTCCTGTTATGGGGCCAAGATCACATACATACGGGCCCGTGCATCCGCCACAGTGACCCTGCTGATCCAGCGTTGTTTGCCCTTGCCTCAGCTTCTCGGCAGGAGGCGAGGCGGGAAAGGACGCTAGGGACCTTCCCAACCTGCAGCCCTCATCCTTTCAGCATCCAGGCTGGCATGTTACAGAACCTGAGAGTTCATTTGAAGGCTGTTTGCAGAGTACTAGCTTCCAGGTAGCTAGGATGAGGGTCTTAAGCCCACACCCACAGTGACACACCCACTCCAACAAGGCCACACCTCCTAATACTGCCACTCCCTGGGCTGAGCATATACAAACCATAACACACATCAAATGGCCTCTGGTGGCAACCCAGACAACACACACTAACATGGCCTCCTGCTGTACCCTACAGATATCCACTTTGTCTCCAGTGGTAGCATGGGCCTCAGATATTGGCATGGTCTCCAGCAGCAGTCAGACCACAGACATCCATATGACCCTTGGCTTCAAAGTGGTCTGTGGGCTGCATCAGAGACTATAGATACCAACATGGCCTCTGGGGCAGCACAGACCATGGAGGTTTTTGTGAGGATGTCCAATCCAGAAAATGAACCATTCTTCATCTTGGACATTCCTTTGTTCCTCACAGGCAGGACGACTCTGTGACTGGGTAGGCTGTTCAGAGACTGAGTCTGTGAAAGCTCTGAGCTGCTACACACTTCTCTGCCCTCCATGTGGACGTTGGCTGACCTGAGACTCTCTGGACTCAACCTTTGTGCTTGTTGCCTGCAGGAAACACCACTCACTGCCCTGAGCTCTCCTGCCTGCCTCCCAGCAGGGAAAACAGCTGCAGTGGCTCCATGTTGGGGGTCAGCCTGTGAGCCTAAGACTGGTCCTATTCAGTAATGGCGTCTGGTTCTGTAGGACTGGCTCCCCCACGTGCTTCAGCAGCTTGTAGATGGGGTAGATGTTGGGGTCGACCCACTCAGAGTGCTGAATCTGGGACTAGATGGACAGCCTATGCCTTCCACGAGCCCAGGGTGCTTTACTTCTACTTGTACATTTGAATCTAAATATGGACTCAGGGCTGGAGAGATGATTCCATGTTAAGAGCACCTGCTATTCTTACAGAAGACCCGGGTTCAGTTCCCACTACCATATAATGGTTCACTGTCTGAACTCTAATTCCAGGGGATATAATGTCCTCTTCTGGCCCCCTTGGGCACTGGGCTCACACATGGTGCACAGACGTATTTGCAGGCAAAATACTCATACACAATTTTTAAAAAATCAGTCTCATGCAGATATTAAGTACATATTGCTTTTTGTGATTCAGCCTGAAATTACCTTTAAGTTAGACTAGTTAGTTCATTTACATTCAACGTTATGAATGCTGGTTTTTGTTGTTTCTGTTTTGTTCGTTAAGGCAGGGTCTCACTAGGTAGACCTGACACCAAGTACACCAGACTGGCCTGGAACTCCCAGAGATCCAGAGTACTGGGATGAAAGGCACGTGGCACCGAGACTGCACAGATGCTTTGCTGAGCATCTCTCCAGCCCTGGCCTTGTGCTGCTCGTCCTTAGGCGTCTATCTCCTGAGAGCTGGGCTTACGGGCACGGATCAGGAGCTTTATGAAGAGCTGGGGATCGCCTGGTGCTCTGTGTGCTCTACCGGAAGAGTTTCATCTCTTGTCCCCAAGTGGAGGTCGGCTAAATCATTCTTGTTTTCTACATGTTGATGTGTGCTTTGACTCCGCTTACATTTACCACACACAAAGGTATGTGCTAAATTTCCACAGAAGGAATCTGTGTGGTTCTAAACCAATGCGCTTTCTTTCTTTTCTATGCTCTTTCTACAGCCTTTTATTTCTTGTATACCTTTATATTCTGTTTTAACATAGAAAAATCTTTCTTGCTGGGATGAGATGGCCCTGTGAAGCTAGCCAGTTTGGAAAAATAGCGCAGAGTCAGCATGCCTTTCACAGTAACAGACAAAAGCATACCTGCTCTCTCTGGACGTGCAGGACGGGAGGCAACGATCCTTTGCTTTGGTCTTCACAGGCATAGGCAAAAGGCAACTAATAATCAGCCGTAGAGTTAAGCCATCGTGACTTAAATTGTTTACTCTGCCCCACCTTTCCAGTCTTACAGAAATCCTCCAAAGGGTTCTACTGTTGCCTGTCCACAGCTGTCACCTGATTCAACCCTGGCACTGCCCACTGGGTAGCAGCCAGTGACCTACTCTGCAGAAGCTGTATGTGTAGTAAGTACTCCTGCCTCGGGCTTCTCAGTCTCCTCTTGTAACTTCCAGGCCTGACCATCACATCAAAGACACACGGACGAGGAGACGCTCATCAGAACCTTGCTTACCTATAGAACACATGAGGTGTGAGCGGGATCTCCAACGCTGCTCGCATAAATGAATATAAATAAATAAGAGAACACAGAAGTCTGACACTGAATATAAACATAAGAGTTTTCCCTCAGGCTTCCGGAACAGCAGCTCTGGAAAAATTTAATATTTGTGCTTAAATATTTGGCTCCTAGCTCTGCTTCCTCAGCTCTGTGGTTTGGAGCAAATTACAACCCCCCTGAGCCTCCTCCTTTGAGTCACTCAAAGAGCTTAAATGAGATCATGTAAATGATTCTTCTACTGGCTCAGGGCTTCCTCTATGTTAACTTTCTTTCCTATTGACAAGATACAAGAAAAACACCTAGTTTTCTTGGTCTCGTGTAATCATCAGAAGCTTCAACTATTTAAAGCACTTCTCATTTTGGCAATTATCGGGAAGGAGAAATGCAGAAATAGGACTAAGGATAGAAAGCTAAGTTATGTGGTATTTCAAGAAGGAGGGACTCTGTCTGCATTCATTCTCAAGGCGTTCAGAGTTGGCAATTTAAATACTACCCTACATTCTGCTGATACTGAGTGCCTTTGATAATAAATAAATTCTAAAAATAAAATTAACTAAACCATCCTGGATTCTAGCGTATGCTCGAAGTCTGAACGGACAAGAGCCATTGGCCTGTGTATTTCCCACTTTAAAGATCATTTGAGATGGGAGGGGCAATTATTATTATCTCCACTTTACAGGGACCTAAAAGTCAGGGATCAGGTGGCTTGCCTGTGATCACTAACTAGCTGGAGAGGAAGCTGGAGCTTAAGTCAGGTCAATTAACTGCAAATTACAGTCTCAGAGCTGCGGAAATCTTAAAGTATCTTTTGAGTGGATAAAGGTCACTACACACCTACTGAGAAAATAGTATCTGATTTTTTAGAAAAAAAACGTATTATAATAAATACAAATGCATAGATGCAAAAGATATCATTTGAATAAGAAAGAGAATTGTGCATTTAAAGGAAGACTCTGAAATAGGGCTGATGGCACGTGCCCATAATCCCAGCACTTGATACTTGAAGACAGGGAGGATCAGAAGTTCCAGGCCTGCTTTGACTTGTACATAATGAACATAATGAGTTTTTCTTTGACACAGCCTGGACTCAAAGAAAAAAAAAAACAGAAAGCAAAAAGATAAAGAAAGAAAGAACAGTAATAGACACAGTAGTACTTCTTTGTCTTTTTTTTTTTTTTTTTTTTTTTTTTTTTTTTTTGGTTTTTCGAGACAGGGTTTCTCTGTGTAGCCCTGGCTGTCCTGGAACTCACTCTGTAGACCAGGCTGGCCTCAAACTCAGAAATCTGCCTGCCTCTGCCTTCCAAGTACTGGGATTAAAGGCATGCACCACCACTGCCCAGTGTAATTCATTGTCTGTTTGTTTTTTGTTTTTTGTTTTTTTTTTTGTTTGTTTGTTTTTTGTTTTTTTCGAGACAGGGTTTCTCTGTATAGCTCTGGCTGTCCTGGAGCTCACTCTGTAGACCAGGCTGGCCTCGAACTCAGAAATCCGCCTGCCTCTGCCTTCCAAGTACTGGGATTAAAGGCATGCACCACCACTGCCCAGTGTAATTCATTGTCTTAATCAGGGTTTCTATTGCTGTGATGAAACACGACCAAAAGCAGCTTGGGGAGGAAAGGGGTTGTTTGGCTCACACTTCCATATCCATGCCCATCACTGAAGGAAGTCAAGATAGGAACTCAAATAGGGCAGAACCTGGAGGCAGGAGCTGATACAGAGGCCACGGAGAAGTGCTGCTTACTGACTTGCTCCTCATAGTTTATTCAACCTGCTTTTTAAAAAAGATGTAGCTGGGCAGTGGTGGCACACACCTTTAATCCCAGCACTTGGGAGGCAGGGGCAGGCAGATTTCTGAGTTCAAAGCCAGCCTGGTCTGCAGAGTGAGTTCCAGGACAGCCAGGGCTATACAGAGAAACCCTGTCTCGGAAAAACAAAACAAAACAAAACAAAACAAAACAAAACAAAACAAAACAAAACAAAACAAAACAAAAGATGTATTCATTTATTTACACTATAGATCTCTTTAGACACACCAGAAGAGGGCATCGGATCCCATTACAGTTGGTTGTGAGCCACCATGTAGTTGCTAGGCATTAAACTCAGGTCCTCTGGAAGAGCAGTCCATACTCGTAACCACTGAGCCATCTCTCCAGCCCCTCAACCAGCTTTCTTATAGCACCCAAGATCACCAGCCCAGGAATGGCACCACTCAATGGGCTGGCCTCTCCCCATCAATCATTAATTAATTAAGAATTAAGAATTAAGAAAATGAGCCGGGTGTGGTGGCGCACGCCTGTAATCCCAGCACTTGGGAGGCAGGGGCAGGCAGATTTCTGAGTTCAAGGCCAGCCTGGTCTACAGAGTGAGTTCCAGGACAGCCAGGGCTATACAGATAAACCCTGTCTTGAAAAACAACAACAACAACAACAACAACAACAACAACAAAACAAAACAAAACAAAAAAAAAAAAAGAATTAAGAAAATGTTGTACAGTCTTCCCTACAGCCTGATCTTACGGAGGCATTTTCTCAATTTAGATTCATTCATCTCAGGTGACATAAAACTAACAGCACATTCAGAATACCTATATTATAGTATTACAGTGTATGAGTCTAAACTATCTAATCTCCTTATAAGACCTTGATTTGCATTTAAGGGAAGACTCTAAAATAGGGATGATGGCTCCTGTCTGTCATCCCAGAACTTGATAACTAAAGGCAGGAGGATCAAATTCATGTCTTTCCTTTACAGTCATTCTTTGCTTAATTTCCCTCTTGTCAAAGGCATCATCCCCTTCCGCTAATCCTTGGAAGTCAGTATTTTTTTTGTTTTTTGTTTTATTGAGACAGGGACTCATGCAGCCCCACAGGCCTTAGACTCACTATATAGTTAGAGTTGGTCTTGGAGAATTTTTCAACTGCTGAGAATACGAATTTGCATTGCTATGTCTGGCTGCCAGTCAACAAATTTTGCAGTACATTTCATTCATTTATTATAGTGTTCCATATGTTGATAGATGCATAATCTCTATGAGCACTAAGGTTTTGTTTTTTGTTTTTTTTTTTTGGATTTAGTTTTTTTTCAAGACAGGGTTTCTCTGTATAGCCCTGGCTGTCCTGGAACTCGCTTTGTAGACCAGGCTGGCCTTGAACTCAGAAATCCACCTGCCTCTGCCTCCCAGAGTGCTGGGATTACAGGCGTGCGCCACCACCCTGGCTGAGCACTAAGTTAAGAAAAAAACTTCATAGCTGGGCAGTGGTGGCACACACCTTTAATCCCAGCACTTGGGAGGCAGAGGCAGATAGATCTCTGTGAGTTCAAGGCCATCCTGATCTATACAGCTAGTTCCAGAACATCCAAGGATTCCCAGAGAAACCGTGTCTTGGAAAAAAAAAACATGTACATAATCCTTGATGATATGTCATAAACATATTTTGATAAATAGCTATTAGAAATAATATTCTGCCCATGTGGTAGAACATGCCTTTAATTCCAGTGATCAGAAAGCAGAAGCAGGTAAATCTCTGTGTCTACATAGTGAGTTGCAGGCCAGCCAAGGACATTTTCACAAAACTTAACTAAGGAGCCTGAAGGTGACTGCACTGAATGATCTGTTCCTCCCTTGTAGACAGCACCAGATCTACCTACTCTTACTATGGCAGTGCTGGGGAAGGAACCCAGGCAGGGCCTTGCACATTCTGAACTAATTCTAACCCTGCAGTATTCCCAGCCTTAGTAACAGAGGTTTTGGTGTGCACATGGGGATTCTGTGCCAGCCTGCCTTCATTCTCAGTATGCTAAGGTACTGTGATCAGATAGGATGTATGGAATACGTGGGTGGTATGCTGAAAGGAAAGGAACATGCCTTCCTGTTTGCCTTCTCCTCTCAGTGGAGGCAGTGTTGATTTTTCATCTTGGACCGTGTGGATGAGAGCAGCACAGTGCGGCTGACACTGGAATTAGACAGATGATGTCATAGCTGTGTATGCCTGCAACAGCAGGACACCTATGCATCACCCTGGTCTGCCCACACTTGAATTACATTACAGATGGCTTCTACATGGTTTATCCTGCCGTTGTTTAAGTCGTTGGTGGTGCTTCCCTGGAGTTGTGGAACATGGTAGACTTCACCAAACTTCTAATTGATTGAATTTCAGGAATATTTGGAGTTTTTTCCCCCTGAGGTCAAACTACTCTGAGGTGAGACTGAATGGAGACCCCCATCTTCACTTTATGAAGTGTTGCTGACTGGAGGAAAGTTCCAGAACTTGTGCTTTTAGACTGGCCAATGCAGTTTCAATTCCCTTGTGAATGCAGTGGTAATGGCTGTTCACAGGAAGTGAAGACAAGCAGGTCCCTGCTGCAGACAGGTGTTGTTCCTGCGGTAGCAAAGAGAACGGAGACCCCGGCATAAGGGCACCTTTGGACTCAGGCAGTGGCACCATGGACAGATGTAATCTCATCTCTCTTCTCAATTTTCCCACTTTGTTTCTCAGAACAAGTTCTTTCTTCTTGTCTGCCAATCACAGCAAACCTCCAGTGACTTCTACAGAAGTCACTCAGCATTTCGCCAGGCTAGGAACAGAACTGGCGTGGGTGTGAGCGGACAGGTGAAGGAAAGCTGGCCAGATACTAAGGGTCAGGCTCATTTTGGTGAGACAGAGAAGAAGAAACATTAAAGTTCCTGATGCCTAGTCTGTGCTAAGCTGGAGGTGGACTTCTGACATTACTGTATTATAGTTCACATCTTATTGTTCCACCACAGGAACTAGGTATCATTACTCACACTCACTGTTGAGAGAATGAGGACTGAACAAGCCACAGGGACAGACAGCTGGCCCAAAGCCCACCATCTCTACCGGATGCTTTGCTAGTGTTTTAGAGTCCTTTTGACAATTTTTCATTTTTAGATACATTGCTCTTGGGCCTATGCGGTGATGAGGCTGTGCTCACCATGTCTTAGGACATTTGCTAGCCCTAGGCTTGGGGGAAGAGCTCAGAGCTAAAGTGAGTATTCACCAGGTATGATCTGGAGAACTGCCAAAGTAGAAGCGGGAGGACTGACTGGGAAGGGAAGGGAAGGAAAGGAGGACAAGGGGTGGGGGGAGAAAGGGGGAGGGGAATGGAGAGGAGAGACAGTTCTTTCACCTCTGCCATTCAGTTAGCATTTGAAAAATTTGAATCTCATTTTGTAAAGACCTAAGGGTTGGGTTGTTCCTTAAGGGGAAGGGGAAGGAAAGAGAAAGAAAGGGGGGCAGGGAAGGAAAGAAGGGAGGAAGGAAGGGAGGAGGAAGGAAGGAAGGAAGGAAGGAAGGAAGGAAGGAAGGACAGGACGAAGGAAGGAACAGGCCGTCTGTGTGTGGCACGCCCTATACAATACTTAGTAGCTCTTGGAATCCAGTTGATCTTTGGCTGGGTCTACAGTTTAATGGGGAGAAAGTGCCAGATGGCAACAAGATAAGGAGTTTAAGCCAGCATGAAACTGGCACACTATTCTCTTGACAGAGAAAAGTCTTAGTATGGAGAGAAATGTCAGCTTAATTGAATAATGAGTTCAATGACATAACTGATTTTATTCTGGCAAAGTCTCCTTGTCTCATTAACTGATAATACTTTGTTGACCTTCAACTTTTCTGCCAATGTACAAACTTTGGGAAACCCCTAGAGTGGCTTTCAACAACCTCATCTCAAAGACCTCTACAAAGCAAGCTTCTACAGCAGTGGGCTGTTTTCACTACATAAACAGATTAGGGAGAAAGCCTAAATTCCTATGGAAAATATGTAAAAGGCTGTAGATTAGACTCATTCAGGGGCAGTAAGTAGAGTGGCTGCCTAGCATGCATGAGTCCTGGGTTCAAGCCCCTGAGAAGAGAATAGCATGGAGATGTAGTAGCAAACACCTGTCATCATAGCACTGGGAGGCTGTGGGAAGAAAATGTCAAGAGAAAAAGTATGTGTGTGTGTGTGTGGTGGGGAGTATTGGGAGGAGATCACCTATTGATTGATCAAGTAATTCTACCACCCTGTCGGAGTAAACTGCAAGCTAGCCTCATTACAGGACATGGATGCACGGGAAATATGTCTCCAGATGCTTCTGCCTCTGGCTGCATAGGCCTGGCCAGCTCTGGGCATGTAGGTCAGACCAAACAACCAAGCAAACCCCTCCCTATCAAAAGATGTATTACTCCTCATATCTCACGTGAAAGGGGAATGGGTTCTCTTGTCCATTGGAGGATTTCAGAGTCTGCATCCACATCTTAAATATCTCAAACAACAGAGAGCCAAATAGCAAATACTTTGCTGTAAAAAAAAAAAAAAATCAAGTTTTTCTTCCAAGCCACTTAGCTCTCTTAAATGATGACCCTGAGACTAAGTATATTAATAAATTGCCCATAAGTGTCAGCACCCTGTTCTCTGACTTAGTCTAAACTGGGTTCAGCTACTTAGCTGGTTTCTTCTCCTTGTCTTCTTATGTCTGTCTCCTCAGCTTTCCTGGCAGATATCCCTTTTTATTCTAACCTGAGTTCAGCTATCTGGCTGGTTTACCTCCAGCTCCTTAGTGTCCTGGCGAATCTCACGAACCTCTGGCTATCTCCCAGAACTCTCTCAATCCCTGCTGGATGTCCCGCCTCCTAGCTCCAGCCTCAGATCATTGGTCACAGGCTTTTTTACTGACAGGTGATGCTTACAAGAGATTCTCTTTACATTCTGCCCTCAGTGTCTCCAGTACTGACATATGGTGATGCTGTCAACAAAGGGGCCTTGTACATAAGCCCACCACCTGACCGGGATGGGACCTGCATGCTGGTTAACTGCTCATGCCCGTTACTCTGCTTTCAGTTCTTCTTAGCACAGCTAATTCCAGGAGGCACACCCTAGCCACCATGTTCTCTGATTACAGGGAATGCAAGATGCTCTGTCATCAAACCCACAGCTCTGGAAAACAATTCTGAATATCCATGTGTCTTTGGCAGTTGTTTTTATGACTGTAGAGACAGCAAGTGATTGGCCAAGCCCTCAGGTTCTTGAGGAAATGACTTAGATCAAGGAGATTCTCGCAATGCTGGGCTCACCTGTGTGCTTTGAGACTAGGATCGAGTGTCTACCCAGACGGAGCTGGAGGGCCAGTGGCTGCACTCACCTTGAAGCCTACACGGGGTCTATAAGAACTCTGGCTGTGGAGCTTGTGGATGTTTTCTAAGAAATTCCAAAATCCAGCCAGGCGGTGGTGGCGCACGCCTTTAATCCCAGCACTTGGGAGGCAGAGGCAGGCGGATTTCTGAGTTCGAGGCCAGCCTGGTCTACAGAGTGAGTTCCAGGACAGCCAGGGTTACACACAGAAACCCTGTCTCGAAAAAGCAAAACAAAACAAACAAGAAATTCCAAAATCCAAAAGCTCATCTAATTTGGTTATCATGCTTTACAAGTTAAGCCTCTGAACAACCAACTGATTTTTAAATAGAATGGTGTAAAGAAGCACGTTTCCTGCTGTATGTGGTGGGCTAGATCCGTCCATCCGCAGGAGCAAGAGTTGGTGTAGCCTTCTTTGCTACTTCAGCCCACACTACATGTAAGCTATTTATTACAGATTTAATGTGACTGACTGCTTTCACCTGCCATCTGTTGATTGAGTGCATGGAATAAAAATGAGGAGAATTTTTTAAAAGTTCTGTCACTAGGGTTAATATTAGAGAACATTGTAAAGTGAGTAATTTATGCTTGACAAGGCACTCACTGTCTCTAGGATTATACTTTTTAGAAACTGGAAATCATTTCTTATGGGGAAATATAACAGAATTAAATTGTCTCTTTACATAGTGTGACAATATAAAATATATTTACCATATAGTACCCGGACAATTTGATGTTAACAAAATATATATTGTCATGTTTTAAAATACTAGATGTGGTCACTTAAGGTAATCGTACCAATTTTTAAAACTTTACCTTATCAAATGTTTCTAACCAGCTGGGCGGTGGTGGCGCACACCTGTAATCCCAGCACTCTGGGAGGCAGAGGCAGGCGGATTTCTGAGTTCGAGGCCAGCCTGGTCTACAGAGTGAGTTCCAGGACAGCCAGCAGGGCTATACAGAGAAACCCTGTCTCGAAAAAACCAAATCCAAATGTTTCTAACCAAAATTTATGTTTTACTTTAGACACCTTTTTCCCATTAAGTAAGGGGTATTGTTAGTATTGAAACGAATACACAAAGTTCATTATAACTAAAATATGATAGAAATATCACTTAGGCACTTCCTGTTCAGATCCTTCCTTGAATACTGATTTTAACTGACTTCTTTTAGAAAGCTTCCAGGTGCTTGTCCCTTATGCAGGAGTCTGATGTAACAAAGTAATTACAGTTACCTTATCCTTCCACAGAACTCTGGTCATGCTCCAGCCGGCTGTACAATTTCCTTTAACCTTGAGTTATAGCGACTCATGTTAATGTTGATGTAAAGGTTTTCCTCATGTACTTTTGTCTCTTAACAAAACTGTACAGTTATTACAGTTATATTACATTCTCTTGACTTACGTTCTGGACTGTTTCCAACTATTACGTTTGTTTGTTTGTTTTGTGTGTTTGTTTGTTTTGGTTTTTCGAGACATAACCAGAGGATAGCCTCTTCAATGGACCCAGAGCTACTTACTCTCTCTAAAAAAGGCCCTACTCAGCAAAAAGCAGTAAAACTCCTGCCCTGTGGTTTTTTGCCTTTGTTTTTGTTTTAATATCCTCTTAGAGTTAGGAATGATAGTCTCCTGCTGAAAGACTACACTGCCCGGCTTCCCTAGCAGACTCAGAAGTCATTTCTGTCCCTCTACAGGCCACATTGCGTCCTCCTCTGTAGGCATTTTAGCCATTCACACAGGTGGGTGGCAAAGCTCCCTTGCTGTGAATGAACACAGCCTGGCCACCAAGCCTCTCTTCCTTGTCACCTTCTCTCTCTCCAGCTGCTTTGATAGCATAACAATAGCTGTGCTCACAGGAACTAAATTGACTAAACAACCCAGCAGCTAAAAGGTTTATGCTTTCCTAGATAATCCATCTTTGAACTGAAGGCGGTTGAACTCTAGCTAGAGATGAACTTCAACTCCTGATTTTTCAACCCCTAACAGAAGGGTCGAGGTCACAGGCATGTGCGACCACATCAAGGCCCTTGTCACCATGACCTTTGCCACATTATTATGGATGCAACATTTTTAAGTGTATTAAACAATGGTCCTTCTATCTCTGGACATGGTGGCACATGGTTTCTTCATGTAGCCTGAGAGCAATTCTATATAATAATAAACTAATGAATAATTAACTTATAGTGTTGGGAATTGAATTCAGGGCATGCAGGCCTTCAGATCTTCTACTAGGCAACACCACAATTATTTTTGTTTATTTATTTTTGAGAAAAGGGTCTTACTGTGTAGCCCTGCCTAACCTAGAACTAGCTACATAGACCAGTCTGGCCTTGAACTCACAGAGATCTACCTGCTTCTGTCTACTGACTGGTGTAAAGTCATGTACTACTATGGCCAGCATGTTTTATACAAATACTTTTAATAATTTTGTGCCTGAACAAAGTTTTACCATGTGGAATTTTCCACTGAAACCTATCAGAGGAAACAGTTTTAGATTTTGAAACATTTCATATTTCCAGGTTAGATTGATCAATCTATATCATCATCAAGGCATTTGGAGAAATAGTATCATTGAGAAGACACTTGAGAGTTTCAGGGTTTCCTGGAACTTGTTCCATAGACCTGGCTGGCCTCAAAAAAAGAGATCTGCCTGCTTCCTGGGTGCTGGGATTATACGTGCCTGCCTTCTAAAAAGGCAGAATTCTAAAAATGCAAACAACAACATAAGATTTTCTCAAGTTTCTTTAATTATAGGAGACATTTCTATCCATTAATTAAATAAATGACCAACTAAACAGCAAGATACCAGTCAAATTCTGTTCAAAATGCAGTTATTTTAGAGAGAATGGCATGTTTAAACAGAAGAGAAAAACAGGACAAGGCAAGATAAAGGAATGTCAGGATGCTTTTAGCCAGAAGGTGCTTCTTAGTTCCAGAAGTCACGACTTATTTGGATGCCGCTCTGAATGACGGAAGAAATCTAACCCTACGAGACAGCCACACCTGCTGCTCTCCTGTCAGCGTGGTGCTTCATGTACCCATAGGCACAGCATGCACAAGGCTGCCACACGCCCCATAGGCCCAGCGCGTATGAGGCCGAGGGGGAATGCTACAAGCTAGAGACACCGCTGGCCTACATAGTCTCAGATCTTGCTGAGATACAGAGTGAGGCACTGCCAAGGGGAGCAGGGGTCAAACAGAAACAAAAAAACAGAAACTAAAACAACAACAACAAAAAAATCCTCCAAACAAACAAACAAACAAAAAGGAAATAAAGAAAAAACTAGACATGGCTGGTTTCAGTAATGTCTCCCACTGTAGTTTTTACTCATGGGCAGAAAGAGAAAGTAAATTCAAGTTTTAGTCTGAACTTGTCGGCATGTGGAGAGGAGCCTATAATGAATTATTTTGGGAAAGTTTCACAGTAGTGAAATGCTAGCTAGAGAGGAATCTGAGTCAAATTATTACCAATGGCTATAACTCAGTGGTTGAATATTTGTATTGAAAGCATAAGGTCATAGGTGGTCCTGGGTTCTAGGTAACACTGAAAAAGAAAGGCAAGAAAGACTGAATTGAGAGCGAGAGAGAGCGAGAGACTGAGAGAGAGGGCGAGAGAGAGAGAGAGAGAGAGAGAGAGAGAGAGAGAGCGACTGAAGGACTCTGCCAGCACTGAAGTAATACAAGAAATTGTTATTATTATTTGCTTGCTTGAGGTGGAGTTGCACCATACACTGTAAGATGCCCTCCAGCTGATCCTCTGCCTTAGTCTTCCTAGCATGTACTGCTATGCCTAGTTTCCCAGATTATTAGATAGAATATTGTGTTTGGAAGGAAAATGGTCCTAGTCCATGTCACTAGTTTTTACCGGTCTGTAATGACACAGGGAAATAAGGTCTATATTGGTATATACGAGCAATTGCTAAAGAACTTGCCACTTGGTGTGAGTGACAGTGCCCTTTGCCATACAGGAGCCTTTCTGCTTCATGAGAGATCCTAACTTTAAAAACAAACAACAACTGCAAAACACAAAGCTAAACATCTGGATGGTGGGGGTAGGGGTTACAGCTGACTTCTTCATTGAATAGAACTAGATTTTTATCAGGGGATGTCTTAGGGTTTCTATTCCTGCACAAACATTATGACCAAGAAGCAAGTTGGGGAGGAAAGGGTTTATTGAGCTTACACTTCCACACAGCTGTTCATTACCAAAGGAAGTCAGGACTGAAACTCAAGCAGGTCAGGAAGCAGGAGCCATGGAGGGATGTTACTTACTGGCTTGCTTCCCCTGGCTTGCTCAGCCTGCTCTCTTATAGAGATGCAGCCCAGAGATGGTACCACCCACAAGGGGCTCTCCCCCACTTGATCACTAATTGAGAAAATGCCCCACAGCTGGATCTCATGGAGGCACTTCCCCAACTGAAGCTCCTTTTCCTATGATAACTCCAGCCTGTGTCAAGTTGACACACAAAACTAGCCAGTACAGGGGATATCTTATTTTTATTTGGGTAGTCAAAATGTAAATTTTCAATGAAATGGTGTTGTTAGGGAATGTTGGGTCTTTTGTTGCTGTTATTTTACAGTTGGCAAAACTTAACACCTGTTAGTTCCTAAAATTATTGCGATATCTGGGCTGACTGACAGATGAGGTGCGACTGATCCATCCAGCCTTCTCTGTTCATTCAGTGAATATCCTGAGGGGTTGCTATGACTGAGCGATGAGGCACAGATAAGAGAACGGCCACTGTGCTCCTTTTCCTGCACACAGTGACAAAGAGACATGTTTGTCTCTAACAAACAATGCTAGGGCTTTGGGGACCAGGTCTGAGGGCAAGCCTACTTTTCCAGGGACCGGTTTCATATTGAAAGAAACTGGGCTACCTTTAAAAATGTTTGGGCATGTACCAGCTAAGGAGGGCGAGGGAGATGTAAGCAAGGGGAGCTTTTTATATCAGGGGAATTTAAGTAATTTATTGATGGCTGAAGAAGAATTATTTTGTAAGAGTCACGACATGGTGGAGAAAAACAGGGAAAGCAGCTCTGAGCGTCTTCAGCTAAGCAGGTGTGTTGTGTTTTGTTCCTGTGCTGGAGATTGGACCCAGGGCCGTGGACATGTACAAGGGATTCTACACCACCCTTGTCCTGATGTTTGGTTTTGGTGTTGTTGTTGTTATTGTTTGTTTTTAAAGTCAGGGTCTCTCATGACTCTGAAAAACTTCTGTATGGCAAATGACACCATCACTCGGAAAAGTGGCAGCTTACAGAATAGGAAGGGATCTTTACCAGTTACACGTCTGGTAGAGGATGTGGCGGTTTGAATGAGAATGGCCTCTGTAGGCTCATGTATTCGAGTGCTTAGTCCTCCAGCTGGTGAACTGTTGGAGAAGATTAGAAATTGTGATCTTGTTGGAGTAGGTGTGGCCTTGTTGGAGAAAGTGTGTCACTGGGGGCGGGCTTTGAGGTGTCAAAGCCCACACCAGGCCCAGTCTCTCTGTCTCTCTCTGTCTCTCTCTGTCTCTCTCTGTCTCTCTCTGTCTCTCTCTGTCTCTCTCTGTCTCTCTCTCTCTCTCTCTCTCTCTCTCTCTCTCTTTGCCTGCTGCCTACAGATCAGGAGCAGCTCTCAGCAGTTTCTCCTTAATCAAGCTTGCCCCACCGCCATGCTCCCTGACATGATGACAGGACTCACCCTCTGAAGCTGTAAGCCAGCCTCCCACTAAATGCTTCCTTTCACAAGAGGTGGTCACAATGTCTCTACAATAAAACAGTGACTGAGATAGAGGGTTAATATCTAATATATATAAAGAACTAAAAAGAAAACCTGAACACAAGAAAACAAATGACTCAATTAAAAATAGGGCACAGATCAAACAGTTCTCAAAAGAAGAAACATAAATGGCCGAGAAACACTTGAATAAATGTCCAGCATCTTTAGTCATTAAGGAAATGAGAATTAAAATCACTTTGAAATTTCATTTTATACCGATCAGAATTGCTAATATCAGTAAAGCAAATGGCAGCTGAAGACAGCTGGCAAGGCTGCGGGGACAGGAGAACACTTATCCATTGCTGACAGGAGCTCCAACCGGGAAGACACCGTGTGAATCGGGGCAGTGGCTCCTCAGAAAGCTGGGGCTGACTTGTCACAGGATGCGGCTATGCCACTCTGGAGCATTAACCAAGGGACTCTGCATCTCACTACAAAGACGCTCACTCAACCGACCAAGCCAGCTCCGTCAACCGGGTCTCAAGGGAGGGAGGGAGTAATGAAAGGAAAACTAAAATTAGACAACACTCTAACATGGCTGAAGTGGATTTATTTTTCTCCAGCCTGCTTTTATACCATTCTAAGTCCATGCAAAAAATAAGGTCAGTTCTAGGTCAAGGAACAAACAAGACAATAAACAAAAACAGTCATTTGAAAAACCATATGGAAAACTACTAGTGTAGAAGTGTCATATATATAATATATATATGGAATCTAAATGGAGTGACCTAATAATAGTGGAGAAATGCACCCAGTAGACATCTTACGCCACCAAATAAAACCTCCAGTTCCAGGAATGGGTGACATCTTGGCAAAGGCAGTCCCATTACCCCCCTCCCAATAAAACCCTCAGGCTATTGCCAAGGCTATTGGTTGCTCTCCACAACTTGATGGTAAGACCCTACTGCTGAAGAGAAAGCTTTCTTACGCTATCAAACACAGAAGTCAAGCTGGTGCCTAAACAGTAGCTTCTCCTCCGCTGATTAGTGTTTCTGTTGCTAGGAGGCACAGTGCATGCTTTTGGAGGAAAAGGTAATCATCAATATCACCTATACCAGTGGCAAACTGCGACCTATACCAGTGACTGCCTGCAGGCTGAACTGGTGTACTAGTGGCACTGCTGTCATGGGAATAACCAACCACTTTTTGGATTTGATGTCCACTCTGTGAGAGGGAACCCATACCTCACACTGCCAACATGGCCAAGAGCCTGAGATTAGAGAGGCCATGGGCTTAGGGGAAAGCTGGAACTGCTAAAGGAACAGCAATAAAGTGACCCCCGGCGACATAGTTCCATTCCTGTGGGTCAGGGCCCACTCAGGCCACATCAGAGAAGCTCCTTCCTAGAGTGAGTGGGAATAAACAACGAGATTCACAGTTGGATAATGTGTAGAGAGTGAGAGACTCTGGAGCACTCAGTCCTGGATGGGATGTCTCCGTCCCCTCAAGGGTCAGGGAACTGTGTGGACAGGAAGCAGAATGCTAAGAGCCAGAGGTGATGGCTGACTAAAAGGAAAACCATCTTGCAGACACAGCAGGATTGTTGCACATGTGAGCAGTCACAGACTGCGGCAGTATGCACAGGGCCTGCACAGGTTCAAGCCCGATGGGGTCATACTACTGAGAGGGGGAAGCAGACCTGGGGTCCTACTCCTATCCAAGAGGTTATCTGCAACTGACACCCACTGGCAAGGGGAACATCAGCTTTCTTCAGTGGACTGAGTGGATCAACTACTACACTCCTGGGTATTCCTCGTGCCCAAGACTGGTGGCCAACACTAAACTAACGCGATGGTATTTTTGTGGACTTCGTTTGTTGGTTTAGTTTTTCTTTTATTCTTCAGAGACAGTGTTTCCCTGTATAGCCCTGGCTGTCCTGGAACTCACTCTGTAGACCAGGTTGGCCTCGAACTCAGAAATCCACCTGCCTCTGCCTCCCAAGTGCTGGGATTAGAGGCGTGCGCCACCACTGCCTGGCCATTTGTTGGTTTCATTTTGCTTTGTTTTGGCAATGGTCTTTTGCTTGTTTTGATTTTCATTTTTGTGGGTTTTTTTTTAAAGACATAAGAACATAGAACACAAAGTTGGCTGGCTAGGGAAGCGAGAGGATCTGGGCGGAATTCAGAGAGGGAAAAACATGATCAAAACATGTAACATAAATTTTTTTCAATAGGGCTAGAGAGATGGCTCAATAATTAAGAGCACTGACTGCTCTTCCGAAGGACCTGAGTTCAAATCCCAGCAACCACATGGGGGCTCACAACCATCTGTAATGAGATCTGATGCCCTCTTCTGGTGTGTCTGAAGACAGCTACAGTGTACTTACATATAATAAATAAGTCTTAAATTTTTTTCAATAAAATAGTAAAATCAGATTCTCACTATATAGGCTTAACTGGCTTGGAACTCACTATGTAGACCAGGCTAGCCTCCAACTCACAGGTCCACTGGCCTCTGCCTCCTGAGTGCTGGGATTAAGGGTGTCACAGGGTCTCATGTAGCTCCGTTCGGCCTCAAGCTCCCTACCTAGGTGTTACCCAGAACTTCTCATCCTCTGCACTTCCTGCAATTACTGTGCTGCTGCCGCCTCCTCTTCCTCCCTCCTCCTCTTCTTCTTTTTCCTCCTCTTCGTCCTCCTCCTTTCCTCTTCTTTTTTCAAATAGCATCTCGCTCTGTAGCCCTGGTTGTCCTGGAACTCTGATGACTGGACTCCGCCCGCCTCTGCCTCCTGGGTGCTGGGATAAAAGGCGAGCACCAGCCTGGCATGGTGGCACACGCCTGTAATCCCAGCACTTGGGAGGCAGAGGCAGGTGGATTTCTGAGTTCGAGTTCGAGGCCAGCCTGGTCTACAGAGTGAGTTCCAGGACAGCCAGGACCACACAGAGAAACCCTGTCTCGAAAAAAACAAAACAAAACAAAAAAAAGGCGAGCACCTCCACGGCTCAGCTTTACAAGCGAGTACCTCCACGCTCGCCTTTACAGGGGAGCACCTCTACCGCTTGGCTTTACAGGGGAGCACCTCCACAGCTCGACTTTACAGGCGAGCACCTCCACGGCTCGCTTTACAGGGGAGCACCTCCACGCTCGGCTTTACAGGGGAGCACCTCCACGGCTCGACTTTACAGGCGCGTGCTTCTATACCCAGTTCACGTGGCGCTGGGCTTTGTGTATGTCAGATGAGCGTCTAGGAACTGAGTCACATCCCTAGTCCTTTGTTTTAGTCTTTTAAATTATAGTAAGAAAAATAAAATCTATCTTCAAATTATCTTTTGGTGGGTGGGGAGGGAGGTTGGTGAACTGCTCTGAAGATCAAACGAGGACTTCCTGTTACACAAATGCTCTCTATCACTGACGTACACTTCTGGCCTCACCTTAACTATTTCTGAGGGCACACTTTCGTAGTGTTGAATGCAGCCACACGGGAAGGACTGGAGACACTGCAGACAACAGATATGTGGAGTTACTGAAGAACTTCGCGTGGGCCTAAAGGGTTAGGAAGAGGCGCGGGTGGGAGGACCAGGAGCTGAAAGCCAGGAGGGAGTTTACGGTTTAAGGCGTGAGCAGCGGAAGCTGGGCTGAGGCTGAGGGTTTGGTGGGACTTAGTGACGCGAGCAGAGCCTCAGGGCAGAGAAGCCCCGCGGGCGCAGCAGGCGAGACTAGTCTCAGATTGGGGAGTTCAAGTGCTTTTAACTTGACAGTTCAGAACAAAGATGGCTTCATTAACAGGAAAGTTTCATGATACGCTTCGTCGATGGAGAAAAAGTCTAGGTGACGAGCATCTGGACTGATGTTAGGCTTCGGTCCCATCAGCTTCTGACTATGTCTTCCGAGTTAAATGGGATGCATCCTGAAGTTGAGCGCCATTCAGCAGGGGCACTCGATGGAGGAGCCGGCGTGCTGTTAGATCCTTTCATAGAAGAGGAGGATGAGTGTAGAGAGAGAAAGGCACCGATTGACAAAAGGGAACTTCAGTTACACTGAACTCAGACACTTCCAAAGAGACAGAGGCAACAGGCAGAGATGGCCGGAGAGCGCTTCGCATCCCAGCCAGGGGCGGAGAGTACCACTAGACTTGTAGCTTCTCGGGAGTCTGAGGTGGGAGGGTCTGGGAGAAGCCCGAGCTACATCTAGAAACTCCATCTCACAATAACAATACAACAGCAGTGGTGAGCAAATACACCTAGTTACTGCTTTGGGTGTTTCCATTATAGTACACACGCACGCATACTTATTTCTTTCTGGTGATGCGGAATGAACCAAGTACCTTGTTTATGCTAAATACACTGTCACAGTGCAACACCTCCAGTCCTGGGTCTTCAGAGACACGCCTCACCGTGTAGTCCAGGCTGTCCTCAAACGCAGAATCTGACTTGGCCCTCTGAGTGCCAGGATTACGGGGTGTGCCATCAGCTCTGGCTCCAAGAGTTCCTTTCAAGTTTATGGTGTGCCCTCAGCTAAACAGCATCCGCTGTTCTTGTGTTTGGTCTCAGGCAGCTGGGTACACGTTATCTTTATAAGACATTTCTCTCATTTTCCAAATATAGGGTAACATGGCAGTAGCCCTCCTCTCAAATCAGAGTTCATTTTTTTTTTTCAAAGAAAGTTTTCAAGCTTTGCGCAGTGGCGGTACCGTAGCCAATGAGGTTTATCGGAGGCGTGATTATTGCTAATTGAAAGAAAGTTTTCAATTTGTTTCTGAATCAGAATTAATCTTTATATTTGAAGAAGAAAAAAAAGGATTTAAAAACTTCTTGGGAGCCTGGTGAACAGGGAGTTGGCTTGGTCACCATTTTCTTTTTTGTTTGTTTGTTTGATTTTGGCCAGAGAGGAGGTTAGAGAAGGGAACTCAGTAATAACACTGCTGGCTGGATACCAAGCCTCACAGGCCAGTTCTACCCGTGAGGTAGCTGGTGGCTTCTCACAGGCTGTGCTTTGCTGAACTGCTTTTGCAAAACTGGATGTGGCTAAGCAGACCAGCAATGCCAGCACCCAGGAGGCTGAGGCTTGAGGGGTGTGATCTGAGGTCAGCCCAACAACACAGAAGGACTCTTGTTTTGAAACAAACAAACATAAAGATGGGGAAGCCAGAGGTGAGGGTTTGGGGATGTGGAGGGGTCGGGGTAGAGGTAGAGAGATGCCTCAGTGGCTAAGAGTGGTGATTGCTCTTCTAGAGGACCGGGGTTCAATTCCCAGGACCCAGAGACAGCTCACAACTGTCTGTGACTCCAGTTCCAGGGGATCTAGGACTTTCACACAGACACACACACAGGCAAAACATGTAAAATAAAAATAAAACCTGTCATTTTTAAAAGTGAGGAAGGGGTGGTTTGCATTAAGAAAACTGGTGGAAGCCGGGCATGAGGGCGCACGCCTGTAATCCCAGCACTTGGGAGGCAGAGGCAGGTGGATTTCTGAGTTCGAGGCCAGCCTGGTCTACAGAGTGAGTTCCAGGACAGCCAGGACTACACAGAGAAACCCTGTCCCCAAAAACCAAAAACCAAAACAAACAAACAAAACCCCACCAAAACAAAAACAAAAACAAAACCCCAGGGCAGTCGGAGGAGACGGCTCAGCTGGCAGAGGCGCCTGCAGAGGCCTGTCGGGCGGTGAGAATGCAGCCACATTGCTTGGCAGTGCTGCGGCCAGTGAGCTCAGGATGGCCGCCTCTGCCTGAGCCTTACAGCCACGTGCTGGACGGAGAGAACCAACTCTTTCCTCCCCCCGGCGCCCCCCCCCAGGGTTTTTCTGTGTAGCCCTGGCTGTCCTGGAACTCACTCTGTAGACCAGGCTGGCCTCCTCGAACTCAGAAATCTGCCTGCCTCTGCCTCCCAAGTGCTGGGATTAAAGGCGTGCACCACCACCGCCCGGCGAGAACCAACTCTTGAGAATGGCTCTCTGACCTCCAATCAGAGGCCTGTGAGGCACATGACCGACCATACACACGGTCATACAAGATAAATAAAAATATGATTAAAATGTGTAAGAGTTACATACTATGTATATGTAATGCATATGTATATATTTTCTCTCCTCTCCCCTGCCCAGTCTCTCTTGCTAGGTAGTTCAGGCTAGTCTGGAACTTACCATATACTCCAGACTCTCCTCCAACTTGCTATCCTCCTGCCTCCAGAGCTCTGGGATTACAGGCATGTGTCACCACACATGGCTTACCCTCTCTTTTCATGAATGTTCACAACACAGCCATACCTAAGAGTAATCAGCACGTGATTCTGAGTTCCTTAAGTCATGCTTATTGAATTATACTAACGATATGAAATAGATCACATGATCATTCCCTCCTCCTCCTCCTCCTCCTTCTTCTTTTGGATTTGGTTTTTTCGAGACAGGGTTTCTCTGTGTAGCCCTGGCTGTCCTGGAGCTCACTCTGTAGACCAGGCTGGCCTCAAACTCAGAAATCCGCCTGCCTCTGCCTCCCAAGTGCTGGGATTAAAGGCGTGCACCACCACGCCCGGCTGATCATTCCATTCCCATTTTACAAAAGAGGGAACCGATGGCTAAACAGGTCAGAAGGCTAAGTACTGTTCCAATCGCCACTTGAACACGGATTTGTTATCTCTGATTCAAAGCCCATGGTTTAGGGAAGAAACACTCTCAAAATTAGAATCTGAGAGAGTTCAGCCGGCATCTCTAGTGCGGAAACTTCCCACCCTCAGGGCAACGGAAACCACAGAGAACCTGACGTTTGTTGAGCATCTGACAATCTGCAAACTCCAGTGCACAGCAGTCGCCTAGCCAGCCTGCAACCCGAGGCCCGCTGCGCGACCTCCCGACACACGAGGGCGCTGTCGCAGCACGGTGGGAACGAGAGGCTGGGTAGTGTCGCGAGACTATTCAAGCCGGAAGGGCGAAAGAGCAAGGGTCACGTAGACAGCGCTCCCCGCCCGGTTCGCGTTAAGTTCTCGCGCGAGTTGTACTTCCGCCCTTTTGGCTCTCCCATCGGCACCATGGCGGTCGGCAAGAACAAGCGCCTGACGAAAGGTGGCAAGAAGGGAGCGAAGAAGAAGGTGTAAGTGGCGGACTTTGCGGATCCCCGGTCTTTGGGTCCCGCAGGAGTTGGTGGGCAGGTTCTGGTCCGCGGCGTGGGGCGGATGTTTAGGATGCGGGGTGGATTGCGCGGTGGCGCTGCTGGCGGGTGCGTCCCGGACGGCCGCCGCTCCCGGACCCGGCCGGGTGTCGCGCGCCGCGTGTGAGCCCGCCCGCTGTCTCGAGTCACTACTCGCGCGTTGCGAACTCTGGGCTCTGGGGTTGCTTGAAATCCGCGCCACTTTTAGCATCCCTTCTACGTCAGGGGGCTCGGCGGTCACTCTGGTTGTCCATTTGGGACCCCAGGTCAATTTCGGCGCTGGAGCCTCGTGGAACCTGGACGCTCGTGACACTTCCTTACCAGCAGTTCGTGCTGCTCCGGAGTAGTTACTGTCACAAGTCGCTGCCCGGTTCCGGGCAGTATGCAGTATTGCCTATGTACCCTGGGAGTGGGGAAGGCATGGCTTTGAACTTACTGGTGTGCATGTTGGCAGACAAGCCTGCCTTCGAGAGAAGTTCACCCCACGGTGAGGGGCGTCATTTTGTATTAAATGCAAGCCATGTGCAAGATTGCGCCAGGGAAACTGTCAACAGAAGTATCAAGGATAAGAAGAGTTTAAAAGTTGTCGGGAGCGGGTCTTAACGATTTAAAAAGAAACTTGAGGTTATTTCTCTCCAATCCAGGGTTGATCCATTTTCTAAGAAAGACTGGTATGATGTGAAAGCTCCAGCAATGTTCAATATTAGGAACATCGGAAAGACACTAGTCACAAGGACTCAAGGAACCAGTGAGTACCGTAGACTTGTTTGGCTTTGTTCCTAAGCTTGTGTATTTTAACAGGCGTCTCGTCTTGGTCACAAGTTTGCCCTGTAATGGGGGGACTTGACTGAAATGTCAGCCTGCTATGTTGCAGGCTTGGCATTTGGAATACTTGATTTTAGTACATTCGTGACAGCAAGGAAGTGTTCATACAACTGTCCAGGAAAACGTTTAGGTATTGCCAGTCAGTCACTGGTGTGGAGGTGGATTTGGTAACAAGTTAGCAGAATCGGTGGTTCTTTTGTAGAAATTGCATCTGATGGCCTCAAGGGTCGTGTGTTTGAAGTGAGCCTTGCGGATCTACAGAATGATGAAGTTGCTTTTAGGAAATTCAAGCTAATTACTGAGGACGTGCAAGGCAAAAACTGTCTGACTAACTTCCACGGCATGGATCTCACCCGGGACAAGATGTGCTCCATGGTCAAGAAGTGGCAGGTAAGACAGTGCTTTGGCTGGGTGTGCAGATATGCCCTGGGTGTGTTGGTAGGCAGGATCAAAACATGGAGTGGAGAGTTTGGTTTCGAACTTTAGTATGAAGCACTAGCTTGGGACCCCGTTTTACAGTAGTATCCCAAGGCTCTCCTCTCCCCACACTAGGCCATCAGTCCTAACGTTGAGCTGCGTCCCCTAGCCTAGTATTTGCTTGTTAAGGTCACATTAGGTGAGGTGAGCAGCTTTGCCAGTTTGGAGAACATTTTGGGGTGGTGAGTTCATAGTGAGAAGGTTCTCTAGTTGACTTGCTGGTCTGCCGGTGGAGTGTGACTAAAATCATAGACTCAATCCCTGTGTTGTCCTTGAAGGTAACACGCTTTCCTAGCAACCTGACTTCATTTGTATAATCAAAATCAGCTGGGGTTGTGAAGATGAAATAACATCTGTGTAGGGAAATGGGCTTCGCACGGTGACAGAAGGCAGTGACCATGCTTCAGACGAAGCTCTTCAGAGGTATCCCCGTGACAGTACTGACAGTGTATGTGGGAATGAGTGATGACAAGATGTTTCGGTCCCAAATGACGCCTACTGATTTTACCGTTACATTAATTGCTGACATTCCCTTATATACTTGATGTAATTTTGAAAATAAGCTAATAAATATTGATATACACTCCTTTGCAGTAAAGTGGATGTCAAGATTTTGTTTTCAAGCACTTCTGACAATGCTATTCGGGCTGGTCTCAAACTCACAAGATCCACCTGCCCATGCCTCTTGAGTGATAGGATTGAGGGCACGTGCCACCGCTCATGGCAGATATTGGGTATATTTTAAAACTTAGAATTTGTAAAATTCAAAGAAGTCAGATCACTTTGCTACGAAAATGGCCCTTTAAAACATGATAGTACAGTGTGATTTTATTTAGATCTTAGTTTTGGAATTACATATTTAAGTTCTTTGTATAACTCTAGTTTGGAATAAAAGGCATTGAGAAAATATATTACAGCAGAACTTCTCCACTGCCCCTTTCAAGAAATTATCTCCAACCTGTTGTGATCTGGTGCTTGCTGTGGAGACCAAGCTGGCCTTGAACTTGCCATCTGCCTTTGCATGCTGAGTGGAGGACTGCAGACACTATCATCTGTGGATTTTTTGTTGGTTTTTGTTTTTTTTTTTTTTTTTTTTTTTTTTTTTTTGGGAGACGGGGTTTCTCTATGTAGCCCTGCCCTCCCAAGTGCTGGGATTAAAGGTGTGCCACCACCGGCCCTGCTTTTGGCTTCCTGAGACAGGATCTCACTGTGTATCCTTGACTGGCCTGGAACTTCTATATAGGCCACTTTGGGATCAAATTCTAAGCGAGCCAGCATTTTCTGCCTCCTGCTTTGAGTACTGGAACTAAAACCAATCACACACAACCTGCTTTTCCTTTATGTCACATGGGTTTGACATCTCAAACTTTAATATTAGCACTTTTTTTTTTTTTTTTTTTTTTTTTTTTTTTTTTGAGACAGGGTTTTTCTGTGTAGTCCTGTCTGTCCTGGAACTCACTCTGTAGACCAGACTGGCCTCAAACTCAGAAATCCGCCTGCCTCTGCCTCCCAGAGTGCTGGGATTACAGGTGTGCGCCACCACTGCCAGGCTTATATTAGCACTTAAAAACTGATTTAGGATGTTAAAAACACAAAAAGAGGGGAATCTGAGTTTAAGGCTGCTAACCAGGGCTATGTATCGAGAACCTGTCTCAGAAAGCAGCAAACCCCAAACCTGTTGTGAACTGACAGTCTCCTTTTCTCATTAGACCATGATTGAAGCTCATGTTGATGTCAAGACGACCGACGGGTATTTGCTCCGACTTTTCTGTGTTGGTTTCACTAAAAAACGCAATAACCAGATAAGGAAGACATCCTATGCGCAGCATCAGCAGGTCCGCCAGATCCGGAAGAAGATGATGGAAATCATGACCCGAGAAGTTCAGACAAATGACTTGAAGGAAGTAGTTAATAAACTGTAAGTGGGTTTTTTTTCTCCTTTAAAAACATCTGAATACCTGTTGAATCATCCTTCTGTTAAAGAAGACATAAGACAAGATGGAGTTGGACCTCGACTTAAATCAGTTTTTTGGTTGAAGTTATGTTATAGTGGATAGTGAAACTTAGACTTGACTTAAATATACAATAACAAATTTATGTAATAGTACATGGGAATATGTGATGAGAAAATGTTTCGGTCCCAGTTGATGACCACTGATAACTGTTACATTTTTCTGATGTTCCCATGCAGAAAATAGGTGGCTAACAGGTGTGTTATGCAGAAAAGTATAAGGAAGACTTAAATGCTAACTAGGCATCACATTTAGATACTTTATAAGATTGGTGTTTTTTTTTTTTTTTTTCCATTTAAAGAAAATAGCTTCTTGTGTGAGAAAGTAGACTTTGGTGGGTTTTTGCTTGCTTGGCTGATTTTTTAAAAGTTTACTGTTCTTGCAGGATTCCAGACAGCATTGGGAAAGACATAGAAAAGGCTTGCCAGTCCATTTATCCTCTTCATGATGTCTTCGTTAGAAAAGTAAAAATGTTGAAGAAACCCAAGTTTGAATGTAAGTGAGAAATCATGTTTCATGAGATGGAAATTTATGGGACCAAATACATGTTTTTTTAAAGGACTGAGTTAAAATTTTTGATTTATGTGAGTAATTTGCCTGCATGTATATATATATCCTGGAGACTTTGATGTTCTCAGGAACTGGAGTACAGATGGTTATAAGCCACCTGTGGGTGCTGGGAATTGAACCCAGTTCCTCTGCAAGAACAAAAACCTTTTAACCCCTGAGCCAGCCTCTACGTGTAGGTCTTTAGGACAAAATAATGGTCTGTTTTCCTCTGTGTAGTATGGAAGACCATTTGTTAAGTTATGATACTTGTGTGTAACAGGTTGTCTTCCTTTTCCTTGTAGTGGGGAAGCTCATGGAGCTCCACGGCGAAGGCGGCAGTTCTGGCAAAACGACCGGTGACGAGACTGGTGCTAAGGTCGAGCGAGCTGATGGCTATGAACCACCAGTCCAAGAGTCCGTTTAGAATCAAGATTTTTAATAGTGACAAATAAAAAGTCCTATTTGTGATGATCGTTTGCTTCTGGACATTGTTTTAAAATATGAGAGCCTGGTGAAAATAGTGACATGCTGAACTTATAATGTATATAAGGTTTATCTATTAAGTTAGAAGCCAGATGAGTAATGATACGTGTAGCTCTGTCTGGCCTCCCAACAGGTGATTTGGATATATCTGGTTTAAAGGCATGTGCTACAACACCCTGCAAATAGAAACCAGCATACTCCAAGGTGGTTCTTTTTCTCTTTAAATTTATACTGCTCAGTATGAAAGTTAGTTATGAAGTAGCAACAAAGATGATTTTATGGTTGAGGGGTCACCATAGCATAAGGAAGAGTCGAGAATTAGGATAGTTAGAACTTCTGGTTTAGAGACTACAGTTGGTGAGCCAAAAGCCTGAGTACTGGAAATGATGAGAGGTTTTATACCCAGGGATCATCCAGATCTCAGGCCTTTTGGCTCCAGTGCTTAAGTATTTAGTGACCACCACTAGTCTAGGTTGATGACTGCAGTTGCTTGGTTATCTGAAGCCTGTTCTCTGGTTGTCATTTCTCAGGAAGTACTGCCCCGCCCCCTTTTAAAGAGTATTTCCATGTATTTTGTATCAAGAATTGTAAACGTGTATATTTGTGTGTCCCTCAATGTGTCACGTGCAGGAGCCTGCAGAGATCAGTAGAGGTGTATCCTGTGGAACTGGAATTCTAGACAACTGAGCCACAGTGTAGGTGCTAGAACTGAACCTGGGTGCTCTGGAAGAGCAGCTCCACTAAACCTGGCTTTACTGTGTAGCCCCAGACTGGCCTTCGGACCCTCTGAATTGCTGAGATTACAGTTACATCCTCAGCTAAAAATTGTAGTGAAACTACCATTACATTAAGTGATAGAGGTCAGTCACAAGCGGTGCTAGAACTTCATGTCTACAAAGTTTTTACTGCATGAAAAATGCCTTTTTTTTTGACAAGAGTGGGAATCTCCTAAGGCTGTTTCCGTCACACTGCCACCTGTAGAGGTATTGGTACAAGCTCCAGTAAAGTTCATTGATTGGAAGCACTTTTGATTCACTGTGCCTGAGACTTAAAGTAAAAAGTGTGATGTGCTGGGCTGTGGTGGCACACGCCTTTAATCCCAGCACTTGGGAGGCAGAGGCAGGTGGATTTCTGTTCAAGGCCAGCCTGCTCTACATTGTGAGCTCCAAGACAGCCAGGGCTATACAGAGAAACCCTGTTTGGGAAAAAAATCAACAAAGTGATGTATTGAGAAGTAGCAGGCTTGGCTACTGGTTTTGCATAAAGTGGTAAGTCAGCTTTTATAGCTGAAACTAGTTTTACCTTAGGTATGTTGGTGGAAAGAGAATAATTTGAGTTCATATTTGACCAACTGAACCCTATTGCTTTCAGTCTATGGTGGATACATCATGACCTTGTGACGGTGCACTAGAGACCAGAGACAGGGCATCTGACCTATTAGGCCTACCTAAGGCTCTAACGTGGACCTGACATAAGTGATGTGTGTGCTTCAGCGGTGCCTGTGAGGAGGCTTGCTGATGGTAACTAATGAAATGTCTGAATGGATCAGGTTCTACCCTCTGGTTAGATCAAAATAGCATCAAAAGTCAAGGTTGCCCAAGTGTGTCAAACAAGTAAGTGGCTTAGGCAACCTACAAACCCTGTGTGTCATAACCTCTTGGCTGCTCTTGGCATGGGCCATGCTATACTTTTACATCCTGTGTAATCCTGAAGGATGTGGTAATATCTTCCTAAAGGAAAAGTAGGCTCGGGACCAAAATAGAAAATCTTTAAAAATGTTATTGTCCTGTACCACAGCCAATAATAAAAGTCCTTGGGTTTTGATCAGTAGCCTCCTGTCTTCTGCTAGTATTAATGAATCTACAGCAACCCACATGTGTAAACATGAGGCACCAATTACAGGCACTTAACTGATTCAAAAGCAAATCTGACTTCAAGAGTAAGTATTTGTGGGATAGAGATAGCTCAGTGGTTGATTTACTGACTGCTCTTCCAGAGAACCTGGGATCAATTGCTGGCACCCACATGGTGGTTCAGTTATCTAACTGGTTCAGCAGATAGAAGAAAGTCTATGGGGACCAGGCATGCATGTGGTACACAAATAACATGGAGGCAAAATACACACTTTTTTTGTTTTGTTTTTCTTCGAGACAGGGTTTCTCTGTAACCCTGGCTGTCTTGGAACTCTGTAGACCAGGCTGGCCTCGAACTCAGAAATCCCCCTGCCTCTGCCTCCCAAGTGCCGGGATTAAAGGCGTGCACTGCCACTGCCGGGCTAATCACACACATTTTAAAAAGTAAATAATTCAGCATGTATCTCTTGGTTAGCTTTCTGTCATGGTGATAAAGGTTGCTTAGCAGCACTGCCTTTGCCTGGGTAATGGAAGTATACCAGGTTATGGGGTGGCAGAAGATGTTGCTTACTATATGACAGCCAGGATACAGAAAGAAGGTACCAGGGTCCAATATGTACCAAGTCTCTGCCTCCCAGACAGTGGGACTGAAAGCATGCCCCTGTGTTTTAAGAAGTAAACCTCCAAATATCAGAAGTCCCTAAAACTTAAATGGTTCACAAGGCCCCTTGCTCTCTGAGGTTGTATAAACAATACGACTCAGGCATGAGATTCTCCAACTTGTCAAGCTGCCTGAGAATTCTGTGGAAATGCCAAGATTATAGCTTTTTTTAAGTGATCTATATTCAATACTAATTCAAGGCACCTGCCTTGAATTCATGCCTCCACCCACACTCTGGTAATCTCAATAAACAACTGGTTAAGCAAAACAACAAAAACCCAAACAACAAAACAAAACAGAAAAGCAAAAAGCATGCATCTGGCCCTGACTTCATTTATTTTTGAGAGATCCTGGAATTTGATATGTAGACCTGGCCAGCCTTGAACTCAAGAGATCTGCCTGTCTGCCTCTCAAGTGATGAGATTAAAGGTGTGTGTCACCACACCTGACCTTAAGTTTCCCTACATTTATATTGCTTAGGTTGGTTTCCAGCGCTGGGCTGATATGATCCTTCTGCCTAAGCCTCTCAAGGTTCCTGGGCCTTAAAGTGCACACCACTGCTTTGATTTGATCTTATTCCTAGGTATTTGTCTAAAAGAGATGAGACATCCTGTTCACACAACAAACTAGTTTTAAAAGTTGGTGGTTTGGATGAGAATGGTCCCTTTAGGTGCCTATGTTTGGATTCTTGATCTCCAGTTAGTGGAACTGTTTTGGAATGATCAGGTACAGTCTTTTTGGAGATGTACCACTGTGCTTTGAGGTTTCAAAAGCTCAGGTCAGTCCTGCTGTCTGCAGATCAGGATGTAAAACTCAGCTATTCAGCCACTGCCATTGTCTGTGGACTCACTCTAAAACCGTAAGCAGGCCCCAATCAAATGTTCCCTTTTAGAAGTTGTCTTGGTCCTGGTGTCCCTTCACAGCCACAGAGCAGTAAGCCAAGGTTGGTACCAATTTTATTCATTGTACTAAAAGCCTAATAGATTGGGTAAACAAATTGTGGTATTTGTATGTTTAAACGGTAGTAAAAGAATTGATTCAGCATGGATAATTAAGCAAACGAAGGCAAAAAGAAAGTACTATGTGCTTTTATGAATTTAGAAGTTAATCTGTGGAAACCAGAACAGTAGTTGTGGGAGAGTTGAAAGGGGTGTAGTGACTGACTGGAAGTGTGAAGGGACCTTGAAGACAAATATTTCACATATTGACTGTGTATGGTGTCATTTCATAGAATTGTTTATTTGCTATTCATGTGTTTTATGTAAATTATGACTTAGCTTTAAATCTTTTTTTTTTTTTTTTGGTTTTTTGAGACAGGGTTTCTCTGTGTAGTCCTGGCTGTCCTGGAACTCACTCTGTAGACCAGGCTGGCCTCGAACTCAGAAATCCGCCTGCTTCTGCCTCCCAAGTGCTGGGATTACAGGTGTGCGCCACCACGCCCGCATGTCTTAGCTTTAAAATGGGTACAAACAGCCAGGCCACTGTTGATGTTCTTGGCTTCCATGGGATTCAGGACTGGAGCTTGGGTACCACTTCTAGGAGTCTTGGGGCTGGATCTGGATCATGCTTTCCAGCATTTCAGAGGTCATCAGTGGTCTGACTGACAACAGTGATTCTTATGTGCAGGGCTCTGTTCTGCACTGTGCTGGAGAAGGTGTCCTGAGTCTCCTCCCTGAGGTACTCTGTTTTCATAAATTTCCATACCTGGTCCTCAAAATCTTCTATGTCCACCCCATAGAACATGATCTACCCCATCCAGTAGGAACAACCAATAACAGGTCAAACTACTTTATTTTTGTTTGGCTTAAATTTTTTTTTTCTTCGAGACAGGGTTTCTCTGTGCAGTCCTGGCTGTCCTGGAACTCACTCTGTAGACCAGGCTGGCCTCGAACTCAGAAATCCGCCTGCCTCTGCCTCCCAAGTGCGGGATTACAGGTGTGTGCCACCACACCCGGCTTTTGACTTAAATTTTTGAGACATGGCCTCACTACATAGCTCTGGTTTTCCAGGAAGCCACTAGAAACAAAAACTCACTATGTAGACCAGACTGTCTTGAACTCACAAGAGATCTATCTGCCTCTGCCTCCCAAGTGCTGGGATAAAGGAATGTGCCACCCAGATTTCCAGTTTTTACTTTTGAGATAGGGTCTAGTTACGTGGCTCAGACTGGCCTGGAACTCACTATATTGATCAGGCTAACCTCAGACTCCTGGCCTGTCATTTGGTCTCTGTCTCCTGAGAACTGGGATTAAAGATGTGTACTATTTCACCCTACGGGGCATACCCTAATGTTCATTACTCCTTCACCATACTCTCACTCTATAGGGGTTACCTGAGCCTGCTGACTAGCCTAGCAGAGGCTATCTGCATACAACCTTTCACCACTCTTGTGTATTTTAAAAGTTCTGTTAACATTTTCATACATCCACAGAGAAAACTACTGTCTTTGTGGTACTGAACTGGAGGGTTAAATGCAATGAATCCTTTGAGAAATTATGACTCTGTTCTTCAGCCGTGCCTGGAAAACAATGTGGTAGGCTGAAGTAATGTTCGAGTCAGGAGTCTTAATAAGATACTTCTCCATGATTGGAAGAATAACTGTAGACTGATTTTTGAGGTGATTTCGTGTAGGCTTTGAATTATATATCAAAGGATAGCCCTGAACTCCAGATCCTCTTTGCCTCTACCTGCCAAGTGCTAGGATCATAGGATATGCCACTGTGTCTGACTCATAATTATTTAGATATGAAATTTCATTATGTTGTCCAAATTGGCTTCAGATTCAAGTTTAATCCACTTGGGCTGAAGTGACCTTGACACCCCACCTCCACAAGCAGCTGAGAACAGGCATGTCCCATCAGCTGTGGCTTCTTCTCTTTTCTCTCTCCCCCACACCCTTCTCTTTCGATGGTTTTTCCAGACAGGGTTTCTATGTAACAGCCCAGGCTGTCCTGGAACTCCCTTTGTGGACCAGGCTGGCCTCGCACTCACAGAGATCCACCTGCCTCTACCTCCAGAGTGCTGGGATTAGAGGCATGGTCACCACACCTGGGCTTTTTGTTTGTTTTGCTTGTTTGTTTTCTTTTTTTAAAAAATGTGTAAAGAAGGAATACAGGATCATTTAGATTGTCGGTAAATCGATGTGGGACATGGCCAATCCAGCACTCGAGAAGCTCAAGCAGCGTGACCATGGGTTAGTTGAGCCTGGGGTACACAGGGAGACCCCCTTACAACAGGAAAGAGACTGTTGGTTAATTTTTGAAAAGTAGACAATATTTCTGATTTCTAAATTTGAATTATTAGTTCTGAAAAGAATGTCAGTGAATCCCTACCTAACTTGCAGAAGGTAAAGATAAATAAGATATGTAATTGTTTAAAATCATCTACAATTGTTCTTTTATCTGATACGGAGGTTGGAGATGGTTTGTTGTTACATAGCCTTAAAACATTACAGACCTGAAGTTATAGGCAGTCACCAAGGAAGAACTCTCCATCAGTGGATGAGCTCACAGTCTGAATTTCTGGACCCCCACTGAGGATTGCATTTCAGACATTCACATTATAATTCACATCAGTAGCAGAATTTACAGTTATGAGGTAGCAATAATGGTTGGAGGCCACTTACACCATAAGGGACTGTATCAAAAGGTCACAGCATTAGGAAGATTGGGAACCAATGTCCTACTGTCTCATGTAGCCCAGCCTAGCACTGAAAAATTCACTAAGTAGGCAAGTGACCTTGTGTCTGTCTCTACTTTCTAAATGCTGGGATTATGTATACACCACCAACCTGGCTAGTACTTTCTCTATCTGAAAGAACTTTTCAGTGGCTGGAGAAGTGGCTCAGTGGTTAAGAGCATACGATCAGCAGAGGACCTGAGTTCAATTCCTAGCATCCATCTGGTGGCTCATAACCAATGTGTAACTCCAGCTCAGAAGAGCCAACACTTTCTGACTCACATGGTACATATATATGCATGCAGGCAAAACATTCATGCACATAAATATTTTTTTAAAAAAAATTCAGAGCAGCCGGACGGTGGTGACGCACACCTTTAATCCCAGCACTTGGGAGGCAGAGGCAGGCAGATTTCTGAGTTCGAGGCCAGCCTGGTCTACAGAGTGAGTTCCAGGACAGCCAGGACTACACAGAGAAACCCTGTCTCAAAAAACAAAATAAATAAAAAAAATCTGAGCTTTCATTTGTTCTTTGTGATCAATGCCCACCCCTCCTTCTTCCCTTCTAGACAGACAGAAGAAAGAACTAGTCTCTCTAGTACTGGGATTACAGGAACACCTGTGGGGTTCTTAATGAGTTGTGTGAGCCTTTCTAACTTCTATAGGCTAAGAAAATACCAAAACATTTAAAGATTGATTTTATTTCTATTTATATCTTTGTGTCAGTGTGAGTGAAAGCCATCTGTATGCAGGTGCCCGTGGTGTCTGGAAGAGGGTGTCTGCCAGTCCTCTGTAGCTGGAGCTGCTGGCAATTGTGAGCTGCCTGCCATGGGTGTCAGGGACTGAACCCTGGGTTGTCTGGAGGAACAGGATGTGCTCTCCTGTGTCCCCAGCCATATAAGCTATTTTAACAGCTAAAGAGAAACATCATTTCAGCATAATAAATGGGAAAGACACTGGACTGATCGTCAGCAGAGCCAGGCTGTATTGAGGACTCTACAGTGACTTTCCAAGTCCTGTAACCCAGTTGAGCTCTGTAGCCCCACACTTGTGGTAGAGAAAGAAAAGCCTGTAATGAAAGGAGAGGCCTCTAGATGGAGGCAGCGATCTGAGGGAGGCTGGCTGTGGATCTCGTTCCACAGCGAATTAAGAAGTAAGGTAGAAAATGATTTCCCATTAGTTCTGGAAAAGAAAAATCAGCTTATGAATTCATTCAATGACGTTCAAATTGGCATTGAATCATGAATCTTATGGCCTATGTGCATCTGGGATTAATTAAAAGGAAACATGAATGTTCATACCAAAGTTAAATAATCTAACTTGATTGATGCTGTATTCTCAGGCTAATGTACCTACATTTAAGAAACTGAATACAAACAGTGATTTTTAGGGATACTGACTTACAGTCTGATAAAATACCAGTTCTAATGATATATTTTGATAAACACACTAATATTCTCTCTTCTAAATGCTATAGACTGATTTCCAAGAGCAATGAAAGAATTACATTCTTCCTACAGCAATGTATACAAGGGCATCCAAGGAAACCTTATCTTTTATGGTTCAAAGGAGAATATATTAAAAATGGCTTCTCCAGTTTTAACCTAAAAACAAAAAACAAACCCAAACCCTGAGTATTTCAGGAGATTTGTATGATGTATGGCTTGGACTCATGTGTACAAGGTTTTGCCCTCTATCTAGAGGCATTACTGAGATGGGATGAGGTCATGATCAGATGAACTAATCCTGAATAGTGGAATCCACGATGGATGAACTGACGGCTGACTGGGATGTTAGGGGATGTAGGAAGGCACCTGTGCAAAGAACTGGAGATACAGGGACAAGACAGGGAGGGTGTACATTCTGACGCTTGAGGGGTTTCTCTGAAGAGAATGTCTTGTGCCTGACTCTCTTTTTTTCTCTCTTCCTTCCTCAACTTTCTCTTCCTTTTCTGTCTCTTCTCTCTTCCACAGATTCTAAATGTTGAAAAACTCCCCACCATGATGTTCTGGCCTGCATCAGGTCCAAGGTGATGGAGGCAGATGACCTTGGATCGAAAACTCTGTACTTTTGAAAACAAGTACTTTCTCCTTTAAATTGTTTATAATTAAGTATTTTGTCACAGCTATGAAAAGCTGACTGACAAAGATCACCTAAAAAATTTGGAAACAAACACAATAACTCATTTCCATTTACATCATAAAATTTTCTTCATATATAATTATTTTTCTTTGAACATTGTTTTGTCTTGACTTCAGTCAATATATACAATAAGAAAGTACCCATGGAAATCCCACAGCTTGGTAGAGTGAGATGGCAAAAAAAAAAAAAAAGCTTCAATATATATTTGCATCAACAAAGAGCAAAGGTATTGAGTAGACTCAATGGCCTGTGACAGCCATCCATCTGTCCACCAACCCACCTTGCAAATAGCCACTCCACCCACCTGTGCAAAGGACCAGAGATTCAGGGATAAGACAGGTAGCATCTACATTCTGAAAAATGCAGTGTAGTCTGAGATAAGGAATTGAAAAGTTGAGTTCAGTTTATTATGGTGTCAAGTAGATACACAGCTATTGCACTTATCCTGCTTACAGAGAGCCAATGCTTAAGAGGGATTTTTTTTTCTTCAATAAAGATTGGTTGTTCAGAATCTTCACTATTAAATGTTGGAATCTCACAGGCAAAGACACACTTCATACCCCTCTCCACAGCCCTGCCCACTTCTTGCTCTTGTATGGCTTGCTGCCAATGAGAATTGAGTTTGAATAACACTTTAAGTCATCCCAGTCTCATAAACTAACGTAAGAACCTACAATGATTTTCCTTAAATACTCTTAACCAAAAAACACGTAGTAGAAACCCCAGATCCTAAATGCCAAAATCAAATGCAATCATATGCCAGGGATAGGAAATTTAATAGAAAACAAAGTAAATATTTCTTTATAGAAGCAACATGCTCAGGAAACCACTGGCTGCCCAGGTTTTGGATAATGGGAAAAATATCAAAGTAGCGGTCCAGCATGTGGAACTCCTGAAAACAGCGGAGAGCGTGAGCCCGCTGGAGAGCGCTTCACATCTCCAGTGAAACGTTAACCCACTGATCCATTAGATTGTCTTCGAAGCATTTGGCTTTAGTTTGTAAACTGTAATTGATTCAGTCACACAAGAACCACGTTTGAAACTCAGACCGCGTGACCCTCGATGACAGGAAAGTGGCCTTGTATTTACTCCAGTAACTGCAGAGATGTGTTGTGGATGGGAGGGGTACTGCACCAGCCTTCAGGCCTCTTACGTTATTTTAAGTTCAGATTATATTGAGAAGAAATGAGCTATGGGGGCTAGTACTGTTTTTCATCTTACCGTTTGCTCTGTAGTCTAAGATACTATCCAAGATTCATAATGTACTACTATAACAAGACACAGCTTTTATGTATTACTGGGGTAATGCAAAGAAAATGAGTTTTCCTTTGGGTACCAGTAATTGTCAAAGGAATGATTGCAGATTCAGAAAATGTGCTTTATAATAACCCTGTTAACATAAAGTGTACACACACTGAGGCAGCGGTAAGCTGTGGCTGGTCTGAGGGGTTAGTTGTATTAGCAAGGCATCTCAGGGATGGTTTTGGTTCTTTTGACCCCTTCAAGTCCCTGGACAAATGGGGGAATGCTGGGAAACACAAGAAGCACGTGGGGGGAGCATGAGCTTACTTCCCCACCTGCTTGTAACTGTTCCACTAGTTACCAAACTATCGGCCCTGCAGCAAGAATTTGCCCTGGGACTGAGACTAACGTGCTCAAGCCTTTAGAGTTAATTTGAATATCAAAAACAAAATTCAGATTACCATCCATGTCCCAATAGTTACAGCGTGCAGAATGTCAAACGTCCTCTTTTTAAACTAAAGTAGAAAATGAAGAAGCATGGTTAATGCAGTGTGATGGGCCCGGGAGTATGAGCACAGTTCCTGCTCGTCACTGACCCACGCCTGCACTGGGTGCTTCCCCAGGGGAGGTGCCCGGCCCGCCCTCTTGCCAGCGCTTCCCTGCAGGCTTCCTCACTCTCGGTTTCTACATTCCACTATGAAGGAAGCTAAGCTATAAAACCTACAAGTTTTCTGCCCTCAGAAATTCTAGTGTACCACGCACATCTTAGATACTTCTCTTTCTGTTAAAAAAAATAGTGCAAATATCTGATAGTCAAAGTGAGTGTTCAAGTGAGCTCCCGCGCCGAGGGGCGGCCAGCTTCCCCTTCAGCTGACTTGTGGAAACTGAACGTAGTTTTTGGGAAATATTCCAGCTCTTCCCATTAGTTCTCCACGCATCCAGTCATCATCTACGGGCTCCAGCTCTGTTATTACATCTCCAGCCTGGAAGAAGACAGGAGTTAGAAATAATTATTGGTTTCTGCAGGGTAAAGCACGGAGCGTAGCCTACCTGGAGCGGCGTGAATAATCTTCTCTTTATATAACTCATTCATCTTGATTTGCAGAGAGGATTAAATGATAAACCGCGCAGATGATATATACCTAATGACATTTGCTTGCAGGCCCCTTTTTCTCAGCGTAAGCTCCATCCCCTGCCACCACCCGCCTCGCCGCGCGCTGAGCTTCCTTCCTGCTTATGTTTTATGCTCCCACAAGCACCACTGCTAATCTAAATCACTCTTTAATCAATAACAGTATCAGCTATATACACACACAAACGCACACGGTTCCATCTAACAAGCGTTTACAGAATACCTACTATGTGGCAGATACTGTCCTGGGTGATATAGTTATATCGTAGTAAATGGAGTTGCTCTAGAGTAGGAAGACAAGCCAACAGAGGGATGGAGAGTGTGGCTTTGCTACTCACGAGGGCCGCTAAGGGGCACACCGACAGTCATGCTTACACAAAGGTTACAGGTGGAAGAGCGAGCCCCTGCTCCTGTGTGCTCTGTCCTAGTCTGTGCCTAGGAATTAAATAGCTACGTTTCTGTAGATGAGCACTGTTAGTATCCTCATGTGAGGGAGAGACCTTTTCATATTGTTTTGGTGTGGCGTGCATGTGTGTGGGCTCGTGTGTGCATAAGTGCCCGTGTCTGTGTGTACACATGGAAGCCAGAGGTTGATGCCAAGTGTCTTCCCGGTCAGTCTGCCTCTTATATGAGTGAGGAAAGGTCTCTTACTTGAGCCCAGAGCTCCTTAACTCAGCATAGCTAGCCAGCTGGCTCTGGAGATGCCTGTCTCCGGCAGACGGCCAGGACCTCCTGGCATTTCCATGGGTCCTGGGCATCTGAACCCTGGAACTCACACGTGCTGCAAGGGCTGTACCCACCGAGTTATCTCCCCAGTTCTAAATCTCCTTGTTTTATAGATAAAGAACCTGAGGCTCCAGCATTAGCTATGTCTCAGTTAAGGTTTCTACTGCGGCAACAAAGCATTAAGACCAAAGAGCAAGTAGGGGAGGAAAGGGTTTATTTTATTTGGCTTACACTTCCAGATCACAATCCATCCTTGGAGGAACTCAAGCAGGGCAGGGCAGGAACCCGGAAGGAGGACCTAATGCACAGGTGCTGCTTACTGGCTTGCTCCGCCTGCTTCTTATAGAACCCAGGAGTGTTTCCACCCACGGACTGGGCCCTCCCCCATTAATCACGGACTAAGAAAATGCTCTACAGGCGGCTCTTATGGAGGCATTTTCTCAATTGAGGTCCCCTGATTTCAGATGACTCTAGCGTGTGTCAAAGTGACATAAGACTAGCTAGCATGCTAGACAGTGGTGGCACACACCTTTAATTTCAGTATTCAAGAGGCAGAGGCTGGTGGATCCTGCTCGAGGATAGCCGGGTCTACAGAGTGAGTTCCAGCCAGAGCTATCATGATAACAATAACTACCACAAACAAAACAAAACAAAAATCTAGCCAGCAGAGCAGAACTTATCAGGATTGCACATATAATTAGTGTACAGCCAGAATTCAAGTTTTAGGGTGTTCTATGGCCCACACTCCTAATCGCGAGGCTATGACTAGGCCTCCACAGCTCAGTGTAAAGTTACTATAGGGCTGCTCGGTAACAGTCTGAGCACACTGTGCCCGGATTCTTGCATAACTGTTTCCCTCTCCATGGGCTTATCCTGTCCCTCCCCAGCAGAACGCCAGCTTTACATCCAGTCCACCCTAAGTGCTCTGCCTCGGCATAGACGACAGCACTGGTTTACCCTCATCTAAGCCACAGAGGTAGTGTCTTACACACGTGCAAATTATGATTCCTTTATCAGATGAGGATCAGATTTTGATCTTGATGGTGTCTAATAATGTCTTAGAGCCCGGTTTTAAAGTTCTGCAAAGGTCTAAGATGACCCCAGCTACTTTAAAAAGAAAGCATATTTACCAGGATAAATGGATTTCTTTGTAGCACTACTATATAGCTCTCTGCGAAATTGTTTGATTAAAGTCTTTCCTTTACGGAGACTGGAATGAAAACATGGTAACTATCAGATGTCATTTATGCATTATGTATGGCTATTCAAAATTTGTTACAAATAAGTTATTTCTGCCTGAAACTATAATATAATGAATAGTTGAAGCTATGTTTCTAACCATTGTCATATTTGTTTGTGCTAGGCCTAAGATAGCTATCTACTAACATACTGTGCACATTTATATTTCTTCTTCTTCTTCTTCTTCTTCTTCTTCTTCTTATTATTATTATTATTATTATTATTATTATAATATTATTTTATTTTACTTTTTTGGTTTTTCAAGACAGGGTCTCTCTGTGTAGCCCTGGCTGACCTCAAACTCAGAAATCCGCCTGCCTCTGCCTCCCAAGTGCTGGGATTAAAGGCATACGCCACCACTGCCCGGCTATATTTAATATTATTTAATAAATATTAATGAACAATAAAAAAGCAGCAGATAGTCCCTTAACAAAAACCTCAACTATTGGACTTATGAGCCACTCAAAGACAACCTGTTCTCTGTGGGGTATGCTGTGAATTCTGCGAATTGACACAAATCAAAGCCAAACTAATACCCTAAAAGTTTGGATGCAAATTCGTCACCTGCAAACATTTTATCTGAAGACTAGGAATAGATCTTGAGCTGCTGACCTGCGAGACTGAGGAGCAAGGTTTCTGAACTTTAGGAGTCTGATTAAGGCCTTAGGAAAAGATTAGAGTTACAAACTTAATTCAAGACGCCAGTCACTTATTAACAATACTTTATGATAAAATGATATTTTAATATAAAAGCTGGAGAAGTTAGAGTAAAGAGACCTTCCCCAGCGTGGGAGCTGCACCTCTCCCCTGCCTGGAGGCTGAGGTAGCATCCTCTTTCACTCACTCTGTAGAGATGGATGACACCTGTTTGGGCAGTCCCCTGTCTTAGGTCTCATCTTATCCAGTTGCTCCCAAAGGCTTTAATTCTTTGCTTGTGATGAGACGCCTTCAAAGATGGAGACTTCACCCCCGTGCCGCAGCTGTTTGGCGGCAGTGACTTCTGCATGACTCTTTCCTACCGCGCATTCCCAAAGCACTGCCTGGATGCTCTCCTCAGATCATGGAGCAGCAGAAACATGTACTTCATTGCCACATTTGAGGAAAGAAGAGGCACTTTTTTTGGTAAGGAAGATTAGGGTTATGTTTGGGTTTCATTAAAAAAATCCTCATAACTTAGTTTACCACTTGAGACTGTTGCCCAAAGCACCAGCTGGTATCTTTGTGGACAAGAGCAGCTCTCACCAGGCTACTGTGGCAAAGCAGCAGGCGCTGTCTGATTTCTCCGTTAACTTCAGATGTTCGTAGCAGGCTGTGAGGGCTTGGAGAGCACTCTTTTTTTTTTTTTTTTTTTTTTCGAGACAGGGTTTCTCTGTGTAGCTCCAGCTGTCCTGGAACTCACTCTGTAGACCAGGCTGGCCTCCAACTCAGAAATCCGCCTGCCTCTGCCTCCCAAGTGCTGGGATTAAAGGCGTGCACCACCACCGCCTGGCACGGAGAGCACTCTTTATGAAAACTTCCACATCAAGATCTGCTATTATAAAGCCCAGACACAAGGACTTCCTTGAAGACCGGGATTGCTAAGCTAAGATTTCCCCCTCCGTCCTTTAATGATAGTTGAGGATGTAAACTACCAGATCTTATTCAGTTTATTTAGATCTTCCTCCTACCTCCTACCCTCCCATTTCTTTTTGATAAGGCATCACTAGAGGCTCAAGCTGGTCTTCAATTTATGATCCTCCTGCCTCTGCCTCCCGAGAGTTGGAACCACAGGATCTCTGTGCACTCTCTTCTGTTAAAATTAGGGTCTGAGAACTCTTCATTCTTAGGTAATGATCCATTCACATGTACATTGAGAAATAGGTAGTGTTAGTGAGTACAAAAAGATATGTATTCTGACCTTGAAAGAGAGTTCATCTTCATTTTCCCCAAGAAAATCATACAGGGCTTTAACCTTCCTCCCCTTCAGTACTGTGGAAGCCACACTTTTTGTCTCAGCTGCAAAAACACAAAAATCTTAAATATGTAGGAAGACAATCACATAAACAAACACCTTAGGACCCCGCCTTGTCTTTCTCTAAATATTTTCAAGTTGTTCTGAATTTACTTAACTTGCAGAAAGATAAAGGATGTTCATCTAGGAGGAAAAAAGTTGTACAAAAGTCTACTTGTTAGTCAAAGTTAGCTGCTATTTAATGACAGCTTTCTCTTTTCCCCTCCACATAACTCTGACGTAGTAGGATAGGAGTGACTTCATTAATCATCGCTTCCAGATATAGATAAGAAACTTAAGTCAAGCACAGTCAGAGGTACAGGACCGCACAAAATGTAAAGGCCTCGGGCCCTTGAAGCAGGTCATACCTGGGCAGGGCTGCACAAACACTGCTGGGAAGATGCCCTCCCTGTCATGCAGCCGGCCCCGGTACCAGTCGGGGTCTAGACGCTCAAGTATCAAGATCCGATCTCCGCGTTGGAAGGGTAAGTCCTCGCTGGTCTCTGCTGTGAAACTGTGAAGAGCTTTGCACCATTCTTCAGGAGGGCTGCTATCCTGTTTCAAAAGCGGGAGTCTGGTAAGGAACTCAGGGTGTATCCCAAATAGCGTTTCTCAAGGCTTCAAACATGGTGAGGAATGAAAGCTAGGAGAACATGGGACAGGTAGGATGGCTCAGTAGTTAAGAGCACATGCTGCTCTTCCAGAAGACCAGAGTTCAGTTCCCAAGGACCCATGTCAGGCAGCTCACAACCACCTGCAACTCCAACTCAAGGGTATCTAACACCCTCTCTGGCCTCAGCGGGCATTCAGATGCATGTATCAACATATACACATAAATACATAGATGATATATAAAAAAAGCAGTTTTTTTTAAGAGTTCAAAACCATAAGCTTTGTCCAAATTACCTAATATTTTATTTTACTATTAAGTTTCAGAAATAAGTTTCCAATAACCATTTTTCTTACAGAATAATTTAAGTGACAAGTGTGACAGAATTTAGGGTTTTGCTAGTTTTAAGGCACATGTAATGGTTAAGCAGAAAAGTTCTTTCTGTGATCTATTCTAATATGATAGGCTGCTGCTTCTGCTTTTTCTTCTTCTTCTTCTCCTCCTCCTCCTCCTCCTCCTCCTCCTCCTCCTCCTCCTCCTCCTCCTCCTCCTCCTCCTCCTCCTCCTCGAGACAGGGTTTCTCTGTGTAGTCCTGACTGTCCTGGAACTCACTCTGTAGACCAGGCTGGCCTCGAACTCAGAAATCCGCCTGCCTCTGCCTCCCAAGTGCTGGGATTACAGGCGTGCGCCACCACGCCCAGCTCTCCATTAGCAACATTTTCTGTGGGGTTGGGGAGAGAGAGAGAGAGAGAGAGAGAGAGAGAGAGAGAGAGAGAGAGAGAGAGAGAGAGAGAGAGAGAAAGAAAGAAGAAAAGAGAAAGAGAGAAAGAGACATGGGGCTGGAGAGATGGCTCAGTAGTTAAGAACTCTAGCTGCTCTTCTGGAAGACCTGGGTTTGGTTCCCAGCACCCACACAGTGACTCTGTACAGTCTTCTGTACACCAATTCTGTACACTAGAAGAGGGATCTAGTGCCCTCTTCTGGCCTCCCATCCACTGCATGTTCATGAATCACAGTATATTCAATAAAACACCTATAAACATAAAAAAAAGAAAAAAAAGGAAAAAAAACCTTATCCACTAGTCATAGTTGCTATTTATAAAAAAAAATAAGGAGAGAAGGAATATAGTTTGGTGGAGGTGCAGTACGGTGTGGGGGGAAAAGGGTGCCTCTGCCGGCCCATGCTGAGGTCTCCCTTCCCCCTCTGAGGTACAATATAGAGTAGAATTTATCCAGGGCATAGGGAGGGGAGTTGAGAGAGGCGGGGGGGTAGGGAGAGACTGACTAAAGGAGTAAAGGCCGGCCATGAGCACATGGAGAGAGATGAGGGAGGGAATGGGAAGAAGGAGAAGAGGGTAAGAGAGCACAGGAGGAGGAGGAGGGACAAGCAGCCCCTTTATGTGGGTCAGGCACACCTGGCTATTGCCAGGTGACTGTAGGGCAAGGCCTAGACGAAATGCCAACGACAGTGGCACACGCCTTCTAATCCCAGTCTTTAGGAGGCAGAGGCAGGCCAATCTATCTAGAGTTTGACATCTGCCTGTCTACAGAGCAAGACCACCCATGTCTTTAACTCCCTCCAGGGCATGAGAAGGAGGTGCTGCCCAGGGAAGGGGCGGCTCTTGCAGGATGGATGGGTCAGGATCTCCAGCAGGCAAAGGCTTTGCCCCATGCAGGCAAGGGCTCCAGACCTGGCTCGACCATTTCCTGGCTATGTGTGACACTAGGTTTCTCTGGGATTTGGTGCCATTTAAGGGTTACCGTGGACAGTACACCAAGAACGTGTTCCAAAGTGCCTGCGGTCCACACCTGCAATCTGAGCACTTAGGAAGCTGAGGCAGGGGCATGGTCATATATTTGGGGTCAGCCAAGCAACCAGGCATGGCGTACTTATAACGTCAGTACTTGGGAGTTAGAGGCAGGAGGATGACAAGGAGTTAAGGCTACATAAGCCCCTAACCTAACGGCCCTCTCCACAAAGAAGAGAAATGGAATGGTGACCTGTGACGTGAAGACAGAAATGGAGACTATGTGGGAGGAAGAAGAGGAAGGGGAGAGCAAAAGGCTCGGTGTCTGTCTGTCCATCTTCTGTCAGGGCCTGAACGTCTTTCTATGAGTCTTACGTATAGTATCATAGCCACCATCTCACCGACTGCAAACAGTTGCTACTTAACATGAAAACTGATTTTGTACTGTTTCCTCTTTCTATGTACAGTATCAGCTCTCCCAGAGCTTAACTGTGGCTGTCACAACAGTTATCCATTCAAGCAGCCTACCTGAGAATTTGAGCCAGGGTCTTCATTTTTGGTCTTTGGTGGCACCTTTGCGCCTACATTAAAAAAAAGGGGGGGAGTCAGATAAAAAAAACAACAACATGTGGTATTAGAGGAAAAGTTGTTAGGTGGGGGTGACAGCAGAGACTGGGATTCCAGTGTTAGCCTCCTGGGGACTGTTTATTTAACTGTAAACCAGGACTCAAAATTAACTATATAATGCACTGCTCACAAGTCTCTGTCATTTCTTATATGCAGCCATTGCTAATTACCTAAACAATAGATTAAACCAGTGGCCCACAAAAATCACCATTCAAAGTAAGTTTTCTTTTTACAGTGACAGATGTGGTAAATAGAACATTACACATTTTAAGCGTTATTATATTACTGGTCCATTTGAGTTAGGCAAAGACAGGATAAATACCCACAACCCCCATACTCACTTAAAATGTTTGCACCGGATGTGGGGGGACTCTCAACTAGCTCCACAAAGTTAAGGGGGAAGATCCCCGTTCGGTCTCGAATCTCTCCTCGACCCCATTCCTCATTCACATACTCTGTGAGAACGATTACTTCTCCCTCCGAGAAACTTAACTCATCCTTCTGGTCTCCGATGTACTCAAAGCGGGCGACGCATCGTAGTCCTCTGGACAAAAAGCAGCACAGTTACGGGTTAAACCGGAGCACGTGTGAGAAAGAGAGGCTGTAGTTGGCTTCGCCGTGAACTCTATTGTTGAGCGGCACATCAGCACTGAATAAAGTTCTCTCCAGTGGTAACTTTAAGAAAACGTTTCAGCGTTCATTCAGTCTTTCAATAAACATTGAAAACCCTTCTGTTTACTATGGAGCAAGATATGTTTTTCCATAAACAAACAAACAACCCAACGAAGAAGAGTATGTTGCACATCTAAATGATAAGGCTTATTTCTAGATGGTGAAACTCGTCACTCAGAAAGGCCAAGCTTCAGGCCAGAGACTTCAGCAGCATTCTGGATCGGATAGGGAGCTGACTGGTTAGTCTACACTGCACATCTGCCTTTGATCTGTTTTTATGTAAATACAGAATCTCCCCAGGCTCCGTTTGTCAGTGTCTTCTCGCCAAGGCAATCCATGCTCCCCCCCTCCCCCCAAAGCCTTTCGGCCACAGACTTGTTGGGATTAGCGTCCTTCCCCTGAGAATCTCAGGGCATAGCATCAAATGTCTTGCTTAAGAATGAGGACAGTGCACAAGGGGCATCCCCAGGGAGGGGGATGCTCGCTATGAGCTGGATTCACCAGCGAGCCCAATGTATAAACGAGCCTGATGAGATAGAAGGTCAAAGAGAACGGAGCGCGGGCACGCCAAAACGCACACTCCATGGGCTTCGAGGCTCCGTGAGGACCGCGTTGCCTGTAAGAAGGTGCAGGCCCGAGACAAGGAGCAACCCTTGAGTGGGCTGCAATTCTGACTGAAAATAAGATCCAAGCAGAGATAAAACCTGGTCTGCGGGTCTGATTCAACTCCAAGCCTTTGATTTGAGAGCGAGAGAGGAAGTTTCAACAGCAGAGATCTAAGGAGAAAACAACTGCCTGTCAAGGAAAGGCTGGCCCTGGATGCAATCACATTCCGATTTAAGTCGGGTCAACAGATCAATGGGCCCTCAAGCCCGCTGAAATTCAACAAGCCCGAGTGGCATCTGCGCTCAGGGTAGGGCGGGAACCTGAAGTGCGGGCCAATGACTTGATGCTGTCGTGGCACTCAGTTTCCTTATGTGTGATAACCTTTGCATTTATTGTCTCTGGTCCCCTGGGAACATCTCCTTACGTCTGACCTATTCACAGACAGGTTTACAGTCTTCGCCAGGTAGTGAATTGTACTAATTTGCTCATTTAACTAGAATATAAAGCTGCATGGTGGCAGGGCTTTAAATCACCCAAGAGTTACAACGAGGTATAAAAGGCATATAAATCCCTGGAAAGGCCTCAGGAACACAGGAACACACAGGGAGATCCCGCAGTTTAACTCTTCCCTCACTGTTGCCTGTTAAAAAAACACAACAATACTAACTGTTTACTAAGCCACATTTCTTGTTTCCATGGCTGGGCTCAGAACCCAGAGCTGTATACTCTCTAAGCGGCATTCAGCCACTGAGCTGGGTCCCGGCCTCATCTGGCTCTTTCTGTAGGATTTATATTTCCACAAAATAAACATATTTTCCACGAGGAAAACACTTTAAGTTCTTGAAAAAGCTGCTAATAAACACCAGAAAGCCACACTAAAATCTCCCTGATAGCAAAACTGTCTGTGTGCAGGTCAGGGCACGTCCAACCAAGATGGCGCTGCTCCCAAGCCTGCGCTGACAGCTTCTACCAGCCTACTGCATGTTCTTTTCAAAATGTTTTTCTATGTATTTTTTTATTTATTCATTTATGTGTGTGAGTGTTTTACCTGAAGTGTGTATGTATATGTATATATGTGTGTATGTACACATATACACGCACTCACATACACACACACCATACTTATGTATACCTTGGTACCGACAGAGCTCAGAAGCAAGCATTGAATCTCCAGGAACTTGGAGTCACAGATGGCTTGAGCCACCTCTAAGTGCTAGAATCAAACCCAGGTCCTCTGCAAGACCAGTAAGTTGCTCTTAATTGCCAAGCTATTTCTTCAGCCTCTCTTTTCTTTTCTTTAAAAAAAAAAAAAAAAAAAAAAAAAAAAAGCCAGGCGGTGGTGGCGCACGCCTTTAATCCCAGCACTTGGGAGGCAGAGGCAGGCGGATTTCTGAGTTCGAGGCCAGCCTGGTCTACAGAGTGAGTTCCAGGACAGCCAGGGCTATACAGAGAAACCCTGTCTCGAAAAACCAAAACCAAAACAAAACAAAACAAAACAACAAAAACCCAAAAACAAACAAACAAACAAAGCTTGTGCATGCACATATCCTCAGAGGCCAGCAGAGGGAACCATACTCCTTGGAATTGGAGTTGGTTTAAGCTACCTACCATGGGTGCTTGGAATTGAACCTGGGTCCTCTGCAAGAGCAGGACACATCCTAATCACTGAGCCATGTCTCCAGCCTCTCACCATGACATTTTAGGCAAATAAAGTTTCCTCAGAATTAAGGACACTGAGAATCTGTCTAATCATGCAATGGAAATGATTAAGCTTAGAAATCCTTCATTGGTAACTCCTTTTAAAAAAATGTACAAAAGAATAAATACAGACAAAACTTACTTAGCACAGTGAGATGAAAATGATTCTCTTTTTCCACTTCTTCCTTCTGGAACATCAACCTAGCAAAGACAAAACTATGGTAACACTTCGTTTCTCTTATAATTTGGTTAAGATAAATTTAACATCAAGTACTTAGAGGAGTTGTGTGATTAAAATTAAACAGTGAATCTGGCTAGTGACGATATTGGAACTACAGTTGCTAAACAGTAAAAAAACAAAACAAAACAAAACAAAACAAAACAGGGTTTTGGAAGACATGTACAGATTCAGCGGGATGTGGTTACATCCTCCTGCAACACAGGAGGCTGAGGCAAGAGGACCATGAAAAAGAGGCTAGCCAGGGCTATAGCAGTGAGCCCCTGTCTAAAAGGCGTGGAGGGAGAACAGCTCTTGATGTCGTCCCCTCCAGCAATCAATTAACTCGTGCCTTACGTGCTGCCATGGCGCGTAACGCCATTCTATCCCCGGGAGTTTTCTACACGTCATCCAAGGAGCGCATGACATCAGACATCACTCATCGGGCTGTAATGCTGCCGCCTTGTTCAAATGAGGGCAGGATTTGGCAACACTTCCCTGGTCCCCAAATGAAGTGTTTGATCAGATTGGTGGATCCTCTCCATATAGTGAAGGGCACTTTGCCCCTTCATATACACAGGGCAAGGAGAAAGCAGCTGGTGCTAAGCAGTGTCCACTGAGGGCCAGGCACTTCATCTGGTTGCTGAGCAGAAGGCAAACGGGAAAGCGGGGTTGGGATGAAGTTCTCGGCCACGACCACGCAGCTGGAAACTACTTAAGGCTGTGAGGTCTGTATGAGATCAGTGCCCTTTCTGATAAATTCTCTAAGTCTGATGTTTTGAAACATTTTTTTTTTTAAACTGGAGGGCTTAGGAACAACATTTATACCAATAATGTGGCCGACTGGATGTGATTGATTTCAGTGTGGTAATTGTGCCTTTTAGAGCACCGTTCCACTGAGCAGGAGAGGAATGAGGAGGGTGCTCAAACTTATATCACTCTTCATATTAATTTAGAGAACGTGGCTGGAGGCCTGCAAAGAGCCAGGCCACGTCTGCACTGGGCAATTTTTAAGACCTACATTTTCTAATCCAAGAGGCTCAGACTCTCTCTACTTGAAAAATATAGATTTTCTGTAGTACCTAGATTTTAAAGTTTCTGATGTAATGGAAAATTATTGTTTTTGTTCCCCTCCAAAATAAGCTGTTAAGGTTTCAGTTAGCTTTATTGATATTTCATAGTATCCATAGGTTATATCAGGGAGTGAGTCCTATTTTTTCCTATTAATACACGTGTTCAAAGAACAGTCTTGTTTTGTCCCTGTTTCACAGCTACCCAGGCTTAGCAGGAAAGCCTTCAACATACTGGAGTGTGTTCACAAGTTAAGCTATTAGGGGCTATAAAATTTTGACGCTTCAATATAATTTTCTCCAGTCTGACTTGAAAATATTATGTGAAAACAATGCGCCACTTCCTCTGGTATTCCGGTATTCTCAAACTGATGTGGTGGTGTCACACCCCCAAAGAGCATCCCTTGAGAGCTGTCTGCTAGCAAAGTCACGTTCACCAAATGTCTCCAGGCACTAACATACATCCTTGAGTGCTTAAGAAACCTGCAAGGATGAACGATTTACCAGCTGATGCTGTTTCGTTGGAGCATGGTGGGCCTGGCGATGTGTACTTTACTGAAGATAGTGATTCCCCCACTCCTAAACTGTCAATAGCCAATCGGCCAGCGGTGTCAGGTGTCACCGCTGAGCTCTTATTCCTTCCACAACTGAATGCTGACAGAGCCAGTCTATGTGGGAAAGTATTCATTTAAAAAAATGCCCGAGTGTCAAATGAGCCAGAGAAGACAGAAAAGGCAAACTCAAGACTGTAGGCTGCTAGTTTCTCTTTCCATCTGTGAGCCTCACTGAAGCACTGAATGTGTGGCCAAATAAAATCAACAAACCCCACTTACAATGACTTTGACGTAATTGGCAGGAAACACGCCAGTCTGGTTCCTACATTTCCCTCTGTACCACTCTGCATCTATTTTTTCGAGAAGATAAACAATCTCTCCAGATGTGAGGCTCAGATCATCAGCTTGCTCTGTAAGACAGAATTAGTGACACTCGCTGAATTGCCCCAGCTGCACATGTGATTAAAGAGAGAACAAAGTAGCCTTTAGAGCTGTCCACAGAGGCAGGGAGTGCAGTCTGCCGATTCGGGCACAGACTAGATTATACTGATCAAATTAATTTTTTCATGCAATTATATTTTTAAAATGTGATATTAGAGATTCTATTTTCCAAGATCAGACATATCTACTAAGGGAAACTGTTTTTAAAACCACCATCATCCTGGCCAGTGATTCCTACTATGCCAATGTAAGTCTTGCTGAAAACATATTCAGCATTGACAGATCTTTATAGACCTGGCGCGATATACTTACCACTATTCCCAGTCACCCGTAAAAGCCATTCCAATTTCAAATTTTAACTAAGGGAGTACTACAGCTCTTTAGGAAGAAAATTTATCTTCACCAAAATAAAAATCAATCTGCCAAGTACATATAAATAAGTTGTAAATAGTTTTTAAAAAACATCTGTAGCTTTGGCTATGAAGGATGACTTAAAATGACTACAGAAATCTAATACACTGATCTCATAGGCAGGTGGTGGGTGACACATATATTAAAAAACCTTTTAAACATCCACTTTACTTAATAAACTAGAATTAACTTTGTCACAATGCTAAGCAAGTAAGTAAATGCTCTATCCTGAGCCCCTGGAGAATGTTACTTTGAGCTGAAGCTTCATCACAGAGTTAAAGTTTGTAACTGGTCAGCAATAGCTATTTTTAACTTGTAAGAGGGATCTCCCTTTCCTTTCAAGGGGCAGGTCCTCAGCTAAGCCTTCTGGCATGACTGCATGCACGGCCCGTCCTGAAGACAGAGTCGACGGATCTAAGATGGTGTCTGCAGGCTAGCAGTCCACGGGCACAGGCAATGAGGATGAAAGACTTTGAGAGGGCATCCCAGGGCTCCATCAATGTATTATGCATGTCCTTACCTGCTGGGAAGTCGTGAAGAGCCACTGCGTGAGGAGCACTGCTGTCTACAGGCTTCTGAGTGTGGCCTGAATCCTTGGGGAAAAACAGGGCTGTGAGTGGAGAGTGTGCAGGAGAGGCACCAGCTTCATTTCTCTCTCCGAGACCATTGTTTTGTCTCATTACAGAGTCCTCCTGAAAGAACTGCACCATGGGTACTAGACACAGCACACAGATGAGCTGGCCAAGGGACTCATCATCACCTCAGAAAAGAATGTGTCCTTGCCAGCGTGGGCACAGAAATAAATTTCAGTTGCATATCACTAAGCATTCCTTTTCAAAGATTTACTTCCTTTATGTATGTGGGTGTCTTGCCTGCATGTATGTCTTTGCACCATGCAAGTGTCTGGTGCCCACAGAGACCAGAGGAAGGCACCAGAGTCTCTGGAACTGTAGTTGATCAGAACTGAACCTGTGTCCTCTGCAAAAGTAGCAGCAAGTCTTTAACCCCTGAGTCATCTTGGCAGCCTCACTAAGCTTTTTGATTTTAAAGGAGGAAACTAAACCAAAACAGAACTGTTTAACTTTAAAAACGTCAAAGGAAATAAAACCAAAACACCATAACACTTATCCTGCCATAAAGTTGTGGGATTCAGCCACTTTGCCTTTCAGTGAACGGTCCTTTCCCCCACTTCTACGGATCAATTAAACCTTAAGGACAGAGCTTTCACAGTTAAGTCCATTCTGATGGAAGAGAATGAAGTTCTGTATTTATGTTCTTGCTTTTTGCAATGAAAGGAGCTAATGACTTCCCATAAAAGTATAACTCACAGAAGGAAAACCAGTTCATTTATTACCACTTAACTGAGTACATTCTCTAGGCTGAAAGCAATGCTATCTCCCATGCTTGGCCTTTCTATTTAATCTGAATGGCTTATTCAACAGCAATTCTAAGTGAATCAGACAAGAGAAAGCAGTATTCCTCGGCTACGTAAACAATGGTCTGGACTAGCTAGAGGAGGCCCGCGTTACTGACAGGCAGCTGCTCCTCTCTTTGGCGTTATTTTGTTTCTTCTTGTTCTTCCCTTTTCTCCAGATGCTATTGTTGCTCCTATATTTCCCCAGTCAGAGAAATCCTCCTGGCTCTGATGGGATTAAAGGCCCGCACCCAACACACCCTATTTACTTTATTTCTTGAGACAAGTTCTGGCGAGGTAGGCCTAGAACTCACTATATATAGACTAGCATGGTTTCAAATTCATGACGCTCCTGCCTCAACATCCTGCGTGCTAGGATTATGAGTGTGTGCCACCGCACCTGGGTTCTTAGTCTCTTGTATGAAGAAACATGTTTATTAACGACATCGTTGTCATCATCCTCATCAAATCCAGTTATAGGATGTCGATTACTTTCTCTGGTGGTCTGCAGATCAGAGCTAGGGCTTTACTCCTGGGCAAGGAGGATTTGCCCTTGACCCTTGGGAATGTTACTTAAAAATCTTCGTCACTATCACTTATAAAATGAGTGAAGTTAGACGTGTGTGTGCTTTCTCTCTTCATTTTTCAGTGACTCTTGACCTCTTAGGGATACTTTATCCTAGCCCTTCCACAGCCTCTGGGCACTGGCTTGATCACAGTGTACTGTGAGGAAAAGTCCGCTCTCCCCACCCGCACTCCCGTCGGATCTTTCCCCAATCCTCCTGCTCTTTTAACCAAAATGTGCCACAGGGACAAACTGTCTATTTAATGCAGGTAAGCAGAACTGTAGCTCGGGTCGAGAGAGTAAGGGCTGAGGCAGCGTTTCTCATCAGTTCCTGCTTACTGCCTTTGTCTAAGTAATGAGCAACGCGGGAGCTGTGGAGACTGTGAGCTGCTTTAGGTCTCCGGTGGCTTTAAGAACACCGATATATATAATAATAAACTAATGAATAATTAACTTATAGTGTTGGGAATTGAATTCAGGGCATGCAGGCCTTCAGATCTTCTACTAGGCAACACCACAATTATTTTTGTTTATTTATTTTTGAGAAAAGGGTCTTACTGTGTAGCCCTGCCTAACCTAGAACTAGCTACATAGACCAGTCTGGCCTTGAACTCACAGAGATCTACCTGCTTCTGTCTACTGACTGGTGTAAAGTCATGTACTACTATGGCCAGCATGTTTTATACAAATACTTTTAATAATTTTGTGCCTGAACAAAGTTTTACCATGTGGAATTTTCCACTGAAACCTATCAGAGGAAACACAGTTTTAGATTTTGAAACATTTCATATTTCCAGGTTAGATTGATCAATCTATATCATCATCAAGGCATTTGGGGAAATAGTATCATTGAGAAGACACTTGAGAGTTTCAGGGTTTCCTGGAACTTGCTCCATAGACCTGGCTGGCCTCAAAAAAAGAGATCTGCCTGCTTCCTGGGTGCTGGGATTATACGTGCCTGCCTTCTAAAAAGGCAGAATTCTAAAAATGCAAACAACAACATAAGATTTTCTCAAGTTTCTTTAATTATAGGAGACATTTCTATCCATTAATTAAATAAATGACCAACTAAGCAGCAAGATACCAGCCAATTCTGTTCAAAATGCAGTTATTTTAGAGAGAATGGCATGTTCAAACAGAAGAGAAAATCAGGACAAGGCAAGATAAACGAATGCCAGGATGCTTTTAGCCAGAAGGTGCTTCTTAGTTCCAGAAGTCACGACTTATTTGGATGCCGCTCTGAATGACGGAAGAAATCTAACCCTACGAGACAGCCACACGTGCTGCTCTCCTGTCAGCATGGAGCTTCACGTGCCCACAGGCACAGCATGCACAAGGCTGCCACGCGCCCCATAGGCCCAGTGCGCACGAGGCCGAGGGGGAATGCTACAAGCTAGAGGCACCGCTGGCCTACATAGTCTCAGATCTTGCTGAGATACAGAGTGAGGCACTGCCGAGGGGAGCAGGGGTCAAAACGGAAAAAACAGAAACTAAAACCAAAAAAATCCTCCAAACAAACAAACAAAAAGGAAATAAAGAAAAAACTAGACATGGCTGGTTTCAGTAATGTCTCCCACTGTAGTTTTTACTCATGGACAGAAAGAGAAAGTAAATTCAAGTTTTAGTCTGGACTTGTCGACATGTGGAGAGGAGTCTATAATGAATTATTTTGGGAAAGTTTCACAGTAGTGAAATGCTAGCTAGAGAGGAATCTGAGTCAAATTATTACCAATGGCTATAACTCAGTGGTTGAATATTTGTATTGAAAGCATAAGGTCATAGGTGGTCCTGGGTTCTAGGTAACACTGAAAAAGAAAGGCAAGAAAGACTGAATTGAGAGCGAGAGAGAGCGAGAGAGTGAGAGAGACTGAGAGAGAGAGGGTGAGAGAGAGAGCGACTGAAGGACTCTGCCAGCACTGAAGTAATACAAGAAATTGTATTACTTCCTGCGGTTACCAAAGGCGCACGTTTTATTTGTTCCTGAATTAAATCTTCAGAAAAAAAGAATGGCTACCCAATGGACAATACTAGGCTGGATGAGTAGTGACTTGGAAAAAGTCAAGGCACAGACCGTCCTTAACCCTAACATGAACGTGAGTCTCCACGTGAACCACAGGCCTGACTATCCCAGGACCGGGAAGCTGGGAAGACCATCTGGGCCTCCAGTCAGTGTCCTTGCTCAAGTCTTCAGGGATGAGCAAGGATTCACCACTGCCAGGGCGCACATCCTGTAGGAACCTCAGGGAGTTCAAAGGTCTTCACTGCTAAAGCAAGGATACTGTAACAGTCACAACAGCTAATACCACGGCTCATTTATTGTGCCCCAATCACTGTGACAAAGACCTTCTGTGCATTACATTTTCTTACTTGTTAGATGTCTGAGATACAATTCATACGAAATCAAATGTATCCACTTAGAATCTATGTGGTTAAAGGAACTGCACAACTACCATTGCTACAACTTTTGAATTTTAAGCTTTAAAAATACGTGTAAGAGGATAGCTCTTTTTGGCAGTGTAAGTCCTGCGGTTACCAAAGGCATGCTCTGGGGGAGGAAGGGTGGCTAAACCAGATGGCCGATGCGGACCCAGACAGAGAAAACGGGTAAGAGAAGTTTCCTATGTGAACTAGTTAAATTCTTATGTGCCAGCTGCACTAGCTGAAGACATATCTTCTCCCTAAAGTGATAATTTTTAGTTTCTTTAAAAAAAAAACTTCAAAGGATAAACTGCCTTTCAAGAAGGAATTACACTGGATCATGAAAACTAGGATGAAGAACAAACTAAAAAACTCTTTACTTGAGTCGAATGACTGGTGGGCTGACTTTCTCAGACATGCTACCTCGAGTGACAAATAGTGAACACCTAACTGGGTAAGTTAAACTTCCAAAAACAGCCAGAGCGGGGTGTTGCCCAGAAGCAGGACAGCTAGCTGCCTGGCCTCTCTGACACCCTAAGCCCAGTCTCCTGCAATGCTAAACTATAAATGTAACTTTTCTTCTCCCGAGGTAACTGTCCTCTTTGAGGCTTACTGCCTCAGCCTTCTGACCTAGGCCTGGAAGCCTCTAGTCTCTTATCTAGGCCTAGAATGTTTTCAGCCTCTGAGACTTACTGCTGAATAAGCTCACCTTTTCTAGTTCTTTCTGAACTGTGGCTGGCTGGTTCAGCTCAGCTGTTCTGACTCAAACTCCTCTCCAAGGGGACTGATTTAGCTACTCTCTTGACCTCTGACTAAACTGCTCTGCTTGGCCTCATACTAACTCTGGCAATCTGTTCTAATCTTCTGACTCCTTATTCTCTGGCTCCTTCTGTCTTCACCTGTGTCTAGCTTGTTCCGTCTCCCTAGCCTGTGTACAACTGTCCCAGGAAAACTGCCTCCTCTTTCCCTTCCTTCTCTCTCTACACTGCTCTCTTTAAGTGGTCTCTCTTTCCTCTCTGTTTATGTGAATTGGCCTGTCAAATCTTTCTCTGGTTCATCACTTTGTCTGCCACTCAATTAGACATCACATTCAAACATGGCTACTTCCTTCTACAAACTAACTTTACCTTCATTGTTTGGGATTAAAGGTGAGTACTAAGGGCGTGTCTGTAGTCCAGCCAGAGGGATTAAAGGTGTGTGTTAAGGGCTGAGCCACGCCACAACTAGAACTAGAAGTAGTTCTTTTTTTCCTCAGTAGATGACAAAATCTCAGGTTCATAGTGTGACCTGAGTCACGATACTGCAACACTAGACAAATTGTCTTCAGGAATCTGGGTCTTACATCAGGCTCCAAAAAATTGTAATCTGTCCTAAATTGTGACTTGAGACACTGGATTACAGTTCATTATTTAATGAACTTATTAAAGCAGATAAATGAGCTTTACAGGTTTACATGAAGCTCCCTTTCCCCTTCCCAGACAGGGTCTCCTGTCACTAAGGAGAGCCTTGACCACTTACTCAAGGATGACCCTGATCCTGCTTGACTTTACTTCACCTCCTTACAGAGAGAGCACCCGATACTCCATACCCTGTCAGACTAACCTTCCTTCCTTCTTTCCTTCCTTCCTTCCTTCCTTCCTCCCTCCCTCCCTCCCTCCCTTCCTTCCTTCCTTCCTTTCTCCTTCTTCTTCCCCTTCCCACTTCCTCTTCCTCCTTCTTTTTGAGACAGTGTTTCTCTGTGTAGCCCAGGCTGTCCTATACCTCATTATGTAGATTAGACTGGCCTCCAAGTCACAAAGATCTGCTTGCCTCTGCCTCCAGAGTGCTGGGATTAAAGATGTGTATCACAATACAGGGCTCAGCTTGCATTTTAAAGCAGTCTTTTATATCAGATTTAGCATTCTCGCTGGTCAGTGGTGGTGTACGCCTTTAATCCCAGCACTTGGGAGGCAGAGGCAGGCGGATTTTTGAGTTTGAGGCCAGCTTGGTCTACAGCGTGAGTTCCAGGACAGTCAGGACTACACAGAGAAACCCTGTCTCGAAAAAACCAAAAAAACAAAACAAAAAAAAAACCAAAAACAAACAAACAAACAAACAAACAAAACCAAAAAAAAAAAATTCACAGGATTCCTTTTAAAATAATGGATTCATCCTGCTAGAAAACCAATCTCTCGTACTCGATAAACAGGTTTACATTATTTAAAAGAGTAAGTAGCTTTCTCAGATGAAAATCCGAGAGTTGAGTGTCCTCCCACAAGCCACCACGACTTGAAGGCAGAACACCCAGTAGTTTCTGTGCCAACACAATTAGAGCCAGTTATTCCAAAACTGGAGCAAACTGCTACTGTTATTTCCACCCTGGCTAAAGAAACGATGCTAATAAAAGGAACTCAGGGAGTGGAGGATATAATTAATAGCTCTATGATGGGGTCGCCACACAGGGCATGAACCCTCACAATAGCAATTCCTTACGTTAGGTCTGCTTCTCGGGCGCTCGTCAAGGGGCGTGATGATCTTCATCTGGGACGGGTGGACTCTGCCAGTGCCTTCTCCCCGTTGGCATTCCAAGTAATTATTTTCCGCCTGCTTCAGGATCACAAGTACATCCCCACGCTGTAAAGCACAACGGCACTCTCTGAAGCAATTATTATTTAATAAAACATTATTACTTTCCCACATTTTAATCTTTGGAGCCTAAAGCATTTAATAATGTGTAATAGCAGGAGCACAGGGCAGCATTTCAGTTTTCTGTTTTTTTTTTTTTTTTTTTTTTTTTTTAAATCAGTCAGTAAAGAAAGAGCTTGACTTTACCTTACAAGAGAGTTCCGTGGGGTTTTGGGAGACAATGTCTTCATTGGCAATTCCATGAGGCACAGACAGCTTAAATGTAAACCAGAAGAGAATTATTCATAATCTCAAACCATCACCTGCTGCTGGTCACTTTGGCATGTTGGCTGAAGTACACCTTCTTCAGGAGGTGCGCTTCAGGCAGGCCTCCCGCCCTCGGAGCCAGTGAACCCGCCATTTCTCTTGGGCACTAAAGCTCTCAGGAGGAGGCGCTGAGCCCACAGGAATGTAAGGGCTGAGTGTGACCTCACATTCTCTTAGAGGCTCTCTCTGTAGGGCTTTACTGATGGCTTCCAAATGCCTCTGTGGTCTCCCTGGTAGCCAGTGTCTGTCTGTCTGAAGCCCAGCGACTTCCTGTTCCCTCAACAGCCTGACCTTTATGATGGCTTTTAGCCCCAGGGTTAAAGGGTTCTGTTCCTGCCTTGGTAGATTGTGGCTGATGAGTACTTGTCAGAGGTTCTATGTAATATACACTTAAAACATGGAGGACCAGGCTGCCTGGGCCCCTGATCATCCATGAACAAAGACACAGAGCACAAGGAGGTGGCCCTGTAAGTCTGGGCTTAGCATCGGAGTCACTCCTCCCACACCTCCACAGCACCCAGGCTCCCGGGGCACACAGATTCCTAGTAGTAATTTAATGGTGGTGTATCCATGGGGGGCCAGAAGTGGATTTAAGGATGTGTTTTATAATGAGACATATCACTCAAAACAGACCATCATTTTTAATTACTGATTTCTTTGAATTCCTTAAATAGTTTGACATTACACAGAACCCCAAGTGAAACCTGGTCTCCCTTAAATGGACAGTTTTGACATAGGATGTTTGACATAGCGAACAGAACACCTCACTAATTAGCCCTGTACTCATGGTATGCTAAAATGCTGAAGAGTGTGGGCTCAGTGCCAAACTGCTCGATGTTAATGCCCTGGTTTTACCTGGAACTGGCCTAAATCTCTACCGTGTTCTCATTTTCCTTATTTGTATAATGGGGATAATAAAAGTATCTAATCTACCTGGCTAGTTTTGAATAGTGCCTTGCTAATAATTAGTTCTCGATACATACCAATTACTATGTTACTTTATTTATTAAGTAGTCTATCCCAAAGACTATGCCTTGGGTTTGGGTAGTTAAAGGTTCATTAGTTTATACTTCATCTTAGCATGGGGGAGGGGAAGAATGAGAAAAAGGCAGTGGGTTTCATTAATTTAAATGACTATGACTATATTATCTGTTGTAAAAAACACTTTCTGGCTTGACAAAAGTATAGGACAAGATTAAATTACTAACTACTGTTAAACACAGCACTGGCATGCAATTATTTAATAAATAGAAATAGTTCTCCCTGCCCACTTAGAAGTTAATTTTCATAAATCATCTCTGTCTGTCGTTTGTGGGAAACAGACAAAAGTCATTTGGTGAAAAACATCCAAAGAGACCAAAATTAACAGTCAACTATCTCAATTACTGCTAAGAACTTTTAACTAGTACCTATTAAATGGGGCGTGATAATTATGCTTACAAAATGAAAAAAAAAAAAAAACTGTAACAAAGTCCACCGATCTTAATAAAAGCTTAGTTTCTATTTCACTTAAATGCTACTCACTTAGTGGGCAAAGCAACTGTAAAGGGCAAACTACAGCAGGAGATGGGCCATCCACTCCCATGGAGGATGCCACTGGGCCCGCAAGGGAGAGGGAGGGCGCCTATCTGCCGGCCTCCCCTTCCGGGGTGTTTCCAATGCTCTGTCTTGAAAACCCAGGGATTTTTGTTGCTGTTTAGTTTTTTTTTTTAAGATTTATTTGTTTGATGTGTATGAGTATTTTGCTCACATGCATGTCAGTGCATCATGTGTTACGGATGGCTGTGAACTGCCGTGTGGCTGCTGGGAATCACACTGGGGTCCCCTGCATCTGCAAGAACAAGTGCTTTAACCTGCTGGAGCCATCTCTCCAGCCCCAGAAAACCGAGGCTTCCACTTCTCTAAAGCTTTCTGTGCTAGGGTCTCACCCCACGCTTGCTGTTTTCACTTTTAAAAAGAACTACGGGTCTTTCTTATCCTAGCACACAAGCCTTAGGCACTCACCATGTATTTCCTGTAGAGGGGGTGTCCTGGTTTGGGACGAGGGGGTAGCACCGGATCCTGGTTTTTAAAGATTTGACTCTTGGCTTTTGAAAGTCTAGATGCCCAGTGACTTTGTTTTTTCTGAAGATCCATGTCGGAGGAGGAGCGATTAAAAGGCAGATTTTTATTTGATGATTTGGTTGCGGAAAGTTTAGGAGGGGGTGGTCTCTCAGGGGCCCCTTTGGGGGGAGCCTTCCAAACTGGAATGACTTTTCCATGTACAGGTCTGAAAGGCAAGGGGAGCCACGAGTCAGCGTTTTGATCTCATCTAGGTTCTGTTTCATCCCAACACACACACACACACACACACACACACACACACACACACACACACTAGCCTGGTGCAGACGGGAAGAGCTTTACTGTTGGATACAGTTTACTAAAACCTGCAGGGTGTGCTATTTTTGAGCAAATGACTGTTGCATTAAACATTCTATCAGAGGAAATGGTACGATGCTCCGGCTTCCTCTTAGCTTGCACTGGAGATTCATTAGCTCAAGACAAACAGGCATTTACTGTCAGGAGTGCACTAAAGCCCCAACTGCTCCTAAACCCACTGACTATCTCAGGAAGCTATGTACTATCTCCCACAGCCTGCGACAAAAGCTTAGACAGGAGATGATATCAGGTGTATATGCTTGGGTCATTTGCATAATGAGAAAAGGAACATCAAAATCCCATAATGGTCACATTATACGTTATTATTAAAATTCTTAATTTAGATTAGCATAAAGTCCTAAAACTGGAACAGGACAGTTACTAGTTTGAAAACCATTTTTCTAACCTCTAAATGGAAATGAACTTTAACATGGCACTGCCTTCTGAAAAGGTGACAGCCTTTGTTCAAATTCCTCTAGAGCTCTGAGCTCCCTTCAGAGATGCGAGAAACAGGCCTGCCTTTCCTAATAGTGTTTATGAGCAAGACTCCACAAGAGGAACTGTTTTAGTCTGGAAAGCTGTCTTATTTATTTGGAAAAAGTATCAAAGACTCACTTGTGTTTGTGCTCTGTAGGTTTTTGGATCTTGTTAAAAGAAAAAAAGATCAGAGAGTCCCATAACCTGCTGTCACAAACAGACTGGGCTAACAGCCCAGGCAGACTCGGGAGTTTCTCTCCAAGGCAAGATCTAAGGCTCACAGCTCTGCATATACAAGACAGTGGACGGGAGCCAGTTCTCCACAGCATTCCTGCAACTTATATACATTATACTTACCTTGGAGGCAGCCTGGGGGGTCCTTGTACCAAGCCTCCTGATTCACTGGCTTGCTCCAGTTCCTACAAATGTCACAGAAGGCTTTTTAGTCAAGACTAACCCAAACCAAGAGTTTGTAAGAGGAACTGGGGTCAGCTTTTTGGGCGATTCGCTAAGTAGAAACACTGTGAAGTTATGGAGAACAGTTGAGAAGGACTCTCAGTATTATACATATACATATACGTACATATGGATACACCCTTGCTGCCTTGGAACTATGTAGACCAGCCTGGCCTTGAACTCACAGAGATTCACCTGCCTCTGTGTCTAGAGTGTTGGGGTTATAAGCATGGTCTATTGTGGCCAGTCATAAAGCAATATTTTTAAAAAGGCTTTTTTATGTGCATGACTGCTTTGCCTACATGTATGTCTGTGCACCACAAGTATACCTGGTACCCTCGGAGGACAAAGGGGGTGGGGGTTAGGTGCCCTAGATGGTGATTTTCTTCTTTCCTGCCAGTTTTTTTGCTTCAATTTTAATATATGACATTTATTCTTCATCTCAATTATGGGAGAAACCAAACAGTTGAGCTTAGACCATAGAGAGTGAAGTGGGTAGCTGTATTACTTGGAACCGTCAGAGCTCATCTCCTTGTTGGATGGCTTCAAAACAAGCAGAGGGCTTTGAACTAGAGAAGTTGAAGACATTAAAAAGACCTTGAAAGGGAGACAGGTGAGGAGAGACAGAGGGACGGAGGATGGGGATTTCTCCAGACCAGTCGCATGGCTGGCCAAGGCCTTTGTGGAGAGTGTGTGTGTGTGCAGAAGTGTGTGAGAGCAGGCCGAGCTGGGCTCTGCAGCCTAATGACAGACAAGGGGATTTGGAGGAGGGAGGAGGCGGTGGAGAGATTTCTTGGGGATGCAGAGAGGGGGTGGGGGGTGGGGCTCAGAGGATCTGTTTCATAGGTTTTCAGAATGAGTCATAGGCCAAGGACTGTGAAATCATTGTTGAGTGAGAAACAGAAAAATCTCAACGACCAAGCAGGCTTCTTTTTCTTTTCTTTTGGGAAAGTTCTAACTAAATTGCTCTTTTCTTTTTTTTTCAATTGAAACCTTGAAAGTATTTATCCTAAAACCAACTTTCCTTTTCCAGTCATTAAGACCCCAGCATACACCCAGGAAACACTGTCTCTAAGACTTTAAAGGAAAAAATTTTCTAGCCCTTTAAAATGATCCTGCATTAGCAGTTACTTAGTTATTGCTTAGGAATCTTTGGGCAAATTCAAACTCTTTCATCCTCATAACAAATGAGTTAAAACTTCTTTCCACGATTTTAAAATTCATGCTATTTATAACATTTCCTTAAATACCAAGTGATTAATCGCCAATAACTATGATAATTTAAACATGTTTCCATGTCTTAAAACCTCATTTTTTAAAAAACAAATTAAGCTTGCCCTTAAAACTTGGTTTCACTAATGAGTTCAGTTAATGTAGTGAAGCGAACTGCCAGCTCATAAACCCTGCAATATTCCAGAATATAACCCACGCCGTATACACACGCTGCTGCCTGTAATTCTTCCTGACAATATTGCTCTGATAAAATGCATGTCTTTCCTGGCCACCTTTAAAATTAAAGCAAACAAACTTTAGCAGGCAAGGAAAACTTTTTATTGATTTTCCTCAAAATTAGCTGTGGGTTATGCCTTAATAATTAAGGGACATTTTAGCACAAATATTAATGCATAACTCTGATATGGAAGGGTATATAATATATATAGGATATATACTATATATATCCTATATATAATATAAAGGATGGTGTATAACACATATTAGCTGCAGCTTTCTGGGCTGGGGCTCGTCTTCTCTGTTTTCAACAAGGCTTTACCACAACTGAGCTACATCCATGCAGGTTTGTCGGATATTTAAAGAATCTTTCTGATCTCTCACTTGACAAACTTTTAAGTTGGAACAAGAAAGGCCACATCCTGGAAGACACTGCCATATGTGACACCCTCCAACAGTGACAAGGTGGCCCCTATTGCTGAAGTTGTCTTAGTGTTTGCTCAGTTTGGGTTGGTGCCCAGGTTCTGCCAACAGTCCTCAGAGACGACTGACTAAAGGTTCCCTCTCTTCAGCATTCTACACACGCCATGAAGCCTTTCTGTATCTTCTTAGATTTTTTTTCTAGTTCTGAGATCCCAGAATTCTGGTGTCTGAGATGCTGGCCGAGTTCCTGTCAGAGGTGTTTTTCTGATCATAGCATGTCTATAGATGCCATCTTTGTACCATCTTCATTAGAATTATACTTTAAATTTTGGAAAATCCCCCCATTTCTTTTTGAGACTGGACTTTGCAGTATAGCACGGATGAGAGTAGAACTCTCGGTCCTTTTGTCTCAGCTTCTCCAAGTACTAGGGTAACAGGTGGATGTCACCATACCTGGGGATTCTGGGTTTGGTGTCATTTTAAAAAGGGAGATACTTCTTCTCCCAAGACCACATATGTATCACATATGTCTTAGGGTTTCCATTGCTGTGAAGGGACACCAGGACCAAGGCAACTTTTACAGGGACAATATTTAATTGGGGCTGGCTTACAGTTCAGAGGTTCAGTCCGTTATCATCAAGGCAGGAACATGCTATCGCTCAGGCAGGCATGGGACAGAATGAGCTGAGAGTTCTACATCTTCATCTGAAGGGAGCCAGGAGCAGACTATGTTCCAGGCAGCTATAAGGAGGATCTCAAAGCCCACCCCCACAGTGACACACTTCCTCCAACAAGGCTACATCTCCTAATTTTGCCACTCCCTGGGCCAAGCATACTCAAACCACCACAATGTGTGTGCTGGAAGTGTGGAGCCTGGCTTAGGTATGTTCTGTAAGAGCTGACACTCCCTCTTAGAGCAGAGCTTAAAGCCAGCTTGTCTCTGGCACATACACCTTTGTGCTGTGTGCCTGGATTCTGACCGGCCATGCAGTGTTTCCCAAGTCTCCCATAGAGTTGGCAGATTAGGGGATGCTTTGAGATAGCAAGGGTACACACAGCTCCTGTGGCCCACAGCGGGACCCGAGGGCCCACCACTTAAGTAATGGAATCGAGGTTTGGCAACTGTAGCCACAGGAAGGATGAAAAGTTCTGTGGTACTCTGGGCAGGAGAAACAGCAGATGAGATCTGTCCAGTGAAAGGACCGTGGGGAAAGCCTGTCTATCCGTTCAGTCTGTGACACTGACACTTTCTCCAGGGCTTACCCCCCACCTCTAGTTCTCATGGCTGCTGGCCTAAATAAACTCAGCAATTCAATTCTCCAAACAAAATTTTTAGGCATGTGTTTGACCTTAGTCTCTAGAAATCACACCCAAACCGCCGAGCATATAATCTGTTTCCTTGTGCCCTTCCCTTCAGACGCACTGTGTCTATTATGGTCTGAACGTATGCGCAGACAGGCGGCCCCGAATCCCTGTGGTTGGTATGGGGCAGTATTTTCTCCTGTTCATGTGAGGCTGGGATGTAGCTACAGACACCAGATCTCTCTGGGTAGTTTGGTCTATCCAAACCTGTTTTCTTTTAAATGCAGGTGTCACTCGTGGACTGTGTGACGCCGCAGGTGACAATCCCGGTGTTTCCATCTCGTGGTCATCACAGAAGCCGGCACAACGCTCACTGCAGAGTGTGCGCCTGTGCAGTACAGCTCCCTTCAGGAGCCTTTCCAGAGCGGGTGCCTGAGACCTTTGCAGGTCTCAACAACTACATTCCTCCATACGCCTTTGGGATCACAGTCTGGCAAGCGCCCTACTATCTGCTTTTGGGCTTTCTTTACCCAGTTTTAATAAAAATTTATTATCAAGTACTTTGAAGATACAAATGATCACTAAATTTTAATCCATTCTACAGAAGAATCTCATTAACTTGGTATTGGCTAATTTAATTTAATGTCTTTTTCAAAGAAATTTCTCTTCACTAGATGATTAGACGGGTTTGCCTGTGTGATGAGCACAGTTAATGCACAGGGTAAGACTATTATAAAAATTGAACCGAATTGGTTTAAAGACTTTAAGAATTGATTTCTCTTGAAACAAGCCATAAAGATCACCCACCAGGAAGAAATTTTTAAAACTGCCCATGGGAATGGTATTAAGGTTGAAATATAAAATACATATATAAAATGTCCTAGGTATGTTAACAAATGCACAGGAAAGCATTTTATTTCAATTAAAAGCTTCTCTTAAATTCCAAAATAAAAATTCTTAGTTATTTAAAATTATTATTATTTTAAATAAAAATAGATTTGAATGTTTTAAACAAAATCTGACAATTTGACTAATCTATTTCTACAAATATTAAAGTTTGGGGGAAGTTATAATAACTTCCTCATTATTATTATGGTATCACATAAAAGACAATGTCATTATACTGGTACAGGAGAAATTATTTTATAATGAAGTACAATGAATGAATCCAATTCTTCTATAGGGACTTATAAAATATTGAATATAACATTAAGAAAGCACATGAGGTTTAACAATTGGGTTCTAATAAGATATTTCTAAAAATCTAGCCAATGGTAAGAAAAGTTAAGCAGCAACGGAACCGGTTCAGAACCGGTTCAGAACTCTGTCTTAAGCCTAACAACTCATCGGTATCACTTACTGGGTTTCTAGTTCTGTCAGAGTTACTGAGCCTTCCAGGCACTGCATTGTAAGTATTTCCAACTGGCTTTTCGGCAGGAAGAGGAGGTGGGCTTTGTGGTTCCTCGTGTAAACCTAGGGGAAAGACAGAAGACAGAAGTCACCAGCAATGGCTAGTCCAGGATTCCATACAATGAACTGAATGTTTGGGCTCCCTAGGAAAATGGCGGTCAGGAGAGATCCTCACCTGGAACCAGACAGTCAAGTAAGGAGAGGGAACCCACTGCAGACCTCTGTAAAGCGAGTGAGCTCACACCATGCTACATGCTATCACAGTGGGATAGCATTTGCTAAGAATGCTTAAGACTCCAAACAGAATCACCCTCCCTGTGTTACATCTGTCTGATCTACTCGTGGCTGGTACCGAGTACGGCAATTTTGGTTTAAATCTGAACGTGAAATAAGGTCAAAATGTCTGTTCTTTAGTTGTGCTAGCCACATTCCCAGCAGCTGCTGCCACTGGGAGATAGAGGCTACCACAGTGGCAGCACGGATATACTACCGCCAGGCAGTATCACACAAGGCAATACGCCACCTATGCTAGAGATACGGGAATCAAGAAAATTCCAAGTGAGACGTTTATTAATGTCAGTAATTGTCAGGTTTGTTTGACCCAAAAGCCTGTGCTCATTCTAGTAAGACATGGTCCTTAATAGGCAGAGCACCCAACCCCTCCCCATTCGCAAATAATGAAATGTTTCTGATAATTTAGGTTAATGGCCACAATTAACCTCAATTACTAAAACAATACTTTTATATCCAAACCACACACATAGCTCTGTAATATTCCCAACTTACTTTAAAGAAAGAAAATAGAGATGATTAAATTTAATTATTGCCAGATAATTAAAATCTGTGTGCAGGAATATTCCTGAGGAGACGACTGTAACATTGCCGGAGGCTAAAGCCACCTCTTATACCACCCGGTGTAGCCACTGAAAGTACATGGAAATTCTCGTTTGTTCAATAAAACACTTGCGATGTCTAGCTCCAGCGAAAAACCTCTAACATGAAGATGATCTGTCAAGTTCCTGTTTCACCCACAGACAGGAAAACATTCTCAAACGGAGAAAAATGGCTAAGCCTGCTATTAGGAAAACAATGATTTAAGTGCTTGTCGTGACAGGCAGGACGCACAGAATCAGTCTCGAGTGTCCCACTCCCTCCTGCATTCCCTCCCACCGGGACAGGTTCTCAGCCTCACATGGAGACAATCACGTCATTTAAGAGTTCACTGGAAGCCGGGCGTTGGTGGCGCACGCCTTTAATCCCAGCACTTGGGAGGCAGAGGCAGGCGGATTTCTGAGTTCAAGGCCAGCCTGGTCTACAGAGTGAGTTCCAGGACAGCCGGAACTACACAGAGAAACCCTGTCTCAAAAAATCCAAAAAAAAAAAAGAGTTCACTGGAGCACTAAGAAGTGAGCTGAACCCTTTACTTACAGAAAGGATACAGGGAGAGCCTGTTATGGGTATGGTGGGCTTCAGAGGTGCAGTCCCCATTTTAATAGAGCCAGTGAAGGATCTGGCAAGAACCTGAAGGAGTGCAGGGACAGCTATGTGTAGAACCTGGGGAGAGTGATTAGGTACCAGGGGATGGAGCTGCAGGTCCGAAGACTATAAAGGACCTTCCACACAAAGCTGTTCTTTTCTTCCCTGTCCATTCCAGGTTCTTTAGACACCAGAAAACATGTTCTTCCTCCTCTACTGCATTTATGCATCGTTTAAAAACTGTACCAATGGGAGCTAGCGGCTGGCTCAGGGACTAAGAGCACGGGCCCCTCTTCCAGAGGGCCCGGTTCACAGCACCCACACGAAGGCTCACAACTGTCTCTCTCATTCCACCTCCAATTTATCTGAAATCTTGCTCTGTTTCCTTGAGCACTGAATGCACATGGTACAGAGACACATGTGCTGGCAAAATCCCCATTTAAAAAAAAGATTTACAAATTGCACTAACAGAATGCTGGAGAACTGACTTGTGCTGGCCGCGATGACTCTTGGAAGGCTGTCCTGGCTTGTCAGTTCTCTCACGCCCACCAGGACAGATTCACCTTTAAACAGTTCCTGGGGCGTTGTTTGGAAATTAATTTAAGATGGTTCCTTAGCTTATCTTTTCACAATTTCAGAGTTAATAACCCAATTTAGGAAAAGTAAACGGTAGTCCTGACACTGCTTACCCTAGGAAGGCCGCTCACAAGTGTTGTTAGCTGGCATTTAGAACTTGTACTGTAAGATGGGGTCAACCACTATCTATCTATCTATCTATCTATCTATCTATCTATCTATCTATCTATCTAACTTGAGATAGGGTTTCTCTGTATAACTGCCCTGGCTATCCTGGAACTTTCTCTGCTTATAGGCTGACCTAGAACTCAAAGAGACCCACCTGCCTCTGCCTCCTGAGTACTAGGATTAAAAGCGTGTGTGACCCCATCACCTGGTACCAACTAATCATCTTTAGAACTAACAAATCAGAAGAATCTGGCTCAGTTCAACAGTTACTTTCCTTCCAGACATCTGGAACTTTAGAATCTGTCCAAGTTTTGTTTGTTTGTTTGTTTGGTTGGTTGGTTTGGTTTTGGTTTTGGTGGCTGTGTGTCTAGTCCTCAGGAACAGCATCAGGAAAAGCACCATGTAACATTCTGTGTGCTGTCCTAATTCACTGTAGGGAGTCTGAGGTATGTTTGGTGCAGCGTGACCTCACGAGAGGATTCCTAGAAGCTTATTTCTCTTTTCTGTCACATTATACTCCATTTGCCTTTTCCCTGGTGGATTCTGTCTCATTTACTCTTACAGCAACACATCATAACCATGATTATTGAGTCCTGAGAGGAGTCCTAAAGATTCATCGACTTGGAGGTGGTCTTGGGGACACTGGCATTAGAGTAAATTTAAGAATAGAAGTTGTGAATTGAGGGTATAACTCATGTAAACCATGAGAGATGACTGGATTCTAGCCTTAGCAAGTCAAAAAAAAAAAAGGTTAACTTAGAACCCACATGAGTTTTTTTTGTATATTAGTGATCTTTGTATCTTTGTGTTTTACTATGCCTGTAAAGCCCAGAATACTGTGAGCAACCCAATCAGCTACAATGTTACTCCTTTCTGGACTATATTACACTGACAAAAGCCATCTTGTCACCATGTCCCTAATCAACATTACAATATAACCTTCAAAGAAGCAAGACCTGCCAGAATTTGAGAGGGTTGGCTTTTCTCCTTAGTTTTGACAGCAACTCTGGTCAATCTCTCGCTACTGGCTGGGCGCTATCAATTAATAACAAAACCATTAGGAGACTAAAACCAATATGATGCTTCTTAGTAGTGTCTTTTAGAGAAAAGCCAGTCCCCTAAGGCCAAGTGTATGGTCCTGTCCACTCTCAGAGCACTCCAGCCCTGACTCATGCCTGCGTTAGGAGGAATCCGCAGGACCTCCTGCCAGACAAAGGCAATGACATCTCTGTCATCAAAGGCCAGGCAAAGCTCTGCAGGCAGGAATGAGACCAGAGACCCGTGGAGAGCTGAGTGACTCCCAGCAATGCCATTTGCAATTGCTCCAGAACTCACAGATTTTCTTTTCTTTCTAAGTGTCTTTTGTAGCCCAGGCTGGACTCAAAACTCTCTATGTAGCCAGGGATGACCTTGAACTTCTGATCCTCTTGCCTTAACTTTCGGAGTGCTAGGATCCCAGGTGTGCCCATCTCTCCCTGTTTTATACACTTCCAGGAACTGAAGCCAGGACTTCCAGTATGCTAGGCAATTAGTCTACCAACAGAGCCACATTCCCCAGTCTTAAATACCAAATTTTCGAGGTACAATTAAAGCTGATATAAAATTTCATTTACTGTGTACTTAAAAGAATCAATTAAGGACGTATACAAAAATCTAGGGCTATACAAATTTTAAAATGACATTTATTTTGCAATTTAGGCATTCTAAGAAGTAGAATTGTTAGATGTTTCTAAAGCTTTTGGGTGCAGTTCTTTGAACAATTCACACTTATGAAGACTGAGCTGACTGGAACAGTGTACCCCTGATAGACACATAGAGCTTCATTTGCTATTCGTTTCTCATCTTTCCCGCCATCTTTACCAGAGGCACTGATACAGGATACTGTGACTGCTCCCAGATTCACAGTCTCTTACTCTCTGTCTAAAATCAACCTTAAAGAAAGACAGAATACAGTTTGGTTTTTTTTTGTGTGTGTGGGGGGTGATAATTCTCCAAAGAATTGGGAGAGAACACCTCGCTCCAGGAGGCCCATGACCATGAAGAGCAAACTGTAGTTTACATGTAATTTCAAGAGCAGAAGCTGATAAGTTAATTCAGATTTCTCCTTGGCTCTGGGAGGATTAAATTAGGAACACAGAGAAGAGCTTACATTTTCCTGGCTTGGCTGGGATTCTTATTACAGTAGGCTTCCTGGTGGGCACCGGCTGAACGGCTCTTTCTTTTGTTGCTTCTGTTTTTGTGGGGAGCTGAAAGGGATCTAATGAAAAACATAGTTTATTTTGCATGTTTTAGTTAACACAGATTCAAACAAAAAAGCCTCATTCATAATTTAAGAGTCATATTTCTCATGCCCCAGGGAAAACTATTCATGGATAAACAAAATCTCAGTTTGCAGAGACAAAAACAAAGTTGGAGCTCATAAAAGGAAATAATTTAGTACCCTGTAAATAATTCATATGGCTTTCTTCCTCTCTGATGAGAGAGATCCAGGACAGTCCTGCATTATGTAGAAGCTAGCTTTCAGGGGAGTGTGATCATTTCATAAACGTCGGCCTGCAAACGAGGGAACTGCAACAAGCAATCTTTCCAAACAGCAATGCCCCAGGCCCCTGGGAGGGCTGCGCTGCCGCCCCTGTGCAAGGCTGCAGTGCCCGCCCTGTGGCTCCCCAGCACCCTCCTCCTTCCTCACAGGACCTGACACTGGGAAGGGCCCAGCTGTCTCAGATTCAGTTTAGTGACGCTACGCTTCCATAATGTGGGAGTAAAAAGGGCTTTACTCCCAAAATAAATCATCTCCCTTCAAATATCTAACTCTGGGGCAAAGATAGGACTTAGCATTTCTCCGTCTTCATTAATTTACTTTAAGTAAATCAGATATGCCTAGGGTAAGTATTTTAAATCAAAACATAACTATAAACCCATTTCTTTAAACAGAAAGAAATGAACTTTAATGTAAATGCTCTTCATTTTAGAAATATGTCTATAAAAATGTCTGCATGTGGGGCTGGAGAGATGGTTTAGCACTTGAGAGTACTTGTTGCTCTTGCAGAGGATCTGAGCTTGGTTTCTGGCACCCGTATCAGGCCTGTAACTCCAATTCCAGGGGATCTGTTGCCTCTGTTGTCCTCCATTGGTTCCAGGCACATATGTGATACATAAATACACATGGAGGCACCCCCCCATAAGTGTGGCATACGCTAGTGTGTGGTTGGTGTGGTGTGGTGTGTGTGTGTGGGGTGTGGGTGTGGGTGTGGGTTGGTTCACATGCATGTGCACATGTTTCAGAGGGCAGAAGAGGATGCCTGCTAGGTAACCTGCTGTATCTCTCTTACCCTTCGGAGGCAGGCTATCTCACCGAATCTGAAGCTGGCTGCTTTTTTGGCTAAGCTGACAGGTTAATGAACTCCGATGATCTATCTTTACCCCTTTTATGCCGGGGTTGGCGATGCACGGGCCCATACTCGGACTCTATGTGGATGCTGGGGACCCAAATTCAGGCCCTCCTAGTTGTGCAGCAAGCACTCACACACACTCGTACCCACTCCCCAGCTCCTACGTATTTCTTTTTGAATGATGGGAACCCAAAGCGTGGGAAATAGGTCAGCTGGTAAAAAGCTTGTCATGCAAACATGGGGACCTGGTTTAATCCCTAGAATCCATGTAAAAAGCTTTGTGCACTGAGGAAGCAGAGAAAGAAGGTCCTTGGGGTTGGCTGGCAAGCTGATAACAGAAGAAAGGATGAGCTCTGGCTTCAGTGAGAAAAAAGGGGGAAAGGAACAGAAACAGACACTTGATACCAGCCTCTGGACTCTGCACCACACAGACACAGACAGTCACTCTCTCTTCCCATGGGGGGGGGGATATGTATATATATAAAGATGAGAGACCTGAAAATAAACAGAGAGTAAAAATAAAAATGGTATGCTCTACAGCATCTTCCCGTTCTGTTCCTCTCTCCCTCCACTGCCGCTGCCTCTGTGCTGCCCCCTGGCCTGCTGGACTCCAGAACCGCCAGCCTTCCTTATTTTCTACATGCTGCAGAAGCTTGGCCTTGCTTTCTAACCACCCTTAATCCTCACCAAATCCCTGAGCTATTACAACCCATTTCCCAGTATCACTCAGGGATCTGTTTTCTGCTGGAAAAGGACTAGTTAAAATAATCAAGGCTGACCAAGTTTAGGGCAGTAAACCTTTCATGTGGTATTTCTGCTGCAATTGCTGCTTCTGGCATCTCTAATAGGCTCGCTACTGGTATAGATTTTGGCCAACGATGTTTGCTGGGTGAGTTTGGAGAGAGAAGAAAATGCTGAGCCTGCAAGCATATGCTACCAATGCATTCTCACATTCTAGAGTAGGTGTGCGGGACAATGGCTCGGGGTGGGGGTGGGGGCGGGTGGAGAAAGGCTTGGCAACTGGGACTGAGGAGGCTGGCATGGGAACACCCAAAGCCAGCTGGCAGGGAGGGAGGCCAGCCTCGGAAACCCTGCCTCTAATCCTGTGCTCTGTAGAGGACGTATCTCAAGAATCCTGTCAGAGGGTCAGCCACTTCGTCTTAAGCTCAAGGTTTTACACACAAGAAACTATGCTACAAGTTTATATACAAAGTGCTCTCAGGGTCCCAGCTGCCCAGTTCTACCCTCTTTCTTCCTCTTAGTTTTCCTGTCACTAGCTCCTCTTAAATAACTGACTCGGGCAACTGTAATTATTCTGCTACCCACGCCCTGGTGAAAAAGTGTTCCACCATTGCAGACTGGCTGGCCCCTTGTGCTGACGAGCCCCGGCTGTGCTCACTGAGTTCCGAGGCCATCTGCATGTGGTGTTGGGCTGAGATCCTTGTGACACCAAAAGAGGACAAATCCCTGAGAAGGACGGGGGATCAAAGGTCTGGTCTTCATCTCTGCCTGTGCAGGACAGTTAAGTCCCTCTTAATGAGCCACACCCTCAACTGCTGAAGATGACTTTCTCCCAGAGTGTGGGCAACACACAAAGCAAGCACAGCCCCTCCCTTAGTGCCTGTGGACTGCAGCACAGAAGACCACACCACCCGCAGCTGTTTAAAGGGCTAAAGTTCCAGACCTTTGGTCCTGGGCCTTATTTTTAGAAAATTACTCTAGGAACAAAAAACGCTGGAAGTAAATGTGTCTGGGAGTATATGCTATAGGACTTTTTCTTTTCCTTTTTTCTCTTCCTTCCTTCCTTCCTTCCTTCCTTCCTTCCTTCCTTCCTTCCTTCCTATCTTTCTTAAAAACAAAAGCAAAATACAGGTGCAACAACAGGGGGAATCTTTGAGTATTCAACTTCAAAATACGTTCATTTTATTATTGAAAAAAACAAAACAAAACTGGGCAGCAGTGGCCCATGCCTTTAATCCCAACACTTTGGAGACAAAGGCAGGCAGATCTCTGAGTTCAAATCTAGCCAGGGATATATAGAGAAACCTTGTTTTGAAAAACCAAAACCAGAACCAAAAAGAAAAGAGAGGAAAGGAAAAGAAAAGAGAGGAAAAGAAAAGAAAAGAAAAACAATAGATGGCAAATGTATTTAAAAAAAAAAATACTGTAAGAAAGAACCTTTCCCCCTTCCCCAAGCAGGTTTTTCCAATGGTTTGAAAATTGACTATAGTTTTAAAGGTGGGGATATTAGATACAAAGAAAGAATAGATTGGACTATTAAGCTGAAGAGATGTTATCAATAAATCTCATTGCTTTTCCAAGGCAACAATAATATTAATCAACAATAATAAGCCATAAAAATAAAAACTGTATTCTTGGGGAATGCAGATACTCATACTTTGATACTCATACATTGTGTGTATGAGTAATCAGGTATTACTCATATTCACAATAAACAAACAGAATCTTAAAAAAGAAAGAAAAGAAATGATTGGGCCAGAGATGGGCATCTATTATGACTCCAGGAGCTCTGAGGTAAAGGCAGGGGGTGGCAGAGCTACAGAGTGATAAAATCCTGACTAGAAGAAAAAAGAAAATGAAAGAAAGGAGAAAAGAAGATCATTTTCTTAAAGATAGCACTTGCACAATTTAAGACTCAACACAAAATGAAAATCAGGCCTCCCATCTATCTCCTCCAAGTCCTTTCAGATACATTGTTAAAGATTTAATACAATCAATAACTAACATAGCAGAAATACCATTCTTCATCTTTTTGACTTATTTTGAGAAAGGGTCTTATGTGTCCTGGGCAGTGATACATAGTTGATACACAGTGATACATCTTATGTGTCAAGCTTACTAAGTAGCCGAGGATAACCCTGAGCTTCCGAGCCTCCTGCTCCTCACCGGGTGCTAGAAAAACAGGCATGCACCACCACATTGGGTTTACACAGTACTGCAGGTTAAACCCAGGGCTTCATGTATCCTAGGTAAACACTGCCAACTAAGATACATCCCTATTCCCTGAACCTTGCATTTAAAAAAAAGGAATAAAATATATGGAGGCTGGGAAATAATAGGTTTGTTTGCTGCCTAGGTACTACATGATTGTCCATTGTATTATATCATACAATAATTCATTTAAGCAGCCCACTGAAAAGTATTTCCAATATTCTTTGTGGGTATATGTAGTCTGCATAGACTGCTGATGAGAATTACTGCCATAGGCTGATATGTTGGAATATTTGATCCCCAGCTGGTGCAACTGTTTGGGAAGGATTAGGGGGTGTGTCCTTGTTGAAGAAGGTGTGTCACTAGGGGCAGGCTTTAAGGTTTCAAAAGAGCCATCCCCAGTAGGTATGTCTCTCTTTGCCTCCTACGTTCAAATTGAGATGTGAGTTCTCAGATACTGTTCCAGCACCATGCCTGCCTGCCTGTCTGCCTTCCTGCTTGTGGCCATGCTCCCTGCCACGATCATCATGGACCATAACCCTCCAAAACCATAAGACCCAAATAAAGTCTTTCTTCTATAAGTCGCCTTAACCATAGTGTTTTGTCACAGCAACAGAACAGTAACTAAGACATATGTGCATTATCTCCAATATTCTTTAGAATGAGTTTTTAATCTAGAGCCCAGGAGTGGTCTTGACATGTTAAAGTTGTACCTCAAACTGTTCTTCATGAACTAATGGACACCCTTTGAAAGGAGATAAAAGATGCACAGGCCGCATCAGGCTCCCAGAATCCTGTGGTCTACAGGTGGTTAATAACCTTCTGGAGATAATCCTATGAGAGCCTGCTCATGCATTACAAGACAAACCCCCTGTCCGAATCTCGGGAAGCCAACTGCATCTCCCTGTATTCTCATTTGTCGTGTTCACTCTGTCTTCTTTCTGGTTTCTCATTTCAACACCAATTATTCTACACGTGTCGCCAAACAAGCAGGCCCCTTTACACCTAGGCATGGTCTTCATTACTGGGCTGATAAAAACACTGATTTCTTCCGTCCATTACCTGTCTGTAATAATATGCTTGTCACTATAATTACTTTCCCCGTCTCTGGCCTCCTTTTCTGTCATTTCTCTCTCCAGAGTTCTGTTAATAGCCGAGACTGGTCACTAAACTATTAATCCAGTCTGTGTAATGGAGCTGAGAATAGAAGCAGTCTGCTTTTCTTTCCTTTTTCTCTTCTTTCTTTCTTTCTTTCTTTCTTTCTCTTTCTTTCTTCCTTTCCTTCTTTCTTTCTTCCTTTCCTTCTTTCTTTCTTTTCTTTTCTTTTTTTCTTTTTTTGACAACTAGGTATGATTTCTAAGGGTTAGAAGTGGAATTGCTAACACTTCTTGGCTTTATTACATTAACCTGAAAGGCATTCTACCTATGAAATGAATCCAATATTAAATTGTCTGTTTTATGAATTTTCCTTTAATAATTCTTCTAATCTTTACAATGTTTCCACAGTGTCAGTATTTTCTGATTTCTACTTCCTGAGATTAATATGGCAACTTCATTTTGCGAACGCTTTATTAGTTTCTCATTGATTCTGAGGGAAGACAAAGAGGTCCAAAGATAGATTTCTGAGTTTTCTCCTGCGTTCCTCTCCCTAGCTCTGGCTGACGTCTGGACCAATTAGACAAGGGTTCACAGAGACCATTTATTTACTTATAATGACAATGCCACTGAAACACCAGGAAAACCTCACAGAATCCTCAGTCAAACAAACAAACAAACAAACAAACAAACAAGGAATCCATCAGCACTGAGGGCTGAGGCGATCCCAGAGGTCTCTGGAGAGTAATGAGCATATGGAACCCCAAGGCCAGTGTGCACGCTGGGAAAATCCCTAGGGCGCTGTGGCTAGAAGATGATGAACGGCTTGAAAGAGCTTAGAAGGAAGCAGCAGAAATCCAGAACAAAGGCTGAGAGTGGGGCAGTACAAAGGGAGGGAGGAGCGATGCAGCTCTGAGGATGGGTCACCAGGTAAAGCAGGCAACGGTGAGGTAATACATGGGAAGTAAGAGCTTCCTCCCAGTCTGCAAGGGTGGCGCGGCAGGCAGCCGGCACTATCCCCCACCAGGGGGTTACTATGGTATTTTATATGAGGAAAGAGAGGCACTGCCTGGATGAAGGAAGTGCTGAGAGTCACACAGCAATTGTGTGAGAGATCACTTTACTCCCAATGCAAACAGATCCTCTGCAATACAGTGAGAAGATGCAGGAATAGCCTCTCTGTCTCTCTAGGGAAGGCTGTTTGTATGAGGTTGTCACCAAGTGAGGTGTGAAAAATAGGGGGGGATAGGTTTACAAAGAGATAAGCACGGGGCTCCCTATGACTTCACCATCAAGAGCAATGGTTAAAGTCAGGCTTACGAATGATACATCAGGGCCAAAAGAGGCCCTGATGATTAAATGCTGGGCGAGGAAGAGGTAGAAATCAAGATGCAGAAAAGGCTGAGTGTGAGACTGAGTTTGAAGATGTCTGTCATGATCTGCTTTATAATACAGAAGAAATTCTCAGCCTTTTTAACTAAGTTTCCATCCCCACAGTACCCAGCAGGTTCTAAAAAGGTAACCTCTGTTTGGTTTATATTGTTTCCCCACCCTGCCCTTCTCTGGCACTTGTAACATCCAAAGTTTTAGAAAAAAAAGATGTTATTAGCAACACATTAAAATAGCCTATTAGGTTTTGTTTGTTTAGGGAGTCCTGAAAAAGTTGGGTAGCAAATATAATGTGAAGGACAAACAGGACTTAGAATAAGAAGATTGCATTTGGGGCTGGGAATGCAGATCAGTTGGTAGCATGATGAACGAAGCCTTTGGCTTGACCCTCAAGGATACCAAATCAAGGTGGGCACACACACAGACACCCCCCCCCCAAACTCACACAGGCACACATACTCATACACAAACACTCACACACAAACACACATCCACAAACATTCACACTCACACACACACACAAACGCACAAGCTCACACATACACATAAGCACACATACTCACACAAACATTCACAATCTCTCTCACAATCTCTCTCTCTCTCTCTCTCTCTCTCTCTCTCACACACACACACACACACACACACACACACACACACACACACAAGCGCTCCAGCCTTGGCTGGGAAAACAGTTTTATGACATGAGGCATGGATAGTTCTCTCAGTCTGTTTACTCATCTGCAACGTGAGGCCACTGATGCCACACAGAGGGTTGTTTTAAACCAAATTAGTTTGAGTTGAAATAAAAATAGCATCCATCACAGTGTACACACCATTTGCAGAAGCTCAATATAGCCTACTGTTGTTCTGCCTTTTATGGATAAGAGATATATCTTTTGCTTTATATGCTATAGCCAGTTATAATGTTGTGTGCATAATAAACACAACAAATGTTTGCTACCATGTACAAGACACATGGTATTCAGATTTTTTGTTTGTTTGAGACAAGTCTTAGATGTTGCCCAGGTTGTCCTTAAACTTGGGATTTTCCTAACTCAGTCTTGAGTGCTGAGCTATCCTGCTTGGCCATACTTTGGCTTTGAAATTCTGTGTATTTTACACCATTCTAAGTTATGCTTAATATTTATAAGCTAACAGTTAAAATCTGGAAAATACTATCAAGTTTATATGCCCACAAATTCCATCTAAATAAGTAAACAATAGTAAAAGGAATTTTTCCATTGAGGCACGGATCAGCTTGGTTTGACAGATGAAAGATAAACTTTATGTCACCGACAGATAAACTCTGCTATCTGAACAGTGTGAAGAAAACATTCTCTCCGCCTTTGGGAAATTTAATTATCTTGATCTTGGCAGCACCCTTACAATTTTTGAGTTTTAGTTACAGAAATTTGCATTGCCAAGATAATTCTGTGAGGATTATGGGAAAGAGTCTTGCTGCATGTGTGTCCTGGCTCCGCTCTTCCAGGATCTGTCCTTGGGCCGGCCCTTTCCTGGCTCTCAGCTAGGACCCCTGTGGGGGTCAGCAGATGATCCTCCATTGGTAAAGCTTGCATTTCATCCTCCTAAAGCTGTGTTCCCAGATCCTTTCAATGTGAGGCCTGAATTTCAAAGTGTTAACTCAGGAAGCCAGCAAAAAACTGGTCCCCAGTCTGTCTGCTTATGTCTGGCTGCTATAATAAATAAAATCGATGTGTTCTGGTATCTCTTTCTCTGGTCTCCACCATCCACTCCATGTTCTCCCTTTCCTATCTCTATGAGCATGCATCCATGTCTCTTATTTCTGTTTACACCATCTTGAAACATGTGCACATACCCCCCCCCCTCTCTGTATCTATCTATCTGAATACCAAAATAGTGAATGAAACTGAAGACACCATTATGAGCTCAGGTTCCTTCTACTTCAAATTTTGACTCACCTAGAACCGTCTCAGAGCCAATGGGTTCTTCAGCTGGGCTCCCGGAGGCGGGCAATACGTCATCGTCAAAGCTGATGAGGTCAATGTCCCCCACGGCTTTGCTCTGCGGAGCTGGAACTGGGGGGGTGGATGGCAGCCCGTCTCCAAGTGACCTGAATGCTTTGGCTTGTGATGCTACTGAGAATCGGGGAGGAAGAGAAACCAGCTTCGGTGGAACAGAGGGGTACGGTGGGGCATCTGGGGAGGCTGATTTCTTCGGCAGCAAAGGCCGGGGAGCAGGAGTTGGGATTTTCTTCCCCGCATCAGGGCTCTCGGCCATGGGTCTTCCTCCAGAAGTCTCATGGTTCACGCTTCGTGTAAGGCCAGGAGTTGGTTTCTTTGGCAATTCAGGTTTGGTTACTGGGGAGATTCCGGCTTCTTGTGGCGATGAGTATGGGGTGAGCCCTTCTCTGGAGGTCACCTTGAGCCTGGTTTCGGCCCACGAGTCCCATTCTCCAGAAGCTCTGTTAGCAGCTGGCTTGGGCGCCACCAAGGGTTTCCCCGAGGAAACAGCAGGTTTCGGGGGAATCGTGCGGGGAATAATCTCGGGTTTCTTGGGCAGCCCTGGGATTTCTGTGTTCGGCTGACCCTCAAATGCTTTGATCCTGGAAACAATCGTATTTTGGCTTTGTTCTGTGTTCATAACGTTCATCGCTGCCTGACTATCTAAACTGCAGGTGCTGTCCAGCAGACACTGGGGTGGCCAGTGTTCTCTGGGGGTCACTGGGCTTTTCTGGATGTTTTTCTCTTTACTGTTAGCATCCCTAGCTACTGGTCTGAGGTTGCTTTTTGATCTTGGTCTTGGCACTGGACATCTTGTAGCACTGGGGTTTTCAGGACCGTTTTGCTCTTCACAAATATCGAAGACTATTAAAGGTGCCACGCCTGGGGGCAGATTTCCGGCCGGGGCTGCTGGTGAAGGCTGGCGAGGCTCAAGAGGCGCCTGCAGTGCTGACAGGAGCAACAGAACAGGGCGAAGTTACCGTGGTGTCATGTGGAAAGCAAAACCTTAACAGGAGCTATCTAGATGTAAAAACACACAGACAGGCTACCAAGAGATTTAGTTTCCACTAGGAACTAGAGAGTCAGATTAAAGGACTGTACAATTTGCATTTGTTTTTATATAGCCATTGTATATTTTAAAATACCATTAAATTCCTGGCTCTCATTAGACATCACACAAAGCTATTGTCAAAACTCAATAATGTTAATGCTTACTTTCCAAGGCAAGTCACTCTCATCTCTGTCGCCTGAATTCAAAATACTCTAAAGAAGCCCAGAGGACAGTCACCCTGGCATCTTACCAAGATGAATTTACTAAATACCTTTATTTATTGAGGAATGTTTATTTTCTATATCTATTATCATTGAGAAAAATCCTTCTCGATGGAAACAAAAGGGGACCCAGGCTAATGCATCCTCTGTTTGTGAGGCAAACAGAGGATGTTTTTGTGAGATGGATGAGAGACTGGGTTAGGGCCCTCAAGAAAGATCTATTATAGCAATCACTGCGTACCCAAATTAAGAAAGCACACAGTGATCACAAAGCCCAGGAAGCAAGGTTCAATAAATTATGCACGACTTGCAAATTATTTTAAAGGCAGGAGGCCGGGCTGATGCCACCCGCCCGAGAACTGGGTCAGAATTAGGGAAGACAGATGACTTGCATTACTTGGAGGTGGCTCGGTGTCTATTTCCTCTGGAAAGTCGGTCTGGGTTGCAGACGTGATCGTGCTCCTTGGAGTGGCGGCCGCATTATTGTTATTTGTAGCGTTAACCTGCACTTGGTTGATTTCTTTTATCACTTGTTCATAGGAGGGCGGGAGCTGGAAAGCAAAGAAAGAAAATTGCCTGCGTCTGTGGGCAAGGTGCTTACTGCCTCACTGGGACAATCTTTGAATGTAATCTGAAAAAAGAAAATGCAAAGAGATATAGCGTGGTGGTGTTTACGCACCTCAGCGGGAACCAAGTCATTGGGTCTCCAAGGGCCTGCTACAGGGGTGGAGGGAAATCCCAGTGCGGGTGGTGGAGCTCCTGGAAACCACGAGGCCGGCCTCAGCGGCTCTGCTGCCACGATGGTGATCTCTGGGCGCCTGGAAGATGGGGCCGCAGTAAGGTGGGACACAAGCTAGCATTGTGTATCAGTGTTTAGAGACTCGAGGGGGGGGGCGGCAACCACCTTCTAAAAAAGCATCAAGATCTGTTAGAGCTCTCAGAATGGCCCCACAGAATAGCCAGGAAGGTTTCAAGGGAGCTGATGCCCACCGCCCTCTAAGAACCTTGAACGCTGGAGAATCAGGCCCCTGTGTGCTTAGCTCTGCTGTGGTTGACAGGACAGGGCTAACAGGCCTCTCAGCTTTATTTCATGGCTCTGCTGTTGGCTAGTAGATGGCACAAATATGTGCTGTAAAGTGGGAAAACATACTGGCCAGTGGACTTGTTCGGTTTTCTGCGATGAGAAAGTGTTACAGAAGGGAAGCTACCATGCGACACGGTCCTCACCCCACCTCTGCCCTAACTTGAAACTACCTTCAATGTTTTAGATATACACCTTCATTTTGAGAATTTGGCGTGTGTATACACACCCTGGTCAGCTTTGTATTTTGTACATGACTTGATTCATCTGGAATACTTGTACCATAGTGACTCAGAAAAACCTTCCTTTCTTACTCTGAGTCTGCATTTTTGTTTGTTTGTTTGTTTGTTTGTTTGTTTGTTTGTTTTGAGACAGAGTCTCACTATGTGGCTCTAACTGTCCTGGAACTCACTATGTAGATAAGGCTGGCCTCTAGCTCACAGAGATCCACCTGCCTCTGCCTCCCAACTGCTGGGATTAAGGAAGTGTGTCACTACATCTGGCTTGAGTCTACATTTTTATGTTTAATTTTCAACTTGCTTTTCTAGCAAACTCCACCCGTGTGACCCTGGGAACGTTAGTCAGCTTTTCTGAATTTAGGTTTCTTATCTAACAAGCAAGAATAGTGATATTTGCTTTGTCTTCTCTAGTACTCTACAAAAGTAGAAAATGTCATTATCAAAATTGTGTACATGAAGTATGGTAACCTTATCATTATGTTTGATCTGCTTTCCCTAAAACCCCCACTGACAGCCTTTTCTCGCTTAGTAAGAGTTACCAGTTAATGCTGAGTACTAGAAATATACGTGAAGTCTCATGACAACCTGTGAGGTGGGTGTGACCAGCACCATTTTACAGAGGGGTATGGAAGCTAAGGAGAGGCAGTTGTTTGTCCAAGGCCATATGGGTAGGAAATTCTTAAGTCAGGATCTGAACATCTGTTTCTGCCTAAGTCTTTTCCTGCTGGGATGGGCGGCTCACACCTCAATCCCAGGACCAAGTTCTGTAGACCGAGTTGGCCTCGAACTGACAGAGATCCACTTGCCTCTGCCTCCCGAGTGCTAGGCTTAAAGGTGTGAGCCACCACCACCAGGCTTTATCACTCTTTCTATCTGACCGTCTACCATGTATCCATCCATGTACCCACCGGCCGGCCTCTTCTCCTACTCTTCACTATTATTATACACCTGCCCTCCATCCATATATTTGGGCAACATCTGTCAGGTACTTATAAGGAAAAATTATCTCTCTACATCATTATGATAAAGTTTTACAATAGTTGTTTAATACAATAGTTGTTAACTTTAAAACTGAATTCAGCAAATACAAAAGAATCTTTTAAGGCCTGTGTCATTTCTCTCAAGCAAAACTGTCATTTCTCAAGCTTATATATGAATTCAGAGACGTGTTGAAGAGGTAGAATTCAGGATAGCACTGCTTATGAAGGTAAAAAACCTGCCAATTGATGACACTTACTTTATACTATCAGAATATGCCATTTATTATAAATATAACCATACCTCCTATCCCGATGAAGTTCACTTTGAATACAGGTCCGAGAAGCTATGAGAGAAAAGTAAACTAGTATAGAACCATGTAGTACATTCAATAAATATTACACTTCTATAGAGTATATAATTAGAAAGAAGTTAGCTTATACAGGACACATATAGAAGGTATTACTTTTAATACAGTTAAGAGAAGCAAATTAAAATGATCTTTAAATATGGCAGAGTTAATTATAATCATATATTTGCATTGCAGAAGAAAATAATAGATTTCAAATAGTGTCTAAAATATTGTCTATATTTTTGAAAATCACAGTGTGAAGATTGAACAAAGAAAAGAACATAAAGTAATAATGAGATGAAAATAATTTAAATTTTATCTACAGGACTAGCCTAATACAATAGTTTTATTATTATTGTAAAAAGTGTAGAAGTAATGAAATTTTTACCTATTTTTAAAAACTTTCTGACCTTTCCAGTAATTTTATTAAGTAATAATAAATATAAACACAAATAAATATACTCAAAACACTTTCTCCATCATGTTTATAATTCAGTTTTTTGTGTGTGGAACAATCAAGACTTTCCTCTAAGTCTCAAACTCAAAAATCTCCGTGGCAGCTGGGTGTGGTGCTGCACATCCTTCGTCACGGTGCTGAGGCAGAGGCAGGCAGCTCTCTGTGAGCCCAGTGCTAGCCTGGTCTATACAGTGAGTTCCAGGCTGGCCAGGACTACATTATGAGTCTACTCATCTGACTCAAATAAAAGCTCCGTGGCTCAAATTTTTCTGAATTTTTTAAATAAGGCAATCGATTCAATAGGAAATTATGTCACCTCTGGAGATCCTTTTTAACATAACAGAATATTATCTCTATTTTCAAAGATCCCTTTGGCAGGTGGAATCTTCAAGTATTCTATTGTAAGACTTGTGTACGAGGGCATTTGTCTGAGACACAGACGACTTGGGCGGTGGCTTTCAGCACCTCCTCACTACATTTTCCAAGTGCTTCTGATCTGGAAAGATTGGAAGCCTGCATCTCACTTATAGCTTCTAACTTTCCTCTTTCTGAGCATGGCTGCCAGAGCTGAGACCAGTAAAGGCAGGAATGAAAGCTGGGACAGCCTCAGAGCTGGGGCAGCTGAACCGAGGCTGGGCTGTGCTACCCAGTATCGGAACTCCCAAAGATCAGAAACCCAAACCCATGTCTGGATCTCGACTTGGTTGGGCTCCAAGGACCTTTGACACTGAGTCAAAGCCGAGCCTACAGAGGAAGGTTGTCTACTGCAGTGGGAGAGGTCAGGGCTCTGCAGGGATGTCTGATTGGTAAGGAGGTTTCATGGCATCAGAATCACCCGCGCTTGCGGCAGCCGTATGCCCGCCATCACCACTAACGCTGGAATCAGCAGATTCAGCACTTCCCCACGTCTTCCTGCATGAACATACCTCTTCCGCGGGGCATTGTGCTGTGCACTAGTCATGAGTGCTAAGAGAGAAAAAGAAGGGGTTACAGAAGAGGAGAGGGAGGGAAAGGGGCGAGCCAGCTGCCTGTGCTCTACAAGGAGTTCAGCAACAAGACCGCCTTCCGTGTTGCTTTCTCCCTAAGAGATTACTGGCTTTTCTCAGGGAGCACATTCTAAAGATCCCTTTGTGGGCAAAACCTCCAAGTTTCCCCCTATTCTGCACATTCAAATGGAAAAGGAAGTTGATGGACCACAGTTTCAGATGGTAAGAAATAAGTTGATATGCCTATCTGTAATGTCACCACCAACAGAGAACCTTTTACATTTTGGTAGGATCATAAGCCTGGACAGACCATCTTTGATCCTCCTCAAACCATAGGGAGAGACGCAGAGCTGTGAGCAACCCACGGTTACACAGGTGTGACAGGCGTGACAGACATGACAGCCGTGACAGGTGTGACAGGTGTGACAGGCATGACAGGTGTGACAGGTGTGACAGGCATGACAGGTGTGACAGGTGTGACAGGTGTGACAGGCATGACAGGTGAGACAGGTGTGACGGTCCACAGGGCTGGGAGCAGCTTACTGCTCCAAATACTTTGGCTCCTTGTAGAACTGGGTGAGTTGGTTGTTCGTTCTCATTCTAAATGTTTAAAATAATCTATTAAATAGCTAGAGGAAAACAAATATGTAGAAAGATTTTATATTGTAAATGTCCTTACTACAGAACCACTCTACTGGTAAAAAGTCACAATAATAAAAAAACCTCAATGGCTACATTTTTTGGATGGTGGGAGGGACATGCATGTGATATGACATCAAGGGGCATCCAGAGCAGCAAACTTGTGCCTTCAAGCCTGGACGCCTCGTCCTCATCGCAGATCTACCTCGTATACCAGCCCTCCCTGGCTTCAGCGTCCGTCAGCTCACAGTCTGCCCACAGTGCCCCTCCCTAATGCGAGGCAGCCCCCAGCCTATGGTATGGAAGCAGTGCCAGAGAAATTTGAATTCTAGGTATGTGCTTGTCTAAAAAGCTAATGAAAAGACCGAGTCATGGCACACATATAATCTCAGCACTTGGGAGGCAGGAGAAACACTGTAAGTTCAAGGCCAGCCTGGTGTACATAGTGAGTTCCAGGCTAATCTGAGCTAAGTAACAACAACAACAACAACAACAACAACAGCAACAACAACAACAACAAAAACCCCATCTTTAAAAAACCAAAGTAAAGCCGGGCGGTGGTGGCGCACGCCTTTAATCCCAGTACTCTGGGAGGCAGAGGCAGGCAGATTTCTGAGTTCGAGGCCAGCCTGGTCTACAGAGTGAGTTCCAGGACAGCCAGGGCTATACAGAGAAACCCTGTCTCAAAAAAACCAAAAATCCAAAAACAAAAACAAAACAAAACAAAACAAAAAAAACCCAACCAAAGTAAACACATATACAGCAAAAAAAGGTCAAATATATCCAATTAGCACATGTAAAAAATTAAAACATATTTAGGAGCCAAAGAATGAATGCACAGAACCCCAACAGACTGGACCTAGAATCTTTATTAAGGAATTTAAAAGGCAACTGGCTGTGTTGCTTTAAGAAAGAAAAAGGCTGACTTCTTGCCAGGGTTAGAATACTGAATCTGAACTAGTAAATAGGACATCTTAATTGGCTGCTATGATAAAAAAATATTTACAACTTTTTCCTTTAAAAGCACTTGTTTGTTGCTTTATTTAAATTAGGAGCTAGGGAGAGGGCTCACTGGCTAAGGGCAATGGCTGCCCTTCCAGAGGACGCAGGCTGGGTATCCAGCACCAGCTGTGGTGGTCCGCACCCTTCCGTAACTATGTGTGTGGATGCTTTGCCTGCATGTATGTCTGTGTATTCTGTGCATGCCGGTGCCCACAGAGGCCAGAAAAAGACACTGGAGCACTTGGGCCTGGAGTCACAAATGTTTGTGTGCTACCATGTGAATGCTGGGAATCAGACTCAGGGTTTCCAGAAAAGCATCGGGCTTTTAACAGCTGGGCCGTCTTGCCAGCCCTTATGTTCTTAAATAATAGGTGAAAGGGAGAATGGGGTGTTGCTGTTAATTATCCCTTGATTTATGTTTATATGAATGAGGGCAGTGTATCCATCTGTCCTTGTTTCAAGTCAGAGCAACTGCAGTCGCGAGTAGTTTTTTTTTTTTTTTTTACCATGTGGGTGAGAGATGGGAATTAAAAGACGAATCAGTAATTAGAAACCAAACCCCTTCGCTTGCTCTCCTCCTTCCCTCTCTGCCTGGCTACAGTGCCAGCTTCCTCCCCTCCTACGCCCCAGCCTGCTCCCCAGATCACTGCTTCCCCTCCAGACACAACTTCCCCATCCTCGGCACCTACACAATCAGGTTCTCTCTGCTGGACTTCCCCGTCTCAAACACCAGCCGCTCCTTCGTCTATTTTTACTCCCAAACTTGGTTCTATTCAATGCTCAATACTCCTCGGTGGCTGCTGTCTCCACCGACCTTTTGCGGGGCCTCAGCAGCCTCGCATCCTTCCACAGCATACTCCTTCAGCCCCACGGGCAGCGTCTCCCTGATTTCCCACAACTCCGGCTACGCTTCCTGGGCTTGTTCTGCCCCCTTTATCCTCAGCTGCCTTCTCTTTACCTTGCACAGTGTAAGCAAACTCCATCCTGGGGAACCTAGGGAGTCAGGGACAAAGTGCAACTCCTTTTTTTTTTTTTTTTGGTATTTCAAGACAGGGTTTCTCTGTGTAGCCCTGGCTGTCCTGGAACTCACTCTGTAGACCAGGCTGGCCTTGAACTCAGACACCTGCCTACCTTTGCCTCCCAAGTGCTGAGATTAAAGGTGTGTGCCACCACTGCCAGGTTGCATTTTTATAGCTTTTGAAAATTTCATAGAGATTAAATTAATCAAAAAGATAGGATTTGATATTTTTTATTTTATGTGTATAAGTGGTTTACTTGCATGTGTGTCTAGGGACCATGTGCATACAGTGCCTTTGGAAGCCAGAAGAGGGCACCCAATCCACTGAAACTCGAGTTACAGATGGTTGTGAGCTGCCATGTGGGTGTTGAGAACTGAACCCAGGGTTTCTGGAAGAAAAGCTAGTCATATTAGCCACTGAGACATTTCTCTAGACCAGGGTTTAATATTTTTTAAACTCAGCAGATAGATATCCCTTTCTTTAGAAAAGATAGTACATGAAATTCTATCTGCTTGTTGATACTACATTGCCAGATTAGGGTTTTTGGTTTTGTTTTTTAAGACAGGGTCTCATATAGCCCAGGCTGGCCTCAAATTCCTTATGTAGCCAAGGATATCCCCCCTTTCCACCTCCCAAGTGCTAGGACTATAGGCATGCCCACCATGCCCAGCTCCAGATTTGTTTTAAATCGTTTGACTGTACGAGGGAAAATAATTCTGAGATACTGGCTTATCAAGCAATGATAGTGAAAAACTAGCTGTCAAAAATACATTATTAACTCGTAGGAGAAGCTATACTTATTGGGTCCTTGGTAGATTCATCATATTCAGTCACTTGCTGGGAATCTCAACCATCATTTATAATGACTACACAGGAAAATACAGAGCAGAAGAAAACAAACTTACATCTCTTGATTACCGCTCTAATGGATGACAGGGGTCCTTGGCTAGAAAAAGAGAGAGGGAGAGAGAAAATGTATTATTACACATTCATCAATCCCATGGAGAATAGTTTTTCACAATGCCAGGTCATAAGACATTAGTTACTGGCCTCTTTACAGAACAAAAATTAATGAAAAACCTTAAATTGCCTTTTATATTACAATGCCTTAAAATTGCTTTCATAGAAATCTACAAATTACATCTCCCAGAAAAACTCTGGACACTCCTCCTCATCAGACAGGATTATTACATGATGCTCACAAGAGCTTTACACAGCTTTCCTACAACCTTGCAATGGCTAAATACATTATTGGAATATCAATTTAACCTAAGGGCCAGCAGTTTCTTCTTAAGATCAGGCTTTAAACACCTCAACCCAGCAAAGCAATCTTCTGCTTCTTTTGGGCTCTGTTCAGCAGCTGGCTGTCTTCCTGTTGTCTTTGTGCTCTTGGAAGAGTTTCAGCCCCTTTTCCCGTGTGCTCATGCACTGGCCAAGGCTGGCTAGCTACAAAGTGTCTGATGTTAGTGTTGTTTCTACTCAGATCAAATGATTTTTGGAACATTAACAGAAAAAAAAAGTCAACCAGTTTAAAGAGAGGATTTGGTGGTGGTGGTGGTGATGGTGGTGGTGGTGGTGGTGGTGGTGGTGGTGGTGGTGGTGGAGGACACAACAAAGAATTTGTTTATAACATTCTTTACTTGTTTTTTTAGAATTCTTTACTTGTTCTTTAAAAATTATACTTGCTGTGAAGGCTTGAATGACACACTCCCACCTCCATATTTGAATAATTCATCACCAGGGCATGGAACTACTTGAGAGGGATTAGGGGGTGTGTCCTTGTTGGAGGAGGTGTGTCCCTAGGGGTGGGCTTTGAGGTTTCAAAAGCCCACATCAGGCTCTGTGTGTGTGTGTGTGTGTGTGTGTGTGTGTGTGTGTGTGTCTCCCTCTCTCTCTCAGCCTGTGGCCAAGATGTAATCTCAGCAACTGTGATCACAGACACCAGGAAGGCAGGATTGAACTGCCTATGAGTTTCAAAGGACACAGGCCTCCTGCCACCACAACGTCAGCAACAACAGCAACAACAGCGGGCATTTATTTATTTATTTATTTAAATTTCTAATGTTGAACCTGTCAGCTTAGGCAGGCCAAGCAAGGTTCTACCACGAGTTATATGTCTCAATCTATACATCTCTACATAGATATGTCTATCTTTAGCATACAGTAATTTTATACAGTAATGGCTTTTGACTGGGTATAGTGGTCATGTCCATAGTCATAGTCATACTCAGGAAGCTAAGGCAGAAGGGCTGTAAACCGAAGGTCAGGCCAGGCTACACAGTAAACCGGGATACGGATAAATAACATGTCCCGGAAAACTAATAAACAAAGAAAGTGGGTTTCATTATGGCATCTTTCTATAGGACACAGTACACTTGGATCATACCGAGTTTCCATTTTCTTCTTTTTGCCCATACTCCAAATTTTATTCCTCACCCATAATGAAACAAATATGACCTATTTTTTGTTACATTTCAGTAAAACATAATTAACCGTGATTTTATAAACATAGCTACGGTTAGTCTGGTTTGCGTCTCCCCCCAAAGAACCCAAGAGAGCTGTGGAGCAGCCTGTGCCTCTGTTGTGTGTGTGCTGGAGGGGACCCAAGCCACCTTGTACTAACTTTTGGTTTAAATGCAACAGAGGAAAGGAAGCACTGTTCTGCAAATATTCTGTCCCACAGATATAAAGGAATGGTGACATTTTTGCAGTCTAAATTAATACTGCATCACAATCTGCTGGGCTAGAGCAAAGCCAGTCTTCAAGTTCTAAGATAAGCTTCACACTTCGGAGGTAGGGGATAAAGCCTTGTAGAGGGGCCCAGGGATTTGGGTGGCAGAGCACTGCTTAGCACAAGACTTGATTTCCTGCCCCACATACATCGGATGTGGACGCACGGGCCTCTAACTCTATTACTCTAGGAGCGGAGGCAGAAGGAGCTTCAAGCTCACCCTCAGCTACGGAATGAGTGTGAGGCCAACTTGGGCAACATGAAACTCCATCTTAAAAAAAAAAAGGAAACAGAGAAAACAAATGTGACCCAACTGGAGTGACTTTCCACTCCAGAGGCGCTGACTGCACCCCAGAGACCAGCACATGTCATCCGCCCATGCACGTGCTATCACGGAACTACGTCTCCAGCCTCAAGGGATGGTTTTCCTAAAATTAAAAAACGATGACAAAACAAAAAGGAATCTCTAATCTGGGAGTGACAGGCGCACTTATAATCCCAGCCCTGGCTGGTGAGTCCGAGGCTAGTCCGAGTGCAGAGTGAGTGACGGGTCAGCTTCGGCTGCCTGCAAGCTTGTGCCTCGGAACTAAAACCAAACAAACAAAACAACAAAGTAAAGCAAAACTAGAACTACAAAATCAAACTAAGGCCCCATGTAATTAAGTCTCTGAAATCTAAAAGGAAACGTTACATGAGTTCAAATGCCCTCACTTTTGGTCACCACCGATAAGCCGATTTCTAATCTCTAAGATCAATACCATGAGGATGAAGATTCACTACTGGACCCCATGGGACATACAAAGAAAGGAAAAGGTATCAAGGTGGGAGGGGCCGTGTTGAGGGGCAGGCCTGGGGGAGGGGAGGCTTTGGGTAGCCATGATTGAGATACAGTAAATACAGGTTTGGGGTTGTCAAAGAATAACTAGAAAAATTCTTTTTTTTTTTTTTTTTTTTTGGTTTTTCGAGACAGGGGTTCTGTGTAGTCCTGGCTGTCCTGGAAACTCACTCTGTAGACCAGGCTGGCCTCGAACTCAGAAATCCGCCTGCCTCTGCCTCCCAAGTGCTGGGATTACAGGCGTGCGCCACCACGCCCGGCTTAGAAAAAATTTTTTAAAGGATCAATGATATAATACCGAGTTTCACCAGGCACTTTTATATTCATCTTTTCCAACGATAAACAAATCATAGAAAGGATAGGTATGGCTGATTTCAACAGGTTCTATCCACACGCTACATGTTTGCAGGTAGAGGCAGGCTGGTGGGGGCGGAGGGGATGCGTCTATGTGTTGACTGGAGCCACATCTAAGTCCAGAGAGGGCACGAACCCCACAGCCAGCTAGAGACCTGCTTCCATTCCTGAGAGCGGGCCATTCAATTTACTTCCTGTTACTTTCTTGCCTGTAAAATCAACATATGTCTGTCTTTGGGCTGGCTGCCAAGACTTATAGGAAAACAGTATAAAAATATATTAGCACAGAGCTGGCACAAATTAGATTTTAAAAAATGTATATTTCCTACCCTACTTTCCGATATTGAAATTTTTATAGTTCATAACCTGTGTGGCTGAATTTTTGCTGTGGTTGTTTTTTTGCAATAAAATCTCACGTGTTTTGGGCTGGTCTCAAACTAATTACGTGGTTGACAATGACCTTGAATTTCTGATCCCCCCCTCCGTCTCATCTCTGGAGTGCTGGAATTACAGCGCGTGCCACTTCCCCTGGATTACATGGCGATGTGGACTGAACTCAGGGCTTCACCCATGATGATCAAGCATCCCGCCAACGGTGCTCAGCCAGGTGGCCGCTTTCAGAGCTACCGAGTCAGCACCTGCTGGGCTGACCTGGAGCTATACAGCCCTATCTTGAAAATACAAATATTTTGCATGCCAGTTGGAATTACTGTTCTCCATTTAGCAATCATTCCAAGTCTCACAGAGTGTACCTCTTGTATACCTCATCTCTTAGAGCATCGACTGAACTACAGACTTTTGTACTTCGGAACCGTGTTCTTATTCCCACTGTAACCACAGAGAGTCCTCTGCTCAGTTAGGTCGCCCTCCCATGTGTTCTACAAAATGGCCTTGCAGATCAGTGGGGCTCGGTAGATTTAGTTTCATATTGCTTGAAGTCTATTAAAAAGAAATTCTATATAAAGTTCAAAGATCATGGAAAATGCTTTCAGCTGTTAGAACTACAGAACATTTGAAATTGGAGTGTGCTGCTCCGTCCTTCCTAATTCTCTCTCTCTCTCTTTTTAAATACATGCATGTCTTGACTTCCTAATTAGATTGCAGGTTTCTCAAGAAGAAATAATGGCTTCTCCCCATTTTCACAGAGCAGTTCAGTGGAACTGTGCATCGTGTGCTAGCTCAACTGATGTGAGCTGAACCCCACTTTGCAGGCAGAAATATAATTTAACCAGTTTCAGTGATTCCACCCACAACCCACTTAGCACACAGATCTTCAAATCCTGCTGCTGGTTTTGTCCTGTTGGGATCAATACCCACTTACTCCGTGTCACAGGCGCATCCTGCCCAAAGTGCCTGAGTCTAAAAACAGGAGCTGTCCACCGGGGCTGGTGGCACATTCCTATAATCCCAGCCCCGAGGGGGTGAAGTTAGGAGGATGGAGGGTTCAAGGCCAGTCTGGGATACACAGAGAAACCTTGGCTCAAAAACTCAACAACCCAGGACTATAGCTCAGTGGTATACAGCATGTGCCTCCCTGGACCTGAGCCTTGAATCCATTGCCAGAACTGAGGAAAATAAAGACGTGCTTTTCATAGGGAGCATCGCCTTGACAAGCATGAAGCTTCCCGGGAGGACTGGCCTCTCTGCCAGCAGTGGTCAGAAGAGTGGCAGTGCTGGCCTTGTGGCACAAGGGTGCTTCAGATCCTAACATTTAACACTGGGACTCCATTTAACAACTAACTCCAAAACTAACAGACAGGAGAACTTGCATGCCAGTTCACAGAATTTCGAGAGTGATTGCTCTACCTTTGTTTGTGTTTTTTTTTAGCTGCACACTCTCTGAGCCTCTCATTATAAGACTCTGCTAGCTCCCTATAAACAGGGTAGAAACTGACCTAGTACTGCTAGTTTTAAGCCATGTGTAACATACAGTAACATGCATCAGATAAAATATGTGTGGGTCAGGCTTGTTAGGCACCATGGGAAGCAGGCACAACTCCATTGGCAAAGAAAGGTGTTAGCATAATGTCCAGCCTGCCGGAGAAAGCTGGCATTTACTGTAATATGTGCAGTATGACCTCTGACCTCTTCCAATGTGAACACAAAGAACAACGAGTCTGATGTATAAGTGTGTTCAATAAACACCTACTGAGTGAACCAAAGAACTAAGTAACTGAAATAAATCTTTTCAGGGGGGTGAGGGGAATGTCATCGTTCCCCTTCAGCTAACCTAGCTTAATCTTAAAAAAGTTTCTATAAAAAAAGCCTAAAAAGGAGGGGGGTGTGATCCAATGGTAGAATGCGGACCTAGTGTGCAGGAGGCCTGGGTCCCAGCTTCAGCATCAGAAAAGGAAGAAGGAAAGAAACCCTAATAACAAAGCAGCGTTAAAATCCAATCCTCGTCTCTTCCGATATGCAACAATGCGATAGAATTTAATTTTATGGTGGGGATTTATTTATTGGTAAAAGGACAACCCAATTTTGAAAGATTATCCAGTATATTAGGAGAATCGAAGGATAATATTAAACAATATATGGCAGTTTCCTTCTGGTTTATTAGCTTATAACTCCCCCATACCCTTCTCTCCTCTCCCTCCCCCCCCCAGCAAAAAACAACTGCATACTTTTTTTTTTTTTTTGGTTTTTCGAGACAGGGTTTCTCTGTGTAGCTCCGGCTGTCCTGGAACTCACTTGGTAGACCAGGCTGGCCTTGAACTCAGAAATCCGCCTGCCTCCGCCTCCCAAGTGCTGGGATTAAAGGCGTGCGCCACCACCGCCTGGCTCTACAACTGCATACTTAATTGTTAGAGTAGGAGTAAATTTTTACGTTTCAACCAAGAAAATGTGCAGCCACGGTAACCAAGGTCTCACACTAAGTACCGAAGCAACAAACCCAGCTGGGACGTGATCCCTGCCCCACAAGGCCGCCTTCAGGGAGACCCTGGCAGGTGGGAGAAGACCTTCTAATTTGTATTTCTGTTTTCTTCAAAGTGAAACTTAGAACTGGCTTAAAATTTCAACCTAATTTTCCCCATGCATCTGAGATATTTTTTTGTATACTCTTTTTCTCTACTAGAGCATAAATTCTTTCTCAAGCCATATATATATATATATATATATACATATATATATATATACACACACACACACACATATGTATGTATATATATACACCTATACATATTCTAACATAAACAATATGTTGATATGGTGTTGCCCACAAAACCTTAAATTAAAAATATATCACAGCAAGCTTTTTATAAAAATTCTTGACATATTAAGTTCCACAACAACAACAACACCTCTGTAGACAAAGCTCAGGGACATGGGCTTATCAAGTTACAGCCTATTCAGCAATGCCTGAGAGGTTGTGACAAAAGCTTTAAACAATCAGAAGAGAAACACTTTTCCCTGGTAGCTGTCACTCTGGCTTAATAAGTAATGGTGTGGCACGCACCCTGAAACACTTCGTTATGGGGAAACCACAGGCACTAACTCCTGCGGTAGACAGGAAGGTCCTGCCTGCCCAGAGAAACCAGGGGGCAGTAGGACCACGAGTAGTCATGGGGTCAGAATAAAAAACAAAACAGTAAAGACAGATGTTGCTTTCATTACAGTCCATACCTAAAGTCCTACCATTTCTATAAGAAAAAATAAGCAGCAGGTATAAGCACCCTCTCTTTTTTTTTTAATAGCCTAAAAAAATTAGCTCTATTCCTTTAGAGACCCTGAAAAGTCAAAGAAACTCATGCAGACATCTGTATCTGATTGGCAGACTATTTCAATTTTAGACCATGTTAAAGAGATGGGGTGGGGCTAAGGAACTGGTTCAATAGTTAAGAGCACCGGCTGCAATTCCAGAGGAATGAAGTTTGATTCCCAGCATCCACATGGTGGCTTACAAGCATCTATAACTCCAGTCCCAGGGATCCAGTCCCCTCTCCTGGCCCCAGCGGGCAGGAGACAAATACACACAGACAAATACGCACAGAACACTTATACATATTTAAGGAAGGGGCACCCTACTTGTAATCCCAGAGCTCCAAAGGCAGAAGGGGGAGTGCCTGAGCAAGCTAGACTACATATGAGTGATCTTGGGGTTCAACTGAGAGGCCCTGCCTCTGTGAACAGGGCGGTAAGTGCCTGCGGAAGACTCCATACTTCAACACGCAGGCTCACTAATGTGCAAGAACACCCCTTACCACACCTGTGCCCACACAAACACAAACACACATGTACACACCTATACACCACACACACATACGTGTGAAAAGAAAGATGGTAGAAGAAAGTAAGAAGAATGAGAAGAAGAAATAAATATATTCCACACCACCCCTTGTTATATTTGGCCTTTCTTTTGACAGTGTTTCCAACCCATTTTGAAGCAACCAATATTGAAATCTAGGAGACAGAAATTCCTATTACAGGTCTCTGGTATCTACTGATGATGTAGGCAAAAAATAAAAAATTCGGTAACAGAAAACTTGCAGTTCCAGAAACAGCTGACATTTAGAATTGGGCTAGCGACAGAAGACATCACACAAGGGCGTGTACATGCACTGGCGCTTTAGGGAGAGGCCGTAACTTCAGCATTGGTACTGTTCAGACTAGACTAGAGTCCCCTCAGTCAATCAGTACAATATTCTACAGAAAAAAAAATCAAACCCTATAATTGATACAAAATCACTCAAAGGCCAATGGGTTTATCAAAAAACATCAGGGAAAGAAACCAGGTTGAAAACATGAGTTTCTGTTTCCCCATTCTTTCAGAGACTGCCAAGAGGGGTGGAAGCCATTTTTTTTTTCTTAAAGATAAGACAAATACACATTTTTAGCATTTGAAATTGATCAAAATATTTATTGATTTTTTTTAAACTAAGGAAGTAACTAGTGACATAATTAGGAAAATAATTTCCTTATACCTTCAATGGTAACAAAATGCATAAGTTATTATAAGATACCACATGAGAAAGGCACAGAGGCATACAACCCCAGCACTTGGGAAGCAGCACAGGCCACATGGGGACATGGATGTCTCAAAACTACCACTCCCTCCAAACAAAAGGATCACAATATTTCCCACAGCAAAATAATTTTTAAAAATATCTTTTATGGTGCTGGACAGATGGCCAAGTGGCTGTTCTTGCAGAGGACCCAAGTTTAATTTCCAGTACCCAAACGGCAGCTCACAACTGTTTATAATTTGGTGCCCTCATCTGACCTCCAAAGGTGTGCACGTGATGCACACATATACATGTATGCAAGACACCTGTACACAGAAAAAGTCTTTAAAAATTAAAAACACCTTAGTAATTAAGTTTTAAGATTTGGTCTTGCTATTTTGCCCAGGCTGGTCTCCAACCAAGCAATCCTCCTGCCTCTGTCCTCTCAAGTAGCTCAGACTACAGGTGTATGCCCAACTACACCGAGCACCTGGCTGCTCCCTGCTTAGCTATGTCTTGTTCAGTCAAAGCAGTTCTCACACCCAGACATGGTTGCCCTCAGTCAGAAACAGCGGGGACTCTCTGGAAAGCGGCCTTGGTTTCAGCAGGGAACCTGCCTGGAACAGAATGTGCTGTGTCCCAAGCAGCTGCGGTGTTTGGAAAGGCATTTGGTCCCATCATTCCATCCACAAGAAGGATAAAATTAAGACTGGTGTTGAATAATTAGAGGTGGTTTGTTACTCACCAGTGCGGCACTTCCTATAGGGGCTTCTTACTTGGCAAGTATCATTCTGCCCTCAGAGGCCAGCCTTACTTTGAAAGTAATTTGTTAAAGATTAGCTTATTTTCATAGTACTTAAAAATTATTTATTTTATGAATGTGTTTCATAAAATTTATTTTATGAAGACACTGTTGCTGTCTTCAAACACATCAGAAGAGGGCATCAGATCCCATTACAGATGGTTGTGAGCCACCATGTGGTTGCTGGGAATTGAACTCAGGACCTCTGGAAGAGCAGTCAGTGCTCTGAACTGCTGAGCCATCTCTCCAGCTCCAGATTTATTTTTAATTGTGTGTGTGTGTCTGTGTGTGTGTGCGCACAGGAGTGCAGGTGCCTGCAGGGCCTTGAGATTCTTCTGGAACTGGACCTATGCATCTGCCTTAGCTGCCTGACTTGGGTGCTAGGAGCCAAACGCTTCTTCTGAAACAGCAGTTTGCTCTTGGTTTTTTGTTTTTGTTTTTTTTCCTGAGACAGGTTTTCTCTGTGTAGCCCTGGCTGTCCTGGAACTCACTCTGCAGACCAGGCTGGCCTCGAACTCAGAGATCCGCCTGCCTCTGCCTCCCAGTGCTGGGATTACAGGCGTGCGCCACCACTGTCCAGCCAGCAGTTTGCTCTTAACCACTGAGCAGTCTCTCTACTCCCAAACATAACTTTTTAAAACATCTTTACTTATTTTTGTTTTAGGTGAACAAATGGATGTACCTCATGTGCTTGTTTGTACCTTCAGAAGCCAGAAGACAACATCCAATCCTCTAGAGCAGGAGTTGCACACTGTTTAGAGCCACCATGTAGGTGCTGGGAACTGAACCCTGGTTCTCTGTAAGAGCAGTGAGTGCTTTCAACAGCTGGAGCCATCTCTCCAACTCCCCAAAATAAAACTAACTGTCCATTCACATACCTGTACACAGATTCATTTCAGCCCATTTCTCTTGTTGGTAATTTATAAGTGGGAAGAGCCATCATCACTTTTTTTTTTTTTTTTTTTTTTTTGACACCTAGTATTTTATTCAGATAGCAGTCCTGTTACACATGGTCCAAGAACATTCAAATAAGAACTCAAATGGGAAGTTAAAGATTGGTCTTCAAACATCATAGCCAACAATGCCACGTTTGCCTATGATCTCTCCAATATAAAACCACATCCACACCTCAGTGGCCACCAAACCATTCAGCACAGCTTCCTTAACTGTAAGGTGTTTGAAGCTACCAGTTTTAGCACTTTGAATTATTTTTTCATACTCTGAATAGCTGTAGGGATTTCACCAGGGGTTGGGGGAATCAGCTCAACCTTGGCGTAGCGCCAAAATGTGGCCAATCGAGGCTTCGAGTAAGTCACGGCAGCGGCCACCATCGACGGTGCCTTCTCCGCGAAGTTACGGAGGAACTTGGCCACGGTCTAAGGTGGAAGGTACGTCTCCCCGAACCACCAGCTGAATGTCCTTTTTTTTTTTTTTTTAAAGATTTTATTTATTATAAGTGAGTACACTGTAGCTATTCTCAGACACACCAGAAGAGGGCACTAGATCTCTTTTACGGATGGTTGTGAGCCCCCATGTGGTTGCTGGGATTTGAACTCAGGACCTTTAGAAGAGTAGTCAGTGTTCTTAACCGCTGAGCCATCTCTCCAGCCCGTGTTTAGACGCTCTTATGGTGATGTTATTGTTGGTTACAGGTTCAGGTTAGTTCTGGACTTTGTGCCAAGTGCTTCTGCAGGAGCCCGCCTGCCGTAGACTAGACTGGGTCCTTTGAGGGATGGCTCTGGCTCTAGCTGCTCAAGGCAAGGTAAAGTTTTGCTACTAGAATCATTATTCAATCTTTTTGCAGTAGCAGAGAGGAAGATATACTTTCTTCGTTTTTGAGTCTGACAGTGCTCTCTTGTTTAGATGTACTTTGTTTGAACTTGCACATGATTAGTTCTATATTTGATAATTATTTTTAAAAGGTTCCAAGTGTCCAAAGGTGGTCCCTGTCTTCTAGTCTGCATTAAAACCCAAGGTTTTGCTAATTGTTTGTTTAACTGACTGTTTACTTCAATCGTCCCCATAATGCCCTCAAGAAATACTAATTACATGAGAGGTGGCTCAGTGGTTTAAGAGCACTGGCTGCTCTTTCAGAGGACCTGGGTTCAATTCCTAGGACAGTGGTTCATAGCTGACTCTAACTTCAGTTTCAGAGGGATCTGATGTTGTCTTCTGGCCTCCAAGGACAGTACATATGTATGATGTATAGTCATACATGCAGACAAAACAATACACATAAAATCAAACCACATAAAAAAATTCTAAGTGAGCACATTGATTGAGTGTGATTGTTGACTCTGTTTTATTTTCATGCCTCAGCAGGGGTGGTTTAGGAAACAGATCATTTTCTTTTCGTAAACAGCTTTGACATTGCATACAGGCCTTGAGTCATTTTATTATTCAACTTTGGATCCAGGGGATTTTCTCTCCTATAATGGTAAATAAATCTGACCTCAGGCTGCTAATTTCACGTAGTGATTGATTGGATGATGGCTTAAATCTAATGTTCATTATTCAAAGGTGTTGAAATTGACATGAGCCGATTGATTTATTTTGTTTTGCTTTTTTGCCACGGCAAGTTTTTTAAAAATAATTCACCGGGCTGACAAGATGGCTCAGTTGATAAAAGTGTTGGCTCTGAGGCTACCTGGTGGTCCAAGTTTGGCTCCCAGAACCCAGTTAAAGGTGAACAGAGAGAAGTGCCTCCACATGTGTGCCCACATGATAAATACACGCAAGATAATACATAAAACAATGTGCTAACAGAGCGCTTTGTCCATTGCACAAAGCCTAAGAACCACAGTGGCATGGTAGTGCCGTATTATCATTACATGCCTGGGAGGACAACCCTGTTAGCGTCTGGGGCACAGGCCATTGTCTGCTCGTGTGTGTTGAACAACCCATTTGGGTTTGTATTGGTGAGACCTCCTTGTTTGTTTCACTGAGGAGGCTTCCTTCTGTTGTCAGGGGCGTTGACACCACTGCTGCTGACTCTGGCAATAATTCCCAGACGGGGGAGGAGGAGGAGGAGGAGTGTTCCGTGCATCGGTCTGTGCGCTTTTCGTAATGCTTTCACTGCCCATGCTGAAACCGAGCCAGGGCCTGTGTGCACCTCACGTAGCTCTTACTTCCGAACTGTATCCCCAGCTTTTGATACTGCTTCTGATAGGTGTGCAAGTGAAATCTGCATCACTAACATTTTCCCATCACTTTAAGTGTAGACAGTGAGCAAAATGATAAGTCCACCCCCTGGTCCAGTATAAATATCCCCACCACTGCCTGTTCACAGCTGCAGTGCGTCTCCCTTCAAAGGGGTGCATACTGCACACCCAGCGAGCCAGATTAACATGGTAGGAGATGGTGTTCTAATAGCACACTCATCTTGTGATTTATTTAATTGCAAATTAAAGCCAGACACGGTACTTGATACCTGTAAGCTCAGCACTTGAGAGTCTCAGGCAAGAGGATTTGCCTTGAGTTCAAAATCAGCTTGGCTACATAGGTGAGTTTCAGGCTAGCCTGGGCTAATGAATGAGACCCTGTCTGAAATAAAATAACAAAACAACCAAATAAAAAGATCGAAAAGATTTGTGAGTTAATTTATTTCTTAATATTGCCAGTGTCTTACAGCAAATTTGTAAAAATGTGTCATCTCTCTGTCTCTGTCTCTCTCTGTCTCTCTCTGTCTCTCTCTGTCTCTCTCTGTCTCTCTCTCTCTCTCTCTCTCTCTCTCTCTCGTGTGTGTGTGTGTGTGTGTGTGTGTGTGTGTGTGTTTATAATCAGTTCACTCAGGCTGCTTCAACAAAAATACCACAGCTCATTAAAATCAACAGGGAATTTTCTCTCTCGTAGATCTGGAGGCCGGGAAGGTCACAGCCAAGGTGACAATAAGCACTGCTTATCTGACGGGGACCTGCTTCATAGTCATAGAGACTGCCTGGTCCTTGTCCTCATATAGCAAAGTGCCAAGTGTCTGCTGAGGACCTCTGCTGAAGGGCTCTGCCCTCAGAACCAATGCCAGGCTCAAAGATCCTCCCAGTGGGGCTGAGGAGAGGGAGGCTCAGTGGGGAAAGCAAGATGGAAGGACCTGGCAGCTGGCCTGGGGGATAGAGCAAGAGTGAGGAAAGGCCCCTGCTTAAACAATTCGGAAAGCAGAGGCAACCCCGGAGCTTGTCTTCTGACCTCACATGAATGCACACACCCATGCACACATAAACGATAATAAAGAATTAAAAACTTAAAACAGAAAACAAAGAATGAGCTCATTGCCAAGACCATCAACATGGCGGGGAAGATTTCAGCATGAGGGAGTTTGGTGAGACACAAACATTCGGAGCTTTAAAGTGAGATTTAAGAAGTAACTCAGGCTGAATACTGAGCAATTTGTCTTCCTTTCCCAAGTGCTGTTTGGTCCTGCGTGCTCTCCTGCTTCGGCACAGACTATACTTGGGGCCATTTCACTGTGAGGCTAGAGAAGAGGGGCTGAATAGAATTTACACCTCCAGTGTGGGAGGGAAGAAGGTGGGGTGGACGGACACACAGCACAGCAGCAACATGTCGCCCTGTGTAGTAGGCCAGTCACGTCAAGGCGGGCCAGCGTGAGCTCAGCATCCTTCAGGCAGAGGCTGACCTTGAACGGGTTTGGGAATTTTGCCCTGCTCTCCTCGATGGTGCGCCCTGGTTCTGATGGACTCCATACCTGCTTCTCCTCTTCCTGTTCTCCTTCCTGGTTCTTCCTGATGCTTTTAAATATCCTGAGCGTATAAGGCTGCCTATTTGGAGCCGGCTTACTATCTGTAGTCTTAATTAACAATCGTTGTCCTTGAATGAAGACACCCTTATGCTCTTCTCTGGAATTCTCTTTCAAGTCTAGAAATGGACGCTGCCTCTGGGGTCATTTCGTGTAGCTAGCAGAGGCCATCATTTTAAAGGACTCCAGTATTCCAGTGTCCTGTAGCTACTAGATGGGCTCTTGGCTCTCCAGTGGGCTTGCAAGGAATAGAAATTAGCTGGTGGGAGTCCCAGTAGTCTTGCTTATGCAAAGGAGACATTTCTAAATATTTGCATGAAAGTTTTGTGCCTACACATTGCTGGAGTGCCTGCCGAGATTCCCCAAAGAGAACAAACCCTGGTGCTGTTAGAAGGAACTCATGTTTCATTTACATTGTTGGTCAAGGCTACCAGTGTGAGAAACATTCTCAAGAAATGTCTGTTTTTCAAGGACATGGTTCAATTCATTTTCAAGATGTATGTTATTAGTAAACCAAAGGCTTTGGGAAGTCTCTACTATGGAAATTTACACTGGTTTTGTACTTTTGTATCTATTACTTTGTTATTTTTCCCATCCTGTGATTCAGCCTATTCTATCCTAGCTTAGATGCCACTGAATATTTGATAAGATATTCAATCACAGTCCATGTTTTATTTCTGCTGTTGGTGAAATGACAGCTACTGTGGTAACACTGGACATTCTGTTACAGGGAGGGACCCCACCGAAGCCAAGGTCACAACTTTCCCCTTAGATTTACGGCTGTTCCTGTCTGCACAGAACCATGCCAGAGGACGCTGGGTTCTCCTCTCCCCAGGAAGAGAAGGAAGAGAAGTGTGCGGTGGGGGCAATCGATCGCACGGTGAACTGCAACACTCACTGCGAGCTGTACTCCAAAGTCTACATTACTCACACAGGCTACAACTCAGAAAGCCAGGGTCTGAATAAAACTGGATGGGACCTCCAATGACAGGAAGGCCAGCAGTGATAGCCTCCCAGGAAGTACACAGTCTCACTGCAGGCTGAGTGATGGGGCCATGGAGACACCTCAGTGGGTGGAGCATGTGCCCAGCCAGCCGACCTGAGAACCATTCCCATAGTAGAAGGAGAAAGAGACGCTGGCCCGGTGTGGCACACGCCCCTCTCCACAAATAAAATGGGACAAGAATAAAGCTGACTGACAAGGCTGTTCCTCGGGGTATTAAAACCCTTGTCAAATCCCAACTTATTTTCCCAAATGAGGTCACAACCATCTTGGGGAGTGGGTTAGGCCTACATGCTTGCAGGATCACAACTCTGACAAACTCAGGTAAAAGTATGATATCTGGGCCCGTGAGCTACAAAAAAGGGAAGTATTAGTGAAACAAAGAACAGGTCAGCAGGGAAGATTGCCAATTCTCAGTAGGATTTAAGATAATTCAGCCAGAACAAAATTGTTATGGAGGGATTTTTTTCTTTTTTAAATTAAAGTCACATGTCTTAATAATGAATATGAATTACATTATTGCTCAGAAAAATGCTAACACATACAGTAATTACTTTTGAGACAGGGGCTCACTATGTATTCTTGGCTGGTCTGGTACTTGGTATGTAGACTAGGATGGCCTCAAACTCAGAGAGATCCTCCTGCCTCTGCCTCACGAGTAAGTAATTATTTTTGAATATAAGTAAGTCACACCTTCAATATGCCATTGTACAGGAATTCCAGCACGTTTATTTAATATCAAATTAGTGTTTCACAAAATTAAATGTTGAGATATAATTTTTAAAATTTATTCATTTTTTATATGAACACGCTATCTTCATGCACATGAGAAGGGGGAATCAGATCCCATTACAAGACAGTTGTGAGCCACCATGTGGCTGCTGGGAATTGAACTCAGGACCTCTGGAAGAGCAGCCAGTGCTCTATAACCACTGAGCCATCTCTCTGGCCCCTAAATTTCTGTTTTCATATGCAACAGGCATGGTTCAAGTTCACAAGATCTGAAACCAACAGCTCCTGGCTGCAGCTCTGCTGAGCCAGGATGAGATCAAGGCTGCTGCTTCTAAAACGGCCCTGCTTCACTTTCTTTTGTCCTTGGTATCTTTATCTAACTGGAGTCAAAGACACAAGGATGTTAAAATACAGTTCTGATTAACCCTACAGAAAATTATGGGTGAGGAAATGACACATTCATTTCAACAAAACTTTAAGAAAATTCACCATTTACTGAAATCTTTACAAAAACAAACTAGTGTGGTTGGCTCGCTTTAAAATTCAGGCTGCAGAGACATCTCAAAGGGTTTGGGTGCTCGCAAAGCAGTTATGAGTCTGGGTTCCAGCAGTGTGTGTGGGGGAAACAATGGAGAAAAGAGACTTGCTGAGGCTTGCGAACAGCCAGCCTGGCTCCAGGTTCCCTGAAAGACCATCTCCCTGAAAGAATCAGGTGAAGGAGCGTAACAGCCACCGCCCTGCCTGCGACCCAGCCTGGCTGCCACACTTGAATGCACGCCTGCACACACATGCATGTATGCATCCCCTGCACTTATCCTAAACCGTGTAAATGACACCAAATAAATCTTACAGACAGAGGGAAACCGGTATCTGTTATGAGAGAAACCTTTTGACAAAGACAGAATGTTGTCTAGGGCGGAATGGATCCTATGACCAAAGACAAGTAGTTAGGGAGAAACCATAAGGTTGGCGTACTGGAAATATCTGCATGCAATTCAGTACAAGAAGTCATCTGAAATCACAATCCTTCTGACATGAATTCACATAAATTCCGTGTGTGTGTATGTGTGTGTGTGTGTGTGTGTGTGTGTGTGTGTGTGTTCCAATGCTTACTGTGTAGTCAATCCTCCTGCCTTAACCCCCCGTAAAGGCTATGTTTTCACTGAATTATTTTAATTGTACTTATAGATTTATTGGTGAGGGAGTAGTTGCAGACGTCAGGTCTCCCTTCAACTACCTGGGTTCTGGGGATCAAACTTTACCTACTGAGCCAACTTGTAGGTCCAAGGTTATTTTCTTAAAGATCAAGATGAATTTAAAGTGGGGCCGAATGTGTAGCTCAGCTGTACAATGCAAGGTCTGGGTTTGATCCCTACCCAGAACAGGCTTGACGGAGATGCTGGGATTTAGCCTTTTGTTCATGCAAACAAGGACGGAGAGAAGTGGTGAGAGAGACGACCCACCTCTCCTACGAAGCGTCCATCTGTGTTAAGGCTGCACAAGAATTCTGGAGGAGCGCAAGGCTCAGGCCCTGTGATCTGTCATTACATGTGCAAAGCTACTGAACGGAGTCCAGAAGTCTAAGGCCAACTTTGCCACAGTCACAGCATACGGTGCCGTTTTCCTTGCCTAGATAGCCTATTATCAAAGTGGATGACCTCTAGTCTACCTACCAAGTTTAAAAATTATGAAACTGAAAACTGTAAGATTCAACTTAAGTCTTGATGCAAAAAGGAGACTCAATCCAACAAGAGCAAAAGGAGGTCAGACTTGATACTGACCTCCAATACTAAAAAACAAAGGCCAATGTAACCGATAGACTCTAATGTCTTTTATTTCAATCCAGACTTAAAAAGTAGTTATGATCTTACTTGACAGGTGGGAAAGCTTATGTAATTTGGATGTTCAGAGTCTTAGAGCCAGTGACTGAGGAAGCCAGGGTATGACCTGACTCCGGCTCAAAGCCTGGGTACTTTACCACTGTGCTTCACTGCCTCACAGGAAGTCTATGCCTAGCTGTGTGTGCACACCGACACACAGAGACCATCTTATAAAAGTATGGATGCCGAGCAACCGTGAGAATCTGTCTTCTTTCCATGAACATCCTATAGGCTAGAAGACTTAAATCTGAGGTAACAATGGAAGAAAGAGGGGGCTGTGTTGAAGGGTGTAAAGGGGCTGGACATACAGTGAGTCAGTAGAGCGCTTCCTGGCATGCACAAGGCCCTGGCTTGGTTCCCAGCACCACAGACTGAGCATGGAGGCACCTGGGAGGCACGTGAGGGTTGAGGATCAGAGTCCAAGGTTATCCTTGGCTACCCGGCAAGTTCAAGGCCAAGTCAAGCCAGGGCTAGAGGCCTTGCCTTGAAGAAAAGATGGATTGCATTTTGTTTTAAGAAATCCTACATGAAAATCAGTTTAAACCTTTGCTGGTTTAAGAAAACAAAATAACAAAGATACCTGTTGTTCACGGAGGCACGCGTGTGCTGCCCTGTGCATGCAGAAAGCAATGCATTTTCCTGTAGGAGACGGCGGGAGCTGGTTTGCCTGTAAACACTTTAAAGCTCCATTCTGTTCTGGTTTCCTAATGTATTCATAGCATCCAAATCCATTTCAGAGCAAAAACTATAGCCTGGGAGAGTTTTAAAGCCAGTATTAACAAGGCCAGGTATGCAGCCTTCATTTCTAAGTTGCAATATTGCTGCAGCTGCTTCTTTTAATGAAATCATACTATCATGTGAGGCTGAAACAACCCAAAACCTCCTTAAGCTCTAAAGAAATGAGGAGCTTTATTATGAGTATGCAAAGTTTATCTCTAGAATTCTTACAAACAGAAAAACACACGCGAATGAGGAGCAGCATCGGAGGGAAGCTCTTCCCGTCTGAACTCCTCCCATTGTTACCGTCTCATCTTAAAGCCTGGACTCTGTCGGCATCTGCACACACGGACCAGCAACCCCAAGTCTAAAGACTTTCAAGCCCGGAATGAAGTTAATTTTAAAGATCTGGGTCTTCTAGCTTAAACTTTAATTAAAGACTTGATTAGCAAATCCTGAAGGCTAGAGGCCTACCAGCTACATCAGAAGGTGTGGGATGCTGGGAGAGTCTGGCTCAGGGTACATGTGCTTCTCTGCTGGGCCTGGGGAGAGAGTTCTCAGAGAAGCAGGCAAAGCACCAGCTACAAGGAGCCCCCTCACTGCATGGGGTCAGCTTTTGTGACAGTTATCACCACATTGCTCAGAACCACGGAAACAGTCCCCTAAACACAGGCTGGAGAACCCACACGGGGTCATTCCCAGAGTGAGTCCTAAGAGCTGAGTCTCCGAACCACCAGAAAGTATCTTGACAATGTCATGATCAGACCTCAGCATCTTATCTTTTCTTTGTGTTTGTGTGTGTGTGTGTGTGTGTGTACTGAGTTGAGGCAGGGCTTTTTTTTTCCTTCTATATTCTTTGTTTACATTCCAAATGCTTTCCCCTTTCCTGGTTGAGGCAGGGCTTATTTCCAAAGGAATGCAATCAGTTTTCTACGAAGTGGCCTGATTACACAAAAATCAGAATAAATGCAGAAAACCAAATCTCTCAACCTTTTTTCAAGTAGTCTAAGAAAACATCTTATCCTCATGTCAAACCCCACAGTTCCTTACAACCCCAGGCACTTCTGGTCCAGATAAAGCATGCACAGCAGCCATGCACAACCAACCCCAAGGCTCTTTTTATTATGTAGAATCTTATCATGATCAGACACCTGTCTCAAAAAGACAGAACTCTTCAGGACCACAATCAATATTAACTGTGCGGTTATTTATGACAAAAACGGACAAACATCAAAATATCAACATTTTCTGGGTAAGTAAGACGCAGAGTCCTGACCTTGGGAAGCAGTAATGACATCAAAACTCGTGTAAGTGGGCTCAGTCTGCCTCTCCCAAGGTCCAAACAGACTATGATGGCCAATTTTACATGTCAGTGTGGCTGGCCACAGTCTTCAGTATTCAAACACAAATTTACATGTTCCTCTGAAGGCATTATATGGATAGGTTAAAAGCTGTTAATACTGGGAGGTCAGCTTTAAATTAATCCAGATGGGCCTGGTTCCCTCAACTGGAATGCCTCCAAGGGACAGTAAGGCTTCCGGGGTGGAGCCCTCTACTCAGGGGAGCACCCCTGTAGCTGCTTCGGCCTGTATGGGAGAGCACCAACTTGCTTCCCTCAGGTCTGGCCTCTGGCTCTTGACTTGCTAGGTCAGCTCCTACAATACTGTGAGCAAGTCTCTGCAATCTCTTCTCTCTTTTTATAAAAGCTCTATTATGCTATTAATTCTGTACATGTGTGTGGGTCTGCATGTGCATATGTGCACTCTTGAGTGCTGGTGCTCTGATTCCGGAGTTACAGGTGCTTGTGAGTCACCCAAGGTGGGTACTGGGAATTGAACTCTGGTCTTCTGCAAGAGCAGTATTCACTCTGAACTGCTGCGTCATTTCTTTAGCTTCCCAATAGATCTACTAATAGAGATACATTCACTGCTGGTCCTGTTTTGCTGACAAATCCGGCAACTATGGAAGTGCCACAAACGTAAGAGGTAGACACTACCCCTAGCCCTATTCACAGCAGAACCCGAAGTAAAGAAAGTCCAAACTTCCCCAGGGATCCCAGTTCCTGAATGATGTAGCCAGGATTTGAACTCAAGCAGCCTGAACAATGGCTTCGTTCTACAGTTCCTTGGAGACCAGCTCTACCATTAAGGGAGTGGTACTCAGCTGCAACAGGGGCTTTAAAAGCTCATTTCAGAACATCCTAAAAAGTTTCCTCAACTTGAACACACACGACTCCTATTTCAGATACAGCCTGGAAAGTATTGATTAGGAGTCGGAATTAAAATTTACAGGAACGGATAACAGACATGGGTGTGAGTGTTCATGTAAAAAAAAAATGCGAGATATACTGAGATACAATGTGTGGTTGGGAGATGAGAGATGAGGAAGACTGAACCCATAGCCTTACAAAGTGATGTGTAAGTGCTCAGCCACTGAGCTACGCCCTCCAAAAACTATATGCTTGTTATTTTCTTCTGCTACACCCATAAATAATACAGGCAAAGGAAGCTTTAGGAAAAAAATTTTTAAAAAAGTCATTACAGAGTGAGAATGCAAACTTTTATCTAAGTCCCTGGGCAGCACAGATATACCGTAAGATGAAATGCTTTTCAAACTATCTAAGTGGACTGAGGGGGAAACACCTGGAGTAAAAGTATGCAGATCCAAGTTCAATTCCTCAGAGTCCATCTAAATACCGTGTGATGGTGACCATCTATAATCAGTTCCTCAGAGCCCATCTAAATACCGTGTGATGGTGACCATCTGTAATCCTGGGCTCCTATGGGACGGTGAGAGGCAGAGGCAGGAGAGTCTCCAGGAGCTCCTGGCCAGTTAGCATGGCTGTCTTCTACACACTCACATACTTGCCCGCAAATGTAAATGCATAAGTAATGTAATGCACACTCATACACACACACACACACACACACACACACACCTTCTAACCTGTTGAATATCAGTGCTTTGCCTTATCTAAAAAGTTTAAGTCAATTCATGATATACAAATGATCTTTGTATACATGGAGTCCTAAACTGTTCAGTTGTACTTTATGTTCTGTTAAGTTTCTTACGAGGGATTTATCATAAGAGATTAACAGAGGTGGACAACAAAATGCAAACACAAGACTATTGAGAGGTGGAGAGCCGGGCGTGGTGGCGCACGCCTGTAATCCCAGCACTTGGGAGGCAGAGGCAGGTGGATTTCTGAGTTTGAGGCCAGCCTGGTCTACAGAGTGAGTTCCAGGACAGCCAAGACTGTATAGAGAAACCCTGTCTCGAAAAGCCAAAAAAAAAAAAAAAAAAAAAGAGGTGGAGAGATGGCTCAGAGGTTAAGAGCACTGACTGTTCTTCCAGAGGTCCTGAGTTCAATTCCCAGCAACCACATGGTGGCTCACAGCCATCTGTAATGGGATCCGATGCCTTCTTCTGATATGTACAGTATACAGCTACAGTGTACTCATATACATAAAATAAATAAGTCTAAAAGAATTACAAGACTGTTCACAGCACTGTTTATTAACAGTAAGAAGCTGGGCATGCCCAGGAGGCAGAGGCAGGAGCACTGCATTAGAGGCTGCTTGGTGAGACCCCTTTGGCAGGAAGAAAGGACAATGAGGGAGAAGTGGGAGCAGCTGAAAGGCAGCCAACAGGAAGATCATTAACTCTGGTATACTACACCTGCAAGGCGGAATGCTACCAAAGAGAATGTCGTGCTCACAGGTTATTGTTCTGTGAAGAACTATGTTCATAGATATATAGTGAGCGTTCACAGAAAAATGCTAAGCCATCAGTATACTAACATTGGTTACTATTGAACTATTACTGATGACCCTTGATTTTCTTTGTAGACTTTCTACAGCATTTTTTATTTTTATAAAAAATTTTAACCATAATTTTAAGAATATGTATTTGAAGTGGGAAAAAAATTCATGAACTAATGAAATAAAAGCAACGGTTTTAAAATAGCATACTTATGACCCTCTTTCCATATTAAAGTCATAATCTATTTGGAAAGATAGAATCATAAAAATTACATTAAAATGTAATAATGATTAACTATGGATAGGTATGATTAGATGATTTTGCTCCCTTTTATATACTTGTCTTTTTAAAAATTCCCATCGTGAACACATTCTGCCTCATAATTAGACCAAACACATGTAATTCCACCTTTTTTTTTTTTTTTTTTTAAAGAGCCAAGGTGTTAAAGAGAGAAACTCCCCAGATGGAAATGGTGAGGGATACAGTCTCTGAGGACTTCCTCATCTGGGTCTTGTCTTCAGGATCCAGTAGGCAATGGCTGCTGGTCTGCCTGCCTAGCCTACGCCTGCAGCATAGCACTGTTGGTCTGCCTGCAGGCCATGGGTGCCAAGGACACTTTTATCTTGAGGAAAGAGGTGTGGCTGACGGCATGCTTGTTCTTTAGGAACAAGGAAGGTTCTGAGGCAGCAGGTCCTTTCCCTCTATTCTTTTGTTTTCTTAATTACCAGAAGGAAGTACTTTCCATCCTTCCCGTCCCAAAGGAGGGAAGGAGAGAAGACAAGCCTTTTCAGACACTCATCTTATGTTCAGTGCAGACACATGGCTGTGCACCAGGATGAGCTCTGCAGGGCTACCACAGGAGCTAGAGCAGAAGAGTCAAACCACCATTGGGGCTGACGGTGAAGTTCTGAATTCTGTTTAGTAGAGAATTCTCTAAGAAACCAGAGAATCCAGTCCTGGGTCCAAAGAACTCCAGCCAGTAGGCTCCATTCCTAGGCCCAGGGAGCGCCAATCCTGGTCCAGTAAGCTCCATTCTGGCCCAGTGAGCTCCAGTTTTGTGTCTAGCAAACTCCAGTCTGGATCCAGTGAACACCAGTCCTGATTTCTTGGCTTATTCACGTTTTAGCTTCAGGGAAAGCACGGGCTCCTTTCTGAGCAGCAGCAGCTGGTTGTCAATGAGATGGAGGTCTGAGGTCATGGCCAACTGAATGTTTTTGTTTTTAACCAACTGTCTAGACTAAGATTCTTCTAGGAATTAGTTTGCTTTTGTAGTTTAAAGTCCTAACCGACATACTTGAAAAAGGTGGTCTGTGCTATGCCAGTAAGGGGTATATTTAAATAAAATTTAAAGCCCCATTTTACAAAGATATTTATTAGTTGGGATAAACCGTAAGCTAAGGACGGACTGAGCCACAAGGCTGTACACCAAGCTCACTCAACCAAAGTCTCTGTGATATTAGCTTTGCAGCACTGTAAATAACTGCTTCTAAATTATAGTACAGAAAGGTAAAGAACAAATATAAAATACGACCCAAGGGAAAGAGAGGAAAGAATTGAAGGGTCAGGAGTTTCATGTGTTCCCTGGACTGCTGGAAACTGGCGGCCATGCAGGCCTGTCTGGAGAGAGAGCATAAATACAAGCCAGCTGCTTCAAAGCTGGCTGCCTGCTGCTTAATTTGCAACTTCAGAAAAGCTCCCAGGTAAGTCTGATGGCAGCAGCAGGTCAGCTGATAAAACGGTTGAGTTATACAACAAACACAATATAAACGTTCATTCCCATCACACCACAGGGAAATGCTGAAGTCCCATTTCTTAAAACCACGGTAAAACAGCACAATTCATATTATCTCGTCTCCCTCTGCAAAAGGGTTTTTTTTTCTCTCACAAAACCCATATGCACTTTAATTCTTCACCTTGTCTCGAACTTCGTAGATCTTAGAGCAAAAGTAATGCTTCCGTTATAGCTCGCAAAGCATAATGCCAAGAAGTAATTACACACAAGCTATAGTTTATAGAGGTAGAGAAATCAAAACATATGGGAAGGGAAATGCTACAGAATTACAGTAGTTAAATGGAGCCCAGAAGAGCACAGTGATTTATCAGACATAGTTAGGAGGAGGAAAGCAAAAAACAAGGTAAATTTGTTGTTCAGACATTCTTCTTAAAACCATAATGAGATGGTGGTGATGGGCCAAAGAGAAACCTCAACATCAGTAATGGGCACCAATGCCTAGGTAGGCCCAATATCAACAACAGGTACTGATGCCAAGACCCATGATCAATGACAGGTGCCAGTGTGGAGAACCATCAATGACGGGTACCAACTGTCAACGACAGGGGCCAGTGTGAGAACCATGATCAACGATGGGTACCAATGCCCATCCCAGCTAGGAGCCTTTGAAAGTCTTAACCACAAGGTGCTTGCAGTGATGTTAACATCAGCAGCTCTTAATTTTCTGTTTACTGAACTCTGGGCTATAAATATTTTCTGAGTTGCACTGGAGTCCTTCCTAGACACCACACCACCATGGAGGCATATGAAAGTTCAGAGGTAGGAACATAGCTCAGTAAAAGTTTAATATTTAAAATTATTATGAAAGTAGAAATGAGCCGGGCAGTGGTGGCGCACGCCTGTAATCCCAGCACTCTGGGAGGCAGAGGCAGGTGGATTTCTGAGTTCGAGGCCAGCCTGGTCTACAGAGTGAGTTCCAAGACAGCCAGGGCTATACAGAGAAACCCTGTCTCAACAAAACCAAATCCAAAAAAAAAAAAAAAAAGTAGAAATGAAAAAACAGTCTACCTGGAAAGAAACAATAAAGGTTTTTACAGACAGATCTACAAATAAGATGTTCACATAGGGACAATTTCTAACTGTAATGACCTGGAAAAAACCTAAACATGACTCAAACAGAACCAGTCGCGTAAATAATGTATGCGGAACAATTTTATACAGTAATTTAAAAAAGAGTGACACCTGTTACTCTGCAACCTTGTTTCTTTTTAATTTATTATTTTATGCATTTTCTTATTTTTGCCTGCATGTTTGTCTCCGACCTCCACACCCTGACTGCAAATGCCCGTGAAGTGTTCAAAGCCAGCTCAAACTCACTCTCTCTCACCTACTGCTGATTCTCACCGCAGTGGTCAATATACCCAGGCCATGGTCCCGAACAAACCGTCCTCACTGCTGTGCCAAGTTACAGCCTTCCAGGGTTCCCTGGCACCCAACAGCAGTGAGGTTCTGTCCTATTACCCCACTCCTGCCCCAGCTGAACCCAGAGCTCCACTGCGTGCCGGGAAGTACTCCACACGGAGCTGAGTACACCCAGACTAGATGCTGGGCTAGGAAGGTAAATGACTTTCCTTTCTTTCTTTCCTTTCTTCCTCTCTGCCTCCTTCCTTCCTTTCTGAAGGAAAGAAGAGTTTCTTTGTGTGGCCCTGGCTGTCCTGGAACTTGCTCTGTAGACCAGGATGGCCTCAAACTCTAAGAGATCTTCCTGCCTCTGCCTTCCAACTGCTGGGATTAAAGGGCACCACCACCTGGTCTAAATAATCTTCTCTTAATTACTTCAGTTTCATCTTCTGTGAATTCCTTGACCCAAAGAAAAAAGACAAAAGAGTTTTTTTTTTTTTTTTCTTCAGAAATGCAGTTTTTACTTGATCTTGGGCACTAAGCTTTGTCACCTATGCATGTTGCATGGGCACACTTCTCTTACGTTTTTTCTGACATCATCAGATACCTAAATTTAGATTTCTCATTCAGTCCAGTTTAATAATTTTAGTCAAGTTTAACAAACTCACTGTGAGGGTCAGAGAGACAGCTCAGAGATTAACAGCCCTGACTGTCCTTCCAGAGGACACAGGTTCAATTCCCAGCATCTACACAGCAGCTCACAACCATCTGTAACTCTAGTTCCAGGGGACCTGGCACTTCCTCTAGCCAGGCATATAAAGACATAAATGAAATGGAAACTTAAGGCTTCTTTGGAAAGTCAGTTGTGTCGGGTGGTGTTCTGCTGGGACAAACATGTGAAGGAGTGTTTTCCTGAAGCTGACACGGGTGAAAGGATAGTTTGCTAAAGCAGAGCCATGAAGGAATGTTTCGCTGAAGCAGACGCTAGTGAGATGTTTCACTAAAGCAGACTTGTGAAGGAACACAAGATGGAGGATTCTTCCATAACGGCTGCATGTCCTGGTTCGCTTTACACATGTTGTTGAGCTCTGTTTGTTGTGACTCCATAGAGAGAAACACACTAAAAACCTTCTGGTGGTGTGCTGGTGGCTTCTTGTCACTTCCTCGGGCTTGGGCCAATTGGCAGAGTGATGTCAGCTGATGCCCTCTCAAGTGCAGTTTTGCTCAGACAGACTCAAGTGGCGAGGCAAGACATGTGGTGTTTGGAAGGAATATAAATAGGACTCAGCTGATTGTGAGAGGGCCTTGCTTATAAGCTGGCTTTGCAACGCTTCTTGTTCTTGAGATTTCAGTGATCTTTGCTTTGTTGAGAGAGGCACAACCGAGAACGTCTCCTGGGCATCCTTGGCGGTCCTAGTCCCTCCCTGCTGACTGGTGCAGATTCGGCTGAGGCCTGGCTTTCGTGCCACAATGCTGCTACCCCAACACTACTGAAGTGGACTGCTGGTAGATCTGTGAGATAGATGTTTGTCAGTAGTTGTTGCTACTGACCTTTGAACTAAACTGCTGATTTCCTGACAACATAGATGGGATTTGCTCTAAAGAACCATTTCTAAACAGGTCCACTTCCCCCATATCCTAATAACCTTTCTTTCCCACCTCTCTGGAGGGTGGAGGGCTAGAGGGAAGGTTGAAGTATTCAAGAACCATCATTAAATGTTTCAAAAATGTAAGCTACACATAGATGCAGACAAAACACCCACATATACATATACATACATACATACACACACACACACACACACACACACACACACACACACTCACTGTGGACTCTCAAGTCACAAAGATCATCTTACATATTTCTTCAGGCATCCCACTTTGACTTCTCTACTTTGAAAGGTTCGCAGCTTATCTCCAAGGGGTGCGCGTGGATGTTTGGCACCCGGATAGTCAATGCTTCTGGTACCGTTTGTTGACAGCTCATTCTTTTACTGATCTGTAATGCCACCTCTGTTACATCCCACAGATACTGAATATAATTACCTGTCTGCAAGCTCCTCTCCTTCTGTCTGGTGACCTAACTGTTGACAAAATACTGTCTTAATCACTTACAGCCATCTGCCTCTCCTTCCTGACTTCCAAACTTCCCTTGGCCACCTTTTCTCATTATACATTATAGAATCACTTCATGTTTCCTTTTCTTGAGTGTTTTTTTTTTTTTAAACAAAATGTCATTGGATTTCCTGAATGGGCCTCAAAAGAGATTATGACAGGTAATTTTAACAAGGCTTTAAGAATAATAAGATTCATGTGATAATTTTTGAAAAGTAGATTTAAAGGTTTTATTTTGCTGCCTCTTTCTTTGCTACTGTAAATTATTTTCTTGGAGAAGATAAAATATTTGAGATGAATTGTCTAGTTATTCAGCTCCCCCATAAGTCACTGAAATCTGTAATTTAAGGCTTGTGGGGTGGTACAAAGAGCTTCCAATCTTCTATTCACAGCAGTGATTGCCACAGGACCCAGCGTTCTATTATCATCAGTTCCTACTTCTATCTAATTAGTTTCTATAACACTATTTCCTAGTGCCCTTTTTTTTTCTAGATGTTATTAATAGCCATGTCTGGGGGAAAATGTTATAAATTCAAATAAAAATTTAATCTGATGTCTACTAGAGCTCTCACTTACAGTTTTATAAAGAACTTTATATATTTAAAAATGCTTTCATTAGTATTTGTGAACGCTTTTCTACATTGGGAGAACCATGCTCTACTAAGAGTAAGAGAGCGATAGAGCTAACTAAATTTTTGTTTAAAGATTGTGGTGGTTTGAATAGGTTTGGCCTCACAGACTCAATAGTGTCCCATGGAGAGAGGCACTATTAGGAGGTGTGGCCTTGTTGGAGTAGGTGTGGCCTTGTTGGAGGAAGTGTGTCACTGTGGAGGAGGGGTCTTGGGGGGAGTCTTTGAGGTCTCCCGGTGCTCAAGCTCCACCCAGTGTAGAGAGCCTCCTTCTGGCTGCCTGTGGAAGGTAGTCTGCTCCTGGCTGCCTTTGGATCAAGATATACAACTCTCAGCTCCTCCAGTACCATGTCTACCTGGATACTGCCATGATGATAATGAACTAAACCTCTGAAACAGTAATCCAGCCCCAACTAAATGTCCTTTATAAGAGTTCCCTTGGTCATGGTGTCTCTTCACAGCAATAAAGCCTAAACTAAGACAAAGGTCATTCCTAGGAGTACTATTCAGCTCTATTCAAAGTAACAATGAATTTGGCTTTTGTTTCTGGATACAAATAACTAAGAATTACATTTGTTTTGAAGACCCCAATCCATAGAGGAGAAAGAGAAAAAAAATGAACCAGAATTTTTAAAAGACACTGATTAAACTCTGTCAGCAGACCCATTTAGAATGAGATAAAGTCTTACTTACCTACTGTCTTACTTTGAATTAGGGTAGCCTTTTGAAACTGACTCAAGCTCTTAGAAAGATGTATTTAAATTCTCACTTCTGTGTATGTGTATTTCAATGTGTGGGTATGCACATGAGTCAAGTGCCTACAGAGGCCAGAAGAGGGCGCCAGACCTCAAAGATACCACCCCTCACAGTGACACAACTCCTCCAACAAGGCCACACCCACTCAGACAAGGCCACACCCCCTAATGGTGCAGCTCTCCACGGGGCAAGCATCCAAACACAGGAGTCTGTGGGGCCAAACCTATTACAAACCACCACAATCTTTGAGCAAAAATTTAGTCAGAGCTGGAGTTACAAGCAGTTGTGATGGGCCCAGTGTTCAGGGTGCTGGGAACTCAACTCACAACCTCTGAAAGAGCTCTTTAAAAGCTGAGCCATGTCTCCGGTCCCCAATTTGAGCCCTTTTAAAACTGTGTTCGGAAGACTCTGTCTAACCTCTAAGACAGGTAGGTACCTCACACTGTAAATGAGAAAACACAGCCAGGATTAAACACCGTGTACTGAAATCGTCTCAGATGTGTCAGCCATTGCATCAGACACTCTCCTCTCTACAAAGTGCTGCTAAAAACCCAGATGGCCCACCAGCCCTTGCGGCTGGCTCTGATGTTATAAACAATTGGAACTGCACTGAGGCTTGCAAGCATAAAACCCGGGATTTATCGCTTCAGAATAAAAGAGGGCTCTGCCTGAGGAGAGCACTTTTAATTCTTCTCCAGCTCTTGCCTGGAGCTGCACACCCATGGAAGATCTTAATTTAAGGAAACAACAAAAGTAATTATGAGGCTGGTAACCCTTTGCAGGATGCCCGTGTTTCACTGACCTGGCCCGCTGGGCGATGGTCTATCTAAAGTAGGTCAAGTCTGTTCCACCGAGGCTTGCCATCTTAAGCAGCACTGGGTGGGGCCTTACCACGTTACTCTGCTGATATGGCTCCTGTCTCATCCTCACACAGCTGGAGGAGTAACTCTTGGGAGAGGGTAGAGCCCAGGATTGACATCCCATCTACACTTTCTCAGGCATCGCCTGGTAGTCGATCCAGCCTTACTAGAGTTTAAGGATTAGGATCAACAGCCATGATAATGGAAATGGCAACCTATCCGATACTTAAAGGTTATACATACACACAAAACTGGCATAAGCAGGCCTCTAAACGGACCGTCGGGCATGAGTCTGCAACTCTCTCCCTCTCTCAAAGTAGGTACAAGTTTTAGCTCCTACTCTGTCTAAAGATGCCATTCTTATTCTACTCTCCTTGAAACACACCTGCGTAGAAGAGCCAGAGAGTGAGGATATACGTCTTCCCCCATGGGTGTAAAAGTACGAATTGCCAGTGGGGAATTTCACAGAACGGGCATTTACTCAGTGCTTAGAGGCAAATGAGAAATAAGAAAGCCACCCAATCTCCTTCCACCAGAAGGAAAACGACAAGTACACAAGAGGGAAAGAGAAAAGGGACCCGCTACACCCTCCCTTCTCCTAAGCTCAGAGCAGTCGTTATAAGCCCCATTGCTCTCTCAAAGCTCTGCCCATCAAACCCCTAGAGAAAGTAGGATGGCGGTATTGCGGACCATCAGTAACACAACGCCGGCATGGCTCGGCGTGCAGATGGTGGCACAGTGGACGAGCAAGACACTCCACGGCTGACTCCTGAGCACCAGCATCTGAAGGTCCAGTTAAAGAAGCTGATGTGAACCAGGGGTCATGAGAGGCTGAAGGTCAGCCTGGACTTACACAGTGAGGGGTAAAGTAAGGAAGCCTGTCTCAAGGAAGCACGAAAAGCGACTGAGTGTGCCTAAACCGCGGCTGTGTGGGGGAACCAGGGACTAAAGCCAAGAGCCACGCTTTTCCAACCCAGCCTGTGCTCTCCTCCACAGCAGGCCCTCTAGCCTTCACTCAGTGGGGCTGGGGGCTCCGAACACTGACCACCCAGATACCACACTTTGCATATGACTCTGCCATCTTTATCTTCTGTCATCTCCCTGCCTTTGAATCTGACTGCATCTCAGTAGCCAGAATAGGGGTCTCCCAAACCAATACTTACAGGCTACTAAGTAAACCTGGGGCTGAAGCCACTCCAAGACTAACTCACTTACAACGGAACCTTTTTCCATTTTCTCCCCAGTGCCAGCTAGTTTCGCTTTTCCTCACAGTATCTGCTCACAGAGCAGCCCGTCTTTGATCAGCTCTGACAGGAAATTCTTCCTCATACTGCATAGAGAGATCCATCCCCCTTAAAGTTCTGTTCACTGAGTCACATTTCTCTTCAGGGACTTCGGTGAACAGTCGGGCAGTTCTTCCACTGCTACCTTCTACTCTGAACTTTTCATGTCGGGGCTTGGAGACAGACATCGCTGTCGGTGACATGCTTGCATAGAGCCCAAGGGGAACACCCAGGCATCCAACAGCCAGGTGTGTGAGTCAGCCCAGGGCTGGGATGCAGAGCCAGGCGAAGCTGGCCAGCCTAGTCTCAGGGCTGAGCTGCAGGTGCCCTGAAGGACCGTCTTAAAGAGAAAACATGCACCAAGGACCAAGACCTCAGGCTGACATCTGTTCAGATGCTCACACATGCCCTCGCCTAAACACACACACACACGCGACAAATGCTCACGTCTATAAAAAGACTGAAGAAACAATACAATTCACAAACGCCTTCCTTCCATGCACGAATCACTAATGTTCTCCTGTGATACACCTGCTTCTTCATCTGCCCTTGTTTTTCTCCCATGAATTATACGAGACGAGACTGTACACATAAAACATGACACCCCCGACAGTTTGGCATCTGTCTACTGAGAATGACTTTCTTATTCTGTCCAAATGAGCAATGTTTTCAAATAAAATCCATATTTAAGCCTTTTTTTAGTTGCCATTCCTCCAATTTCTTTTTTTTTAAAGATTAGGGTTGTCTTACATTTCTTCTTTTATTTATTTGGGTTTTGTGGGGGGGGATATTTTTAATCTTAAATTTTAAATATCAAACAAACACACATTTATTTGCTAATGTCTCTTTTAATTGTAAGTACGTATGTACGCATGTATGTATGTACGTATGTAAGTATGTATGTATGTATGAACTCTTACATATGCGAGATAAGCACTCCACATTCCCAGCCTTTGGATTTTCTGAGACAGAGTCCTACTTTGTAGTGCAAGCTGGTCTAGAACTTAGAATCCTCCCGTCTCTTCTTCCAGAGAGCTGGATTCCAGGTGTCGGCCACATCTTTTTGTTAATGTAAAACTTTCTCCCAGCCTCTTAGTGCTTTTCAAGACACTATTCTCCAGAACCCTCTCGGTTAGAACTCAGCACTGGGCGTGCTGCTCTGCCACCTGGAGACACACTGCCCACTTGCCAACCATGATAGATGGGTAGATAAGGTGGCCACTTGATGAGGGCGGTGACCTCCCCTTATGCAACTAAGAACCCTTTATGGGTGATCTTTTAAGGCCACACAAGCATCAGCTCCTCCACAGATCTACAGAGTTAACGGCCACTGACGTCCTCGCCTCAGTCAGCTGCACTCAGAACTGCATAGCGATGGTTTCCTTGTCACTATCATCCTTCCTATGTGGATTTTAAAAATTCCAATATATTTTATATCCAGCTAGGCAAGGTGGTATGTGCTTTTAATCTCAGCACTCAAGAGTCAGAGGCAGGAGGATCTCTATGAGTTTCAGACCAGCCAGGGTTGCATAGTGAAATCCTGTTTCAAATACAGTCATATAAATAAAATATATACACAGGTAGATTTAAAATCCATTATCCTATTTTTCTAAAGACTCAAATCACAAGCTGGCTGTCAAACCCTAGGGTGCTCTGTCTTCCCCTCCATAGTGCTGGGATTACAGGTTCCTATGGCTATGCCTGGTTTTGTTTGGTTGGTTTTGTTTGTTTTAAAAAGACAAGTGCTGGAGACCCACCTCAGGTCCTTATTTGTGCAGTAAGTACTTTGATTGTGACATCTTACCGAAGCCCCCAGTATATGTATTTTTCCAAGATTTTCTCAGTTGGGCACTGTATTAGTCAGGGTTCTCTAGAGTCACAGAACTTATGGACAACCACATGCACACCCAACTCATGCATACCCAACCACATGCGCATCTACTACAAGCACACCTACCACATGCACAACTAATACATGCACACCTACCACATGCACACCTACTACATGCACACCCACCACATGCACACAACTAACACACACATACCCACCACATGTACACACACATATGCACACCGACCACATGCACACCCACTACATGCACACCAAACACATGTACACCAACCACATGCACACCTACCACAAGCACACACAACCACAAGCACACCCACCACATGCACACACATATGCACACCAACCACATGCACACACCTAACACACGCATACCCACCACATGTACACATACCCAACTACATGCACACCCACCATATGCATACCCACCACATGCACACCCACATGTACACACACATACACACCCAACCACATGCATTCCCACCACATACATACCCACCATATACACACCCAAGCACATGCACACCCACCATATGCACATAAATGCATGGACACCCACCATATATATATACATCCACTACATGCACACCTAACACATGCATATTCACACAAATGCGCATCCATAATACTCATACTCACATACATGCACAGCCATACATATGCACACATACATATACTCATACATGCACAACCATACATGCATACCTACACATGGACACACACATGCATAATACACATACAAATACATAATAATAGAGTAATAGTTTTTATATCTGTCAAGACACAGGACCAGCCATACATAAAGGGTGAATTATAATGTATATATTATATCTGAAGAAAGGCCAATATTATAGATACTTATCTATATTTTCTCTTCAGATAAACTCTCACTGATTTAATTGAAAACTATTGAAAGATGATGTCTACTGTAATTAGGGGAGCTTTCAAAGATTCTATACTTTGATTCACTGAATTCAAAACAAGTTAGGATTTGACCCCTTCAAAAAACATTAGGGTATAGTTTACCAGTAAACCTAATAAATACATGATCACTACTTTGTCAATCTCCATAAAATAAAATCCAAGGAAACAGCAGTGATATATAAAATAATGAGAAAGTAATAGCAGAAAAATTACAGTTTTCTAAAATTTGATAAAAAAAAAATACCTAGAATAGCCTGCAGGTCTTACTTAAAAGAGAAAGAGACAAAGTTAGTTTCTACCTCTTCAAGTTTTAAAATATTTTTAGAACTATTCTTTGGTGCTAGTGAAAGTTGGTTTTGTTTGTTTGTTTGTTGGTTGGTTTTTTCGAGACAGGGTTTCTCTGTATAGATAGCTCTGGCTGTCCTGGAACTCACTCTGTAGACCAGGCTGGCCTCGAACTCAGAAATCTGCCTGCCTCTGCCTCCCAAGTGCTGGGATTACAGGCGTGCGCCACCACTGCCCGGCTTTGTTTTTTAATGCTTTGTAGTTATAAAAACTAAGTTGGGTGTAGTGATGTACACCTTTAATCCCAGCTCTAGGGAGGCAAAAAGCAAGCGGATCTCCGTGAGTTCGGGGCCAGCCTAGTAAATATATGAAGTGCTATGACAGCCAGGGTTACATAGAAAAATCCTTTCTCAAAAAACCAAACCAAAACAAATTTTTTTCTGGGGCAAAATGGTTCGGCAGCTAAAGACATTTGTCATACAATCCTGACAACCGGAACTCGATCCCTGGGACCCACGCAAATGTGGAGGGAAAGAACTGACGCCACATAATCCCCTCCGCCCCACACAGGCTGAGGCATGTGCTCCCAAGTGGTGTGTACACATCAGCTACGTACACACAACAATGAAGTTTAGAAATGTCTTCTGTTGGGAGGCACTTGGGAGGCAGAGGCAGGCGGATTTCTGAGTTCGAGGCCAGCCTGATCTACAGAGTGAGTTCCAGGACAGCCCGGGCTACACAGAGAAACTCTGTCTCAAAAAACAACAACAACAACAACAAAAAAAAAAAAAACAAAAACAAAAAACAAAAAAACCAACAACAACAAAGAAATGTCTTCTGTGTCTCTATAGAGTCTGTGTCAATTCTGTCATCAGGAAGACAGCGGTGTGTGCTTCAAAATACTGGTTAGAAAGAGGAGAGAAAATTAAGTTATAAAAGAAGGAAAATGAGAATGCTCTATGAAGCTGGATCTGTTCCTGACAGCAGTTCCTGACAGCAGTCCTCAGTAAGGGGCAGTGTCCACACACTCAGGGTCTTCAGAGGGTTTGTTCGGAGAACAGACGACTTCTCTCCTACGAGGCTCTGACCGCCATAATCATGTTCAACATGACAGTAGCCCTAAGAGGGACAGTCTCATCGCTTCCAAATAGTTTTTCAGACAAGGAACTTTAGGCAGAGCCATTAAGTACTATAAATTCATACCTTGAAGAGCGATGCTCTGGCTTATGTCTCTCGTTGCGATCTGTAAAGAAAGGAGAGAGTCACACGTCAGCACAGGCAGTCACAGTGGCTTTACAGCAGCTGCGGAATCCAGCTGCCACACCACCGAGTCTCACAGACGGCAGCTCAGGGCAGCTCTGCTTTCTTCTCTTCACTGGAGTTGAGAGGATCTGCCTGACATGGGCGTCGAAAGGGGACAGAGAAAACTTTTTTTGATGGGTTGGTAAAATCCACTCAGAAAATGTTATTCATTTTAGAAGATCTTTGCCGCGTTAAAAAGGCTTTGCTAAAACTAAAAAGGCTTCGCTAAAGAAAGCAAGGGAACTGAAAAGCCAGCGATTACTCAGCTCTAAAAAATTATTCCATGAATCATGGTTGGCAGGAGCTTCTAACAGAACGGGAGGGAGCAAAATGAGCAGCTGGCGACATCTGCAAACACAACAAGAAGACCAGGGCGGCCTTAACTCCCTCCCATCCAGAACATTCGAGAACGTTCTGTGGGTAGTTAGCTATAATGCGGTACACATAAACATTCCAGTCATCACAACAGCAAAGGAAGGAACTTTAAGAATAAGAAACTGGAGGCTGGAGAAATGGCTCAGCAGTTAAGAGCACTGACTGTTCTTCAGAGGTTACTGAGTTCAATTCCCAGTAACCACATGGTGTCTCACAACCATCTGTAATGGGATCTGATGCCCTCTTCTGGTGTGTCTGAAGACAGCTACAGTGTACTCATAAAACAAATAAATAAATCTTAAAAAAGAAAGAAAGAAACTGGAGACTCTGTTATTTGTCCAAAAGTGCACAGGGCAACGCCCTAAGATGTCAACTGTGCCCAGGAAGAGAAAGCCAAAAGTTCAGGGGCCTAATTTGCTCAAAATTGTCTAGACTGTTACAAAATACTATGTATCAACCTAAAAACCATCCCATGCACAAGAGACACAAAACATTCAACTTGCTCATTTGAGTCCAAGTAACAATTATTTCCTTGTATTACACTTCCAAACAAGAAAAGGAAACTGAAGAAAGCCTCAGTGTTTACAGAAGTCAACACAGAAAGAAACAAGCACAGTGCAGTCCCACTAGACTTTAAAAGGAACCTCTGAGAACCCTATCACATGCACTCTCCTATAACACCTTCTCAATCAATGTTAACTTCAAAGACTGATTCAAAGACAAAGGTTAGATCATAACACCCTCCTCCGATTTCACTGACGGTGGTGCAGGACAGAGCATCGGTAAAACTGTACTGCAGAGGAAAGGGGTGGGAAGGAGGAAGACACACTGAGGCGCATGATGTTCTGTCTTCTGCACTGAGTTTATAATAAAAAACGTGCTTTATTTATTCACTTGTTTAATGTGCGTGTGCATATACACACAACTTTTGCAGGCATCAGGTCTCCGTTTCTGCCATGGCTTCCAGGGACTAGACAGCCAGGTCAGCAGTATTGCACGACAAAAACTTTTCCCTCTATACCACTTTTACAGTCATCTCACCCACCCAAGCAATGCCTTCTTAAGCCAAAGAACTAGTGTACGGTAAGACACTGTTTTCTGAACAGTAGGAAGTAGATTTGTGATAAAACACGCTTGTTTAGAGTCTCTACCCTCCAAGTGCACAACAGTAATGTTTCTGGTTCTAATTTCTACACACCGAGTGTTACTGTTCCTTTAAAAGAACTCACTCATTCCCACTCCTCCCTTAAGCAAAAACAGCAGACTTTCTACTGCCTGGTATAAAATCACAGTAATACTTGGTAGATTTTGAATCTTAAGAGAAAATAAATCATTCTTCTGGCTTTTAGCTTGCTTGTGGTGTTAACAAAAGCAAAGCAGAAAGTTGATAGAGGATAGTTATTCCCGTAACAAAGCAACTGCTCTTACCTGTGTCTAGCCAGGAGCTAAACCTCTGCCAGGGCTGTCACTGCCCTGACTGCCTGCAGTTTTCTTTATCTAGGCCTGTGCCAGCAGGATCCTCCACTAATCCTCCAAGGCACACAACACACACAACACCCGGGAGGAGGGAGAAACAGAGTCAGGAGCCTGTAAACAAGCCTCAGCATCCAAGGGCTTCCCTCCAGGGCCCTTTCTGATTGGCAGATGTGCTATGACCAGTCTGCACATCTGGAAAGTGGCCACTCAGGAAACAGTGGATAGTTTGCAACTTTCTTCCACTCTGGGTTCAATCAGGAAATCCCATAGTCATTTCAATACTTTCAGTTCTAAGAAAACACAAATGTCTTCCTTCTTGGAGTATCACGCTGGTAAATAAAATCCAAGAAAATGACCTGATTAACTGTTGGAAGACATTTAAACATTTCCCACAAGTTCACTTTGTGTTACAGATCATAAATCTATGGTAATATACACGCAGTGTTTATAACGTGTTACTCCTAAGAACCGGCACAGTGATGATTTGAGGATAAGAAAAATTATCCATTGTTTACGACATGCCCAGACACTCAACTTTCAACAATAATAATAAATTGAAACACACATCCTCCCCTTGATCTTCTTCCCAAAGGACACAGATAAACATAGTTTATACTTGGTGATCATGTCATCTTTTAGCAGGAATGCATATAAATATGTGGAGAGTGTGTGTGTGTGTGTGTGTGTGCGCGCGCGTGTATGCTCTCGTGCGTGTGCATGTACTTGTGTGTAGTGTCTATCTGAGTCTTATGTTTGTACTTTTCAAATAGTGTTATGGTTTATGCACGTCTATTTTAAGCAAAGCAATTTTCACAATGGGGCAGAATATTGTGCAACTGTCAGGAAATATATTGTGATTATTTCAGTCCAAAAGCCAAGACTGAACAAAACAAATCACAAGAGAAGAATCAGGCTCCACTTTCTTGCCAACAATAAAAGTTAAGTTGGATAAAACCTTAAGCAGAATATGAACAGACTGACATTAAACATGAAAATTTTATCTTGGCCCTACACAGTGCTTAAAGAGCACAAATTTTACTTGTTTTATATCAAACACTTTCTAATATGTTCTCCATTTCTTTAAAAACTTCTAAGTTTTTTTTGTTTTAACTTTTTTAATATTTATTTATTTATTTATTTATTTATTTTATTCTTTGTTTACATTCCAAATGATTTCCCCTTTCCCAGTTCCCCCCTCCCCATAAGTCCCATAAGCCCTCTTCCCTCCGCCCATTCATCAATCACCCCCTCCCATTTCTCTGTCCTGGTGATCCCCTACAATGCTACATCAAGCCTTTCCAGGACCAGGGCCCTCTCCTTCCTTCTTCTGGGAGATCATTTGATATGTTAATTGTGTCTTCAGTATTCAGAGCTTCTGGGCTAATTAATATCCACTTATCAGTGACTGCATTCCATGTGTATTCTTTTGTGATAGGGTTACCTCACTTAGGATGATTTTTTCCAGTTCCAACCATTTGCCTAAGAATTTCATGAATTCATTGTTTTTAATTGCTGAGTAGTATTTCATTGTATAAGTATACCACATTTTCTGTATCCATTCCTCTATTGAGGGACATCTGGGTTCTTTCCAGCTTCTGGCTATTATACATAAGGCTGCTATGAACATAGTGGAGCATGTGTTTTTACTGCATGCAGGGGAATCCTCTGGGTATATGCCCAGGAGTGGTATAACAGGGTCCTCTGGAAGTGTCATGCCCAGCTTTCTGAGGAACTGCCAGACTGATTTCCAGAGTGGTTGTACCAGCTTGCAATCCCACCAGCAGTGGAGGAGTGTTCCTCTTAGTTCACATCCTCGCCAACACCTGCTGTCTCCTGAGTTTTTAATCTTAGCCATTCTGACTGGTGTGACGTGAAATCTCAGGGTTGTTTTGATTTGCATTTCCCTAATGATTAATGATGTTGAACATTTCTTAAGGTGCTTCTCAGCCATCCAAAATTCTTTGTTTAAAGGTGAAAATTCTTTGTTTAGCTCTGTACCCCATTTTTTAATAGGGTTATTTGGCTCTCTGGAGTCTACCTTCTTAAGTTCTTTCTTTCTTTCTTTCTTTCTTTCTTTCTTTCTTTCTTTCTTTCTTTTTTTTTTTTTTTTTGATTTGGTTTTTTTCAAGACAGGGTTTCTCTGGATAGCCCTGAATGTCCTGGAACTCACTCTGTGGACCAGGCTGGCCTCGAACTCAGAAATCCACCTGCCTCTGCCTCCCAGAGTGCTGTGATTACAGGCGTGCACTACCACCGCCTGGCCCTTCTTAAGTTCTTAAAACTTCTGAAAAGAATGTATGGGCAGAAAGCAGGTTTCTGGACTCATGTGTATTTAGCAATGATATGAATAACACTGAAGAAATGCTAAAAATAAAAAGGCCCAACTGACAACTCCAGGTTATATACATTTCCCTTTCAAGACAACTTCTGGTTCTAAGACATGGAACACATATGTTTCAGTTACTTTCTAACTGCTGTGATAACTGTCTCACTTAGGGTTTTACTGCTTGAACAGACACTATGCCCAAGGTAACTGTCTTAGTTGGGGTTTTACTGCTGTGAATGGACACCACGACCATGGCAACTCTTAGAAGGACAACATTTAATTGGGGCTGGCTTACATGTTCAGCAGCATCCAGGCAGAGCTGTGATGGCATTATGTGATGGGGTTGGAGGAGCTGAGAGTTTCACCTCTTGTGCTGAAGGCAGCTAGGAGAAGACTGGCTTCCAGGCAGCTAGGACAAGGGTCTTAAAGCCCACGCCCACAGTGACACACCTACTCCAACAAGACCACACCTACTCCTACAAGGCCACACCTACACCAACAGGGCCAAACATAACAGTGCCACTCCCTGGGCCAAGCATATACAAACCATCACAGAAACTTACAGAAGAAAGACTTTATTTGGGGTTACAGTTTCGGAGGATGAGTCCATGACTATCACTTCAAGGAGCATAGCAGCAGGCATGCATGCATGGTGCTGGAGCAGTAGCTGAAAGATTACATCCTGACCCACAAGTAGGAGGCAGAGAGAGCTAACTGGAGGTGGTGTGGGCTTTCGAAACCCCAAGGCTCGACCCCAGTGCCATACTTCCTCCAACAAGGCCACCACATCTAGTCCTTCTGAGAGTTTCATCCACTGGGAACCTATTCAAATATAGGTGCCTATGGGGGCCATTGTCATCCAAGCCACCACCACATATGATCCAATGCTCATGTGTTCAGATAGTGCACCATTTGTGTTCACTCTGACCAGGGTGGCTTTGGGGAATGACCGCTCAGATGCCACTCATGACTCTGAATCTAAGATGACAAGCACTTTGAAATGAAGATGACACAAATGCAAATGTCACCTTTTGCTTTGGTTAAAACTTAAGAGGGATGGCCAATGTAGATCTTGCAGAGTCTGTCGTAAGACATTCAGGCTTTGATGATTTGGCTTTGATCACATAACTTAAGAGAAAAATCAAACTTCATTGAGTAGAGAGGAGCTTGCTTTAGTAACTGCAGTCAGAAGTGATGGGTCTTATATTGTTCTTTGAAATTAGGGGAAGACTCAACTTCCAGAATGAACACAAGATAAACCCATAGCAGAGTATGAAGTGGTTTGAAGGGAATCTGCCTGATACCTCACACTAGAGTTTCAAACTGTCTATGACAAGAAAAATCTTTAAAAGATTCTATATCATATTCCCTAAACACCACCATGGAGTCTGGCTTGGGTGTTTGTATATGTTTGGTTTTAAATTGTACTGTGTGTGTGTGTGTGTGTGTGTGTGTGTGTGTGATATGTGGTGTGTATGGGTAGTATGTGTATGTGTATATGATGTATATTATGTGTATGTTTGTGTGGTGTATGTGGTATGTGTAGTGTATGTATATGGATTCATGTGTGTAGTGTGATGGTGTCTGTATGTGGATATGTGTGTGTTTACACACCTGCCATGACACATGTGTGGAAGTCAGAGGACAATGTTCAGAAGTCTGTTCTCGTTTTTTGTGTTGGAAGCTGGAGACTGAATCTAGGTCATCAAGCTTACCCACTAAGCTGTCTCACTAACCCTAAAATGTGTGTATGTGTGGTGTGTGTTTATTTTTTGAGACAGGGTCTTGCCTTATAGGATTGGCTAGTTTGAAATTCTCTGTATAGACTAGACTAGTCAGAAACCCAGAGATCTGCCTGCCTCTGCCCCCCAAGTTTACCACCATGCCCAGTGGTTTGGTTTTTTGTTTGTTTGTTTGTTTTTTTAATCAGTCTTACTATGTTGCCTACGCTGGTCTCAAATGCTTCCTCAGCCTTCCCAATAGGTAGGGTTAACAGGCATGTACCTGCCTCTGCATTCAATTTATTCTATTCTTTCAAAACCATGGACCCATGGACCAATCCCACGGGAAAAAAAATCCTTCAATCATTTAACAATGCACAAGCGCATATATCTGAAAAAACGATTAGCCATGTGCTATGTAAGGTTCAAATAGACTATACATACACTGGTGGTCCCAAATGATTTACTGGAGCTAAGAGTTCCTATTGCTTAGAGACATCATGCCTTTCATATGGTCACAGTACAGCATATTACACGCATGTGTGCAGGATGCTGCTATGAAAAAAACCCTCTGCATGGCACTTATTAACGTGTAGCACATGCAATTAAACAATTGACTATGCTGCTGGTTAAGGTGTTTATTATCCTACACTTTTACTTATTATTTTAAATCATACTCTTTTCTGTATAACACACTTACTATAAAATAGCACGGAGCCGCTTGTATGTCTTGTATGTACTGTTTGTCCTGTATGTACTGCTTCTCTTGACTGCAAGGGGCTTCACTTAGTGACCGCTCTACACCACCAGGCTCTGTGTAAGTCTCTGTGATGTGCACATGACCAAGACACTATCTGATGACATATCTTTTCTTAAAAATATGTGAGCACACTGTAGCTGTCCTCAGACACCCTGGAAGAAGAATCAGATCTCATTACAGATGTTTGTGAGCCATCATGTGGTTGCTGGGACTTGAACTCACCACCTTTGGAAGAGCAGTCAGTGCTCTTAACCGCTGAGCCATCTCTCCAGTCCCATGACATATCTTTCATACACATTATATCCCATAATTAGCGACCCAACAACACTATTGCTTTTTATTTATGATAAGCAGCTTAAATAAAACAATGAACCCATCCATTATGTGATTGAACAAAATCATCCAGGGCTCATGAGTCCTTGATGACTCTTTAAAAGATAGCAAACTGATTCTACAGAGATGCCTGTAATACAGAGTTTCACAGGCTTTCCTAAAGGCTCAAACAAATAGAAGACATAGCAGGGCGTTTGGAATGGTTCAGCAGGCCAAGCCTGACAACCTGAGTTCCATCTCTGGGACCCCATGGTGGCAGTAGAGGACCAACTTTCACAAGTTGTTCCCTGACTTCCACATGTATACACATACCACACACACACACACACACACACACACACACACACACCCCAAACAAATGCCTTGTACATATACATAATTCTTAAGGATCCAATGACTGTTCTCTGTCTATGCGTGTAGACATGAATTCTTAGAGAAGTCTGCCTCTGCCGCCCATTTAATCAGCTTTGCTCCAGTGTGTCTCTAAAGTGACTTTTCTTCACTGTTCGGGTTCCTACAGTGACTGGGATGTTGCTCTATTAAATGTAAGTTTTCCAATAACTTGTTTCTTTTCTTACACTTGCTAGGGAACTGCTCTACCACTGAGCCCCACTCCCCACAGTGAAGCCCAGTGCTGGTCTGTTTCTTGTTGACAATGGAGAATCTCTGCATCACTATGGCAGGGCACACTACTGTGTCTGCTGCCCTTTTCTAATCCTAATTAGAAACCCTAAACGCACTGAAACTTAGCACCTTAATCACAGGGAGGGGAAAAGAATACAGAGGGGAGTTTATTTTTCAAAACAGGATTCATGATTACACAGCAGCACACTGTGTAATCTGTTTGCCCGGGCCACACCCAGTGTGTCTTCAGGAGTCTCCCAGCTCTTATCAGCTTTTGTGAGGGCGCTGGGTCCGGACCGGGTTTTCTGGTTCTGGCCTCTTCTTCCATCCTGCCGTATTTACTTACCAGATACATCTAGGTCTTAGAAAAACTATAAATCATGACATGCCAGACACCCCAAGAAGACAGATAACACAGTGACATATTGCACATCCTGCCTGGTGCTAGTGTACGAACGACCTTGTGAGCCTCGGCCGCCACCATGTCAGAGGACAGCAGTGAACTAGCTGTAGTCACTAGTGTGATGACTGCGTTAGTTATTTACGCTCAGTTCTCTCAGCTATGAAAAGTGAGAGAACACATCACGGAGCTTCTGTAAGGGAACATGCCATGCACGAGTGCATGCCGTGTGTGTGTGTGTGTGTGTGTGTGTGTGTGTGTGTGTGTGTGGCTTGCTATATAGCTGAGGATGACCTTCAGCTTCTGATTCCCCCTGCTTCCACCTCCCGAATGCTGAAATAACAGCACTGCATTCCCTTTCTATGTGGGCTTAGAGATGGGACCCCAGGCTACGCTCATGCTCGGCAAGCAAGCACTGTACCAATACATGTGGGTGGGGTGTGAATGTGGTGTGTGTGTGTTTGCGGCTGTGCACACGTGTGTGCTTGTGTGCATCCGCCAGGGCAGGGCATCAGCTGTACTCTCTCTCACTCTCCATTTTATTCGTTTGAGGCAGGGTCTCTCCCTGAACCTGGAATTCACAAATTTCAGCTAGGTTGGCAGCCTGCAAGCCCGGGGCCTTCATGTCTCCACATCCCAGCTCACGGGGTGTGGGCATGCACAAGAGCACGCCGGCTTGCTGCAGGGGAATTAAGGTCTAAACTCAGCCCCCACAGCTGTGAAGCAAGTGTCTTAATGATTGAGTCTCTCCAGTGCCCTCGTTTTGCATTTCTGAGACAGGGTTTCGCTATGTAGCTCAGCCTGGTCTCTATAATCCTGCCTCGGCCTTACAGGTGCAAGCTAACACACACAGACGCTGTTCTTTGAGATGAGGTGATTGTCTGTTTGTTTGTTTGTTTAGTATAGAATAGAATTTATTCAGGGCATGGGGAGGGGAGTTAAGGGGGTAGCTGAGGCAGAGAAAGGCAGAGAGAGGGAGAGAATAGAGAAGTAGAGGCTGGCCATGAACACGTGGAGAGAGGGAGGGGAAGGGAATGGGGAGAGAGAGGGAGTAAAAGGGCAAGGGACAAGAGGCGAGAGAAAGAGGCAAGAGGACAGGAGGAGATGAGGTGTTTTTATGTTGTCCAGGCTACTCTCAAACTCCTAAGCTCAAACAATCCTCCTGCCTCAGCTTCTCAAGTTGTTGGGACTATTAGCATATACAATTATGCCAGGATTATTTCAACCATCTTTAATAAGTGGCCTGGGAGCCACTTTCTCCACAAAGCAGACACTGACTTTTCTTTCTCTTCAACACCCTTCTCTTAGTTTCCTCTCTGCGTTCTTAATGGAAAACAACAAAAATGTATTAAGTCATGGTGCAGAGGCAAGGTGTCAAAGGCTTTGTATCATTTCTTCTGGAATAACAGGAGGTGTGTGTCTGTGTCTCTGTGTGTGGGGGTATCTATTCATATCCTTGCTTTTTTTCTGTTCCTTGAGGTATTTTATTCCTTAGCTTGTGGTTTCTTCCTCCAATAGTACATTGTATATGTGTATGGTGTGTGTGTGTGTGTGTGTGTGTGTGTGTGTGTGTGTACATGCGCGCGCATGCGCGCGCGCGCGGAGACTAGAGGTTGACACTGAGTGTTTCTCTACTGTGGTCCACCTTACATTTTATAATTGTTATATCTCATTTATTGTGTCGGGGGTACACATGTGCCACAGTGTGCATGTGGGGGTCAGAGGACAACTTGCAGAAATCAGTTCTCTCCTCTATCCTGAGAATTGAACTTGGGTCATCAGGCTTGGTGGCAAGAACCTTTACCCACTGAGCCATCTCTCCGGTCCCCTACACCTCTTTTCCTGATACAGGGATTCTCACTGAATTTGGAGTTCATCGACTTGGCTAAGCCGGTTGGCCAATTGGCTCCATCGATCTGCCTGTCTCCACCTCCCAAGCACTGGCACTATGGATGACACATGCCTTCGTGTTGGGCTTTTATGTGGGTACTGGGGAATCCAATCAGATCCTGATGCTTGCATAGTGTCTTAGGGTTTTACTGCTGTGAACAGACACCATGACCAAGGCAACTCTTACAAGGACAACATTTAATCGGGGCTGGCTTACGGGTTCAGAGGTTTAGTCCATTATCATCAAGGCGGGAACATGGCAGTGTCCAGGCAGGCATGGTACAGGAAGAGTTAGGAGTTCTACATCTTCATCTGAAGACTGCTAGGAGGAGACTGGCTTCTGGTTAGCTAGGACTAGGGTATTAAAGCCCACACTCAGAGTGACATGCCCACTCCAGCAAGGCCACACCTCCCAGCAGTGCCTCTTCCTGGACCAAGCGTATACACACATAAAACATTACACACAGAAAACACTTTACTGACTGAGCCATCGCCCAGCATTTTAAAATCTCTTTTGCTGGCTGTGATGGTTTGCATATGATTGGCCCAGGGAGTAACCCTATTAGGAGGTGTGGCCTTGTTGGAGTAGGTGTGTCACTGTGGGTGTGGGCTTAAAACCCTCATCCTAGCTGCCTGGAAGTCAGTCTTCTACTTGCAGCCTTCAGATGAAGATGTAGAACTCTCAGCTCCTCCTGCACCATATCTGCCTGGATGCTGCCATGTTTTTGCCTTGATGACAATGGACTGAACCTCTGAGCCTGTAAGCCAGCCCCAATTAAATGTACAGTTTCTCTCATAGCCAGAATCCATGGGTCCAGGAATCAAGGGGTGGAAAAGGGAATAGTTCCACTCACTATCACTCCTAGTGACCCTCTAGGAAAATTTTTGCTTCCTGTCCCCACAACATTAGGTTCTGCTGGCCTAGAAGTTTTAGTTCCAGAGGGAGGAGTGCTCCTACCAGGAGCCACAACAAACATTCCATTGAACTGGAATCCATAGCCACTATGCTTCAAGATCTCCTTGCTAAGTCCAGGTCAGAAGCTTATATCTCTGAGCCTCCAGATTAGGATCATAGGTGAGCCTTCCAATTCTAGATTGTAGTTCATTCCAGATATAGTCAAGTTGACAACCAGGAATAGCCGCTACAATCCACCCCTTGTCAACTTGACACAGATAATATCTCAAGTCCACATGAGACAAATAACAAGGTCGTGAATACGCCTAACATGATATAACTATTCCTCGTACAATCGCAAATGCATTTGTAAATTTACAATGGGGCAATGTCCCTTGGGAACATTCTTTTAGTGTCTCAATACCAATTGATGTTAAAGGAATTGGAAGAAAGACAAATGTATCCTTAACAAAATAACATAGAAGCATTCATATCACTTATAATCCTCATTTCTGCAACTGGTTACGTGGCCTTAGCTGGTATTTATAACTACCTTCCTCTGCTACCCATTCGGCATTTCCTTCACCTTCAGCAAGCACCTCAGCAGGTCTTGGCTCTTTTCCTGGAGGATTGACTCATACCTTCATTCCTGATGGGTCATCCTTCATCATCCTGCTTGGATTAGACTGTTGTAGTTTCCCATTGACTTTAATCACAGGACATGGTAGTACTAAGAGACGCCCTAGGGGATCTCCTGCACTCCAGACATAATCCTGCTTACCTCCATTGTGGAGAGGCAATCCAATTTCCCCATTGTAATCTGGATCTATCACCCCTCCTAACACAGTTATTCCTTTCTTAGCCTGATGGTTTAAGGGCATTAGAAGCCCAAAATGGCCAGGGGGAAATCTGAGCTTCCAGTTCAAGATCATCTGGGATTAAAGGCATGGAGACACATACCTTTAATCTGGGCTACACCCTCTACTGGAGACATATATAAGGACATTGAAAGAGGGAAGACTGATTCCTGCTTGCTGGCTTGCCTTGTGGGACTGAGCAACTGCAAGATCCTTAGACTTCCATCCACAGCTGCTGCTGACTACTGTTGGGGAGTTGGAGTACAGACTGTAAGTCATCGACAAATTCCCTAACTACATAGAGACTGCCCATACGTTCTGTACCTCTAGAGAACCCAGACTAATACACCCCCATTGGTTCTGAAGCACCACAGCTGCCAAAGAATAGATCTGTTTCTGGATATTAATCACAGTTTCAGTCATTCCCTGGAGATCGCTTTCAAACTGAGGAGTGAATGTATTATAGTGGGTCATGGAGATCGTTATCCCTGCAACTCCGGTACCAACACCTATGGCTATTCCCGTAGTGACCAAGAGTGGCACGACCTGAGCTGCCCTCTTATGTTGGGTGGCTGTCATATCTACAACTGGGATTGGCAGGGGCTCATTTCCCTGGATTACTCCTAGTTCAGGGAAAAGAAGTACCAACGTGTAAACTCCTTACAGGTAGGTGATGGTATACCTGAGCACCACAAAGAGTTGATGTCCATGGGAAGAACAACGATGTCGGACACCCAGACACCCCAGGACTCCCAGAGACTAAACCATCACACTGGCTTTCTCTCACATCTGTCTTTTGTTTGTTTGTTTTGTTTGTTTGTTTTGTTTTGTTTTTTTTGAGACAGGGTTTCTCTATGTAACCCTGGCTGTCCTGGAACTCACTTTGTAGACCAGGTTGGCATTGAACTCAGAAATCTGCCTGCATCTGCTTCCCAAGTGCTGGAATTAAAGGCGTGCACCACCACCACCAGGCCACATCTGTCTTTAAACACCAGTCATGGCCATCATAGGTCAGAGATGATCATTCAGGATCATTTTGTTCTAAGATGACCAACTGGCCAGGCGGTGGTGGCGCACACCTGTAATCCCAGCACTCTGGGAGGCAGAGGCAGGTGGATTTCTGAGTTCGAGGCCAGCCTGGTCTACAGAGTGAGTTCCAGGACAGCCATGGCTATACAGAGAAACCCTGTCTCGGAAAAAACCAAATCCAAAAAAGAACAACAACAAATAAAAGATGACCAACTGATCAGCAGCATTGATCCTCTTTTGCTCAGAATGAGACAGCCACCGGTTCTAGGCATCAGGGTGTGGATCTCTGTGGGGGAGTGGGAGAGCACTATCTTGCCTGAGCCCCCTCATCTCGATGCTGCGCTCCACCTCACCCGATACTTAGCTCGTAGCGGCATGCATGCATTGCTCTTTGCGTTTTTCAGGCAGGTCTGTTCCATTTATCCCAAGTATGGTGTCTCATAACAGCAAGGACAGTCCTGGGTCCTCTACACCATCAGCCTCTGCAAATGCCCGTGATAATGGGAAGAGCCAGTGCCCTCCCTTTCCTCTTCTGTCCTGCATCCTTTATAGGGTACCCATCTCACTGATAAATCTGATATTGCTGAAAAATACATCTAAGAACGTCCATGCATCTTTTACTTTACATGAACATAATAATGATTTTAAAAATCACCTCCATCCAGCCGGGCGTGGTGGCGCACGCCTGTAATCTCAGCACTTGGGAGCCAGAGGCAGGCAGATTTCTGAGTTCGAGGTCAGCCTGGTCTACAGAGTGAGTTCCAGGACAGCCAGGACTACACAGAAAAACCCTGTCTCGAAAAACAAAAAAAAAAAAAACAAAAAAAAAAAAAAACAAAAAAAAAAATCACCTCCATCCTAAAGCAGTCCACTTTTCGTCTATCCTTCTGCCTCAGAGCAGCCCTCAGGAAAACAAACCAAATACGGGAGTCAGAGTTGCAGCCCACATGAACTGGAAAAAACGATGGCTTTTTGCTTTTTGGTGGCAGGCGCCTCTTTTTTTCTTTTTTCTTTTTTTTTTTTTTTTGGTTTTTCGAGACAGGGTTTCTCTGTGTAGTCCTGGCTGTCCTAGAACTCACTCTAGACCAGGCTGGCCTCGAACTCAGAAATCCGCCTGCCTCTGCCTCCCAAGTGCTGGGATTACAGGCATGCACCACCACGCCCGGCTGCAGGCACCTCTTTTTAATAATTCTGTAAAGTGTTTCAAGTGGCTCACTTGGACTGCTGAGTTCACCTGGCTATTATATCAGACTATTCGTGATCAGAGCTTTTTATGCTGGTCATTTCAGACACTCCAAGTCCCCTCACGTGTCCCTTTTCACCCACAGTGAGCCTGGCAGGGACCTTAGGAAGATGGACATTTCTTCAGCGCTGAGCAGGGAAGAAGCAGACATGGAGGGTGGCCCAGGGACAGGCATCCTGTCCTCTCTGCTGCCCTCACTCAGGATTCCCAGTGATTCTCTCACCTCATTGATTACTTTCTCTTGAATGTCCTACAACAACTCTTTGTTGCATTTATTTATTGTGCATGCATGTGTATGTGTGTGTGTGTATGTGTGTGTTATTGTGTTGAGCCGAGTTTTGTTATGCAGCACAAGGTGGCCTGGAACTTAGGATCCTTTTGCCTCAAACCAGAAATTGCTAGTATTAGAGGTATGCAGTGCCATGCCTGTTCCTTATTAACATATAATTGTGCTCCCCAAATGTATTTCATTATGACATAACCTCCTTTGGTCTCAAAAATTATTAGTATTATTAATTTGCTATTTTGAGGCAGGGTCTCACTATGTAGCTCTGGCTGTCCTAGAATTATGTAGACCAGGCTAGCCCCAACTGCATAGAGATCTGCCTGCCTCTGTCTCCCAGGAGCTTGGATTAAAAGCATGAGCCACCAAACCTAGCTTAAAATTATTTTTTTTAATCTTCAAGTCTTTCAAACCACTTTCCTGAGTAGGCGGAGTGACACAAAGAAATAAATAGATTAAATATAAGAATTTTATCTCCTTATAAAACTACTAGAACCTCCCATTATATTTCAGAACAGTACAGATTTTGTTCATGAGAACTCAGGAAACAAAAATTAATATTGTTATTTTAGGGGTAACATGGATAGACACAACACTGTAGCCATGCGTTGTTCTTTCATTTGGAAGAGTTTAAAAAAAAAAAAAGGCCTTTAAAAGACAAACTCTCCATTTTCCCATATCCCAGTCCTTTAGTTTGTTTATTTACACACACACACACACACACACACACAGTAGCTGTCTTCAGACACACCAGAAGAGGGCATCGGATCCCGTTACAGATGGTTGTTAACTAACATGTGGTTGCTGGGATTTGAACTCAGGACTTCTAGGAAGAGCAGTCAGTACTCTTAACCACTGAGCCATCTCTCCAGCCCCTAGTTCTGAGTATTAAGTGATCTTGTGACACCAGCACTTTCCTCCTGGACAGCTGACTCTGAAAAGTGAATTAACATTAGGAAAGAGTGTAGCTAGAGATGCCTTCACTTGTAGAGAAGCTGAAGGCACCAGGGCCTTGTGGAGAAGCTGAGGGCGACCATGTGGAGAAGGGAGGACACCAGGCCAGGCCCAGGGGCTCCAGTGAAAGAACAATTGGTAAATAAATCTTCCCCACTGGGATGAGAATTCTTGTGATCTGCATTTTCAAGTTGACTCTTTTTATCCACAGTGGGGAAGTCTTGATCTCTAGAGTGACCTTTAAAAAATATATTTTAGTCAAGAAAAGGTAAAGCCATGTATGAGCCTTGCTAACATAACTTACCCAGGGACAGAGAATGTGCTTTCTGTACACACACTGCCTCCCACAGACTCAAGCACGCTCAGCTCCTTCCTCTCCATTAGCCTCCATCCAAAGAACTACTTCAGAAGAACACAGAAGCACTGGCGGAATCCTCGCCGACTCACGCTATTCTTCTTGTGTAGACACCTAAGGTGAGTGCTCAGAGCTGCTGAGCGTGAGGAGATGCCTAAGAGACACCTATCCCGCTCGCTGCCAGTCCTTGTTTGATCCTCCCTCAGGAGCAGAAACAACACCTGCCTTCTCCCTCATCCAGCCAGTCCTCAGCCCCTATCAACACGAACACACCTTGACACCTCACTGCTTCCACCGGCGTAAACTGCTTAGAGATGACAAAGCCTGTATCATGCCTGCTACCTTGCACAGTCTCAGTGTGACACTATTAGCAGGACACACTGGCTTGAGTCCCCCACATCTCTGCAGATTAGAAACAAGCTGAGCTAAAATGCCTGTGTTGCCCATTCGTGTCTCCTCTTTGGTGGGAGCAGGTGGCTATGACTGATTTGCAGAGTGTGTGTGATCATCATCCAAAAGCTTCAGATAATTCTGATTAGAGAAGAAAGCATTTGGAGGTATTACTTCAGAGACTTAAACCAAAAAACACAATAAGAAGCAATTCGGTGTTGATGGGCAATGAATCTGCTGCAGAGGAGTGCAGAGGACCTAAGAGTCACGTCTGTGGCTCGCAGGTCACACACCACCACAGGGAGAAATGCGACCTGCTTACCCGCACAGTAGCCCTGAAAGCTATAGGGATGCAGAGCACCGTAAGAGTGAGAGGTGTGGATTAAAGTGATCCCGTTTGCTGCTAATTCCTGCGTCTTCTCTGCATTCCTGCGGGAAACAGGCGTGCCTTATTAATACACCGATCGTCACAGTCCGCTCCGTAATCAGAGGAAAGTGCTATGGAAATAAACCTTCACCCTAAATCAGTCAGCCCATTCTTTCATTCATAAACATGCTCCCACAACCAACAAACAAGTAGCGAAGGAAATCAATACACAAACCAGAATAGCTAAATGAACAATCGATTCTCAGTGAAAGAGAAAAAAATTAGGAATGAGCTACTTAAAATGTTTTAAATGCATTCTCAGATTTAACAAAGCTTATTTTATCTGTATACCTCTTTCTATTTATACATAAAACAGGAAAGCTCTACCATGAAGAAAGAGAAGACAGAGAACAAGTAGTTCTTCTGAGAGACTGAAGAGATGGCCCAGTGGTTAGCACTTGCTGTGTTTCCAGAGGACCGGGGTTCGGTTCCCATGGTGGCTCATAACAATCTGTAACTCTGGTCTCAGGGGGTCCAATGCCTCTTCTGGCTCCGGCAGATACTGCAAGCACATGATTACATATACACAAACAAATACATAAAATAAATATTTTTTATGAAGAAGTAGTTCTTGGAAGGATTGGTTGTAACAAAGAAGAGAATAAAAACACCTGAAAGTTAAACTGAAAAGATAAGGTGACAGGATTTTAAATAACAAAGATAGAAAATATGAAAATTAAGATCCATAGAAAATAAGTTCCAGATGTCCACATCATTTGCTCGTTTATGTTTTTGTCTCTGAAATGCTACCACAGCATAGAATCGATAATAGAGAGATTAAGAGTCCCAAAGAAATAGTTGGTGAAAACCTATGAGCCGAACATATTCCCAAGACATTGGCAACTGTCCAAAAGGAGAGCTATCACCCATGTTCCAAAATTCCATTCAGAAATATCCTCCAAGGAGAAAGGGGACAGAGGAAAGACAGATGCTATGGATCTGTTTGGGGGTGTCCGTGTGTACGTGTTTGGGTTTATTTTTGTTTTTGAGATAGAGTCTCAAAGCATAGGCCAGGCTGGCTGGAACTCACTATGTAATGCAGGTGAGCCTTGAATTCACGGTGCGTCCTGCTTCATCCTCATGAGTGCTGGAATTACAGATGTGATGAATCAGATCTGGCTGTTGGAGCTGTTGATTCTGTTACAATATTTACAGGGGGAAATGTTTGGGGTGGAGCTAATAAACCCAAGAAAAGCTCTGGAAATTGATAAGTGCAACTCAGGGGAAATGAAATAGATTGTATAAATGAGAGAAAAATCGTAGCTAAGTCCTATCCACAAAGTATTTGCTGAAAGATTCCACATAAGAGGCTTAAGTTTTCCATCAGCCTCACCACTGACCAGGCATCACTGCACCAAAAGGATTTTTATATATTTTGCTAACACACAATGAGATACTACTACTCCACCCCCACCAGGATAGCTACAAGCCAGCAGATGGATAATAAAAAGTATTGGCAAGGATGTGGCAAAAATGGAACCCTTCCGTGTTCCTGGTGGGGATGTAAAATGGTGCATCTGCTTTGTAAAAGAGTCAGCAGTTTTCAAAAAGCTAAACACTAGAGCTACCATATGACCCCAAGATGCCAGTCCCGGGGCACATACATCAACACAAGAGACAGAGTGTACACCTCCAAGGGAATAAGAGATAGCTTACTCTGGAGCCAAATACGAGTGACCGTGGCCTGGGAACACAGGCTTAGGTTACCTAAAATTCCACGTTCCTACACATGGAAGCAGCTTCGTGAAGTTTTTATAGTAACGTAACAAAGAAAGTCATAAATTAAGACCCTTGGCAAAAGCATAGGCAGAAGCATTAAGTATGCAGTTCGAGCACAGCAGGAGAGCCTTGACTGTTGCCTCAGCTGTCATCCTGAGCATCCTTAGCCTTTTGGTTGATAGAACTGAGGTTTTGCTAAGTCAATACATGCAAACAGTCTGGCTTTGTCTGTTAGTGACAGGGTGTTAGGTCCAACACAGTGAGGTGGGCATGCAAGGAATAGCTATCAAGTGCATGCACGATGCCTGCGATACATTTAATTAGACTCTGGGCTGCAACAGCCAAACCTCCCTACATCATTGATGTTCCAATCAGCCAATCGGCTTTTGCAGACGCAGCTGCCTGGAATTCTTGTTCGCAATACTCAAGACAAAGGAAATCATTTCTACACAGAATCCTGTATACGAATGCTCAGAGCCATATAACAAACAGTAGCCAAAAGGGGGGGTGGATATGTTTTAAACTAATGAACTAGTAGTAGATAAAATATTGATAGAAGGGCCAGAGAGCTGACTCAGCAGGTGCCTGGCCTGAGTCTGTCCGTGTGATGCACTGCGATGTGTTCTCTGGCTTCCATTCACATGCCTCGACACACATGCTCACCAGCACACACATGCACATGTGTGAGTGGGCACACACACACACCTACACACGTGCAAAAAAACAAGCACACACACAAATGTGATTAAAATAGTATGGCATATAATAGAATATTATTCGATCAGTTACCAACAGTAAGAGGAAGCACTGAAATGTGACACACATGGGTGAACCTTTAAAACATTATTTAGAAAAGAAAACTGAACAACCGCACGGTAGCAGGAACGGAAGCTGAGAGCACCCGTCCTCAACCGGAAGCTGAGAGTAGAGAGAGTGAACTGGACTGAAAGCTACAGATCCTCAAAGCCCACCCCCAGAGACTACTTCCTTCAGCAAGGCCACACCTCTTAAACTTCTCCAGATGAGGCTACCGGCTGGGACTGGGGTTCCAGATGCCTGAGCCAGTGGAGAACATTTTCAACCAAACCACCACAGCTTCCTTATTCTTTTTTACCTTCGGATGACAGTAAATTGGCAAATTTAATATTAAATTAAAATTTAAAAATGAAATCAATAGTCATACTTGAGGATGCATAGCCTCTGGTATAAAAGCTTCAATGGTAATAATATAGACCCAGCTATATTTTGCTATATCTAACTAAGGCTAGAACAGTCTGATTATCTAAATATGATCTAAAAATGACCTTTGACCTTTCAACAGAAAGCAGTGTAAAAATAGAGCTAAAAAGGTGACTGTGGATTTGCCTTAGAGTAACTAGGTTGTACAAATCAAGAGAAACAACTCCGGTGACAGACAGTGGTATCCGATCTCTTTTATATTTTCCCAGAAACGGCAGAACTGAGAAGCAAGCACCCTCATAATGATCAGCCCTCAGTCCTTCTGATGCTAATCAGTCTAGAGCAAATAAACTTCGATGAAGAACCTCTGTACCTCCTGAGTAATCAGGACCCAAGTATTATAAGAATGATTATTTAATATCTAAGACGACAGTGCTCTGTTATTACCAAATAAAAAGTACAATAACTGACAAGTAACATTTACGCTCTTCTGCTATGACTGTCTTTTGCTATTTTCTGTGAATATTGCCAAGATGTGAGAGTCAAATGCTACATAGTCATGTCATGATCCAAACAAAGGTATAAATATAAGTGATTCCCACATAACTGATGGCAAAGTCCTTCCTTCCCTTCCCACGCCGCTCGACACAGCATCTTCCTACCCATCCCCTTCCCTCCAACTCCTCACCCCTCCTCCCTGCTGTCATCCACCCATCACCTCCTCTCACGCAACCTTCTGTCCCCGCATTCTTTCCTTTTTATATGGAGAGTGAGTGCAGGTCCCGTGGATGATGAGCAGGCACTGTACCAAGCTAGCACCTTCCACTCACTAACAGGAAGTTCTTAAATTAGCATTCCTGTTACGTTCTTGCCCAATAGCAAAAGTTGTCATAACTGGACAAATGCTAAGCTAGAGAAAAGACTCCTTATAGCACGACGGTAACTATTAATAATATTTTGAAAACAGAATCAAAGCTGGAGACACTGGGTCCGCATTGTAAGGGTGCGAAGCAATCTCCCACGGCAAAGCATCTCAACTGGTGCGGAAAGCTAGCCACTCAACGCACTCCATTTATTTTTACTGGAGTCTTGAGGAAAACTTCATTCTTTGATACAAGCTAAAATACTAGCATGGTTTGAAAATTACTACTACAGAGGAGACCAACCATAAATGAGAGTCACAGTTACTTTTCTATTGCTGTGATGAAACACCATGACCAAGACAACTTACAAAAGACAGCGTTTAAATGGGCCCACTGTTCCAGAGTGCAAGAGTCCCCGCTGGCACTCCGGTGGGGAGCTAGAGTGGGCTCGGCTGAGAGCTCTCGGCTCCTCTGGAAACAGGAGGCAGAGAGAGCTCACTGGAAACACAGAGCATTTGAAACCTCAAAGTCCACCCCTGGCCACACCTCCCCAAACAGGTACCAACTGGAAACAAGTCAACAAAACCCCAAATGTATGGGGGATTTCACATTCAAACCACCACACAGAGAGTCGTGACGTGAGGGTGTTATCCAGCTACTAGAAAAGGAACTCAGAAGGAAGACCCTCTCATCACACCCCCTCCAAAGACTGAACAACTTGCTGCATCCTGAAGACCCGCTGTGGAATTCAGTTTCCAAGCTTAACGTACATTCGTTCACGGCACCAGCAGGCGCTAACCAGAAGGCTGGATGATTTCTGTGGTTTCATAAAATGACTATTAACTCCTGAAGTTAACTAGCAGGGCGCAAAAGCTGATTTGACCGTTAAGGGTCTACAGTACACAAGGTGTGGATTACAGGACAGGCAGAATCTTCACTTCTCCCCAGACAGAGGCACAACACTCAGAGTTTGATGTTGCTTCTGGTACTGTTCATAGATACCCTGGGAGTGTATCAGTTAGGAGAACTACACCCTAAGCTTTTACAATTGCTCAGAACCTTGACAGAGTACAGCAAGAAAGACATGAGAATTGACCTAGGCAAAGTCCAATGTGCAACAAAGCCAGAGCCAGTAACACTAAGACTACATTGTTTCTATCTATACCTGAGAGGTGGGATGACACATTTGTCTAAGGGAATAAAGGCAAATAAAAATATTTAAAAAGAAATAAAGATGGTTAAAATGGGATTTAAATATAATTTTTACAGTTACTTTTAAAGGACATGAGCATTGTGTTAAAACCAAAGACCATAAAGGACATATATCAAATAAAATACACATTCTGAAAGAGCCTAAGACCACAGTGGATGCCAGAACTGTGGTGGTCTGTCACGTGAGCGACCAAAACAACCCATTCGGTAAACATGCTTCCAGTATTAAAGTCAAGTGCTGACCAAGCATCACTGCCCAGGGCAGTCTCCGAGACAGCCAGAGCAAGGTGGACCAGCAAACAGGAGCAGTCTCTAAACGCTCCACCATGATTACTGCTGGCTCTCCTGGAGCATATTAACATTCATTTGTTCATATATTGATTAGATATTGCAACAAGATCTGATTTCCATCACATTTGTTTCTGGGGGGAAAGTGAGAAGTGAGGAGATGTTGATGTTTGGTAAAATCAACACTCTCCTGTGGGAAATGGGTCCTCCCTCAGCAGCGGGCAGAGGTAAACCCAAAGAGACTGACTCTTCCCGCCTTCCCAACTTTCAGTAGCAAGTGTGCCCAGGTTTTTGGAATGTTCCTAGAACATTCAAACCTGTTTTCTGTAAAAGCTTGTAACATTCCAGGTATACTTTAGCTGTGAAGCTGTCAAATTCAAATGTAATTGGATGTATTTAAAATGGTCCAGCACGGCCTTCTGTGTCTATCCCTCCGATCTGGCCAGTCTCAATTCCCAAAGAAGATACATTTAACTAGGGAAGAACAATAAAGAGGAGGCTTGGTAAGACATGTGACTTGAAGAGACCAGATCCCCATCCTCACAAGAGGTAAAAATAGCAAGTTTTTCTGGTAGTGTTTAATTTATGTTTTTAGGAAAGCTAAATCCTCCTCCAAATTAAAAAACCTTTTGCTGCAAAGGATGAATTTCACTAATAGCATATAAAACATAAATGTGAGTCGGGCGGTGGTGGCACACGCCTTTAATCACAGCACTCTGGGAGGCAGAGGCAGGCGGATTTCTGAGTTTGAGGCCAGCCTGGTCTACAGAGTGAGTTCCAGGACAGCCAGGGCTACACAGAGAAACCCTGTCTCGAAAAAACAAAAACAAAACAAAACAAAAAAACCCATAAATGTGAAAAGGAAACCCCAAAAACAGGCACCTATCCAGGGGTGCTGCCAACTGTCTTTGTCTGAGCTCCATGCCTCTTAGGGTAAGTCTGAATTACACTTGTGCATGTGTGGTCACCAGAAAACTGGAAAGTTCCTTCGGAGTGGGGTTAGCTATGTCTTCCTTAGACAAGGACTTACTAAATTCTTTCCACTCATGACCCCTTTCACCTGAGAAATCTTTATGCAACTCCATACACACAGGTATATAAATTTAGTACACATATGAAACATTTGCTGACAATAAGTTACAAAGTAATTTACTTTAAAAGCACTCTGCGGTATACACGTAAGCTTATTACTTACTAAAGACAAAGGCAAACTTAAATATTAATGATAGGCGTGCTTGCTTAATTTTATATAAATAATTAAATCCTGCTGAACGGGATGCTGAGGATAGAACATCTTCAACCGTTCTCAGAGCTGATTACTATTCTGCTTTATAATCATCGATGCGGCCAGTGCTCCTTCACATAAAAACGTGGCACAAGTGTACAAGTACGGTTGGAGCCATTTCTGAAACTGCTGGAAATTCTGTCCTAATCCCAAGACAAAGTTCATTTAACAATGTTTTAAATCAAACCCAAACACCAACTTTTAAAATCAGAGCTTTGGGGGTTAGAGAGATGGCTCAGCAGTTCAGAGCACTGTGTGCTCTTCCAGAGGATTCAGGTTGGAGTCCCAGAACCCACACAGCTGCTGCCACTATAGCTCCTGTTCCAGGGGATTGGAAAGACTTCTTCTGGACTCTGAAGACACCAAACATACAGGGATACACAGGTATGCATGCTGGCAAAACACACACACACACACACACACACACACACACACACACACTAATAAAATAAATAAAAATCATAAATAAATAAAATAAAACTTTTTAACCCAATACAATCCAAAGACATACTAATTTGACACTTATATGCTGAAAAATGCTAACATGAAAATATTGTCTTTGTTTTCCATAATTATTACGTTTCTAAAGAGCAGAAAACTTTGTATGCACAGCAAAAAACACTGTAGATCACAACATAGCAGCAGTCTTGAAAATTCGGTATTTCAGGCAACGTTCACTGGTGCCACAGAACACGATGGCATGCTTGGGACACACGGGCATTCAGGACCAAGGCTGGAGGAAAGTCACGTGACTCGACACAAGCGAGTACCTCCAACAGAACAGTCCACATTTGAGTTTTGGACTCATTTTTGGTCACTGCATTTTAGAAACTACACGTTTTTCAAGACTCCTATACTTATTCAGTTACTAGATCCCTTATGAAGTCATGCCTCATGATTTAAGAAATGGGACTCAAGGGCATCTTCCTGAAGAATGAAGTGGGGATCGAAGGAAGGGACAAGGGACCTTTAAATAAAGCAGAGAGGGGGGAACACTGTGGAAGGTCAGGATGGGCGCACAGAGGAAGCAGAGGACTGGCTGCCTCAGTCGCTAAGTTTTACTGAGATGAGCATAAAAGCTTGATTCTGCCCAAGGACGCCCAACCTCCTTTGGCTGGGCCAAGACAGAAAGAAGTAGCTGAATCCCAGTATCGCTGGTTTGAACTCTGTGGTCAGTTAAAAGGCTGCTCTTTATGGACTAAAATTCGGGCTAGAGATATCAGATAGCTAACCAAATTTATCACCTCTAGTTGGCTTTTGAGCTGTGTAGACTGTTAACCTCTTATCTCTGTGGCCAGTGTAGCGCCCCAAGCTGCTCCTTTGACTCCTTTTTAACTAACCAGAGACAAGCGGTGTGGGAAGTGCTTGGTGGCGCACGCCTTTAATCCCAGCACTTGGGAGGCAGAGGCAGGCGGATTTCTGAGTTCGAGGCCAGCCTGGTCTACAGAGTGAGTTCCCGGACAGCCAGGACTACACAGAGAAACCCTGTCTCGAAAAACGAAAAAACCAAACAAACAAACAAAAAAACTCTTACGTAAGCCAGGCGTGGTGGTGCACGCCTGTAATCCCAGCACTTAGGAGTAGGAGGCAGAGGCAGGCGGATTTCTGAGTTCGAGGCCAGCCTGGTCTACAGACTGAGCTCCAGGACAGCCACACAGAGAAACCCTGTCTCGAAAAACCAAAAAGAAAAAAAAAAAAAAGAAAGTCTTATGTTGCCTCTTGAGAATCTATCTGCCTCCCCTCCCAAGTCTCCTTGCCTACTCTATCTTATTCTGTATTTAACTAAATACATAAAAAAATAACACTATTTTTTTTTTAAATAATAATGTCCAATGCTGGTACGAATAGCACAGATATGGGCATTCTTCTTTACCATGGTAGAAGTGGAAATGGATCTTTCTAAACCAGGAAAATCTGACATTTTAAAAAGTTTACAGCTTTTTCCTCCTCAAAAGTTCACTTTCAAAAACAAAAACAAAAGACAAAAGAACTATCTCCAGAAATAGAAGGGCAATTTCCATGAAGATTTTCATTGTACTCTTCTTTTGGAAAAAGATTTATTTATTTTATTTTATTTGTATGAGTGTTTTGCTTGCACATATATCTGGGTACCATGTGTATACTTAGTGCCTGCAGATCCTCTAGAACTGGAGTTAGAGACGGTTGCAGGCTTCCGTGTGGGTGGCGGGAGCTGAACCTGGGTTCTCTGCAACAACAGCCAGTTAACTGCATTAATGTGCTTTCAACCACTGAGCCACTTCTCCAATTCCACGTTGTACTATTCTTAATGAACAGCAAGTTTTAATAAACAATCAAAGGCTCAGTGTGGTTTTTATGCCTCTAAGGAAGTAGAGAAGAAAGGAGGAAAGGAAAGAGAAGCTCTTTAATAATTTCCCTATTTAACCCTTCTTTAGATGTTATGAGTTCTGTGGTCAGCTATGGTCACACATTTTTCATTTCATACAGCTTAGTGACGAATAATTTACAAGCCATAAAATTTACCTCTTTAAGGACACAAGTCAATGATTCTAGTAAACTTACAGAGCTGTGCACTCATTACAAGACACTGTAGAGCTCCCCCACTGATGCACATCACACATCAGACAGTCACAGGACTATCGAGTGGTAAACTACACAGTAGCTAGAGACTGCATGACTACAGACCCCTGGCAGCAGGACAGGATGTGATACTTCATAGCAAAGACACAGGACTGCTACAATGTAGCTGGGACCAACATGGTTGACCGACCTCATCTAGGCATCATTAACCTTACAGAGTTGCCTGTTCCCATCATGCCACAGCTGCAACTCCCCTATGAGGACAGGGACGGGCAGTAAACCCCATTCTGGAACAATCTTAACCCATTTCTGTAATAACTCAAGATAATTCTCCCTTCGTTAAAGTTTGCCCCGGGAATAAGCTCTATGAAAAAAAGCCCAGCAATGCATCTCATCCCTTAAATGTACCTCTGCCCTAATAAACCTGTTCACGGCCATTCACCTTGCCTCACTGTCTTCTGAATTCTTTGCTGGCAAGAAGAACCTGAGAACACAGAATAGGAGTCTCAATCCATTATCTCTGGAACCTGCTCCGTTCTCACCCCCAGTGGCCAATCCCTTGTGCCCAGCTGGAGTCAATCCTGCAGCTGCCTTCAAAACCTCCACTTTGTCTCAAGATAATGCTGCAGTCTTAATGTAAATGAGCAGATATGTGTCCATCTTATACTGATTAGCAGACAGTTAAATCTTAGACCCCTAAATTAAATCTCATCTCCCTAAATTAAATCTTATAACTCCGTAGTGGGGTTACAGTATATAAAATGCCTACTTTTAAGGAATTAACGTGGTGCTATAAGCAAGTGGTGTGACCCTCTTATAGGTCATTAGAGCTTTCTGGTAGCAGGAACGGTGGCACTCCAATACCAGTTGAGGCAGAAGGATCAGTTGCCAGTCCAAGGCCACCAGGAGCAACATGGTGAGATCCTGTCTCGAAATACAATTTAGAAGGCATGTAACTCCATCATAAAATACTAGCCTATCATGTGTGAAGTTCTAGGTTCAGTCTTCACTAAGGGGAAAAACAACTGGCTGCTCTCATCTCCCTATACTCAGCAGGGTGACATCCTCAAGCACGTGTTCCAAGCAGTGCTCTTGGGAGCACGCAAAAGGAGACCAACACCAACACTGTCATGACAAGGCCCCTGTCTCTGAGGCATATCAGAAACGTCCACTTTGCCTCTACTTTATAAGGCATTTTTAATTGGAAGATGTTTTTAAATGCTCACCTTCTTTATAATTTTGCCTAAAGAGAGTCTTAAAAAAAGTCTAGCTGTTTCTGACGTGGACAAGGTATTTTCATCCAAAATATTGGGGAATTTGGTGCTCAGGAATGAGTGGGCTGATCAGGAGACTGGCCAGTATGTTTTTGGTTAGTGCTGAATAGAGACATCCCTAATTAGGGAGCATTTGTGTTGTCTGATTTCTGATCCTTGCTTCAAAGTTCTCCCCACCCAGCAGGGAGCACAAGGAGAAGATTAAACTTGATTTAATGAAAAAATATTTTTACGTGTTCAAACATGCAGAATCAAGGCAGTAGCATTTTTAGATCTAAAATTACTAGGAGAAACTGCTTCGAGCATTAAGAAATTCTTCCAATGACAAAGGTCAACAGGAAAGAAGTTCTTGGCAAAGTGCGAAGAACATACACTTTTTTTCTTTTCTTTCTTTCTTTTTTTTCTTTTTTTTCTTTTTTTTTTGCTTTTTCGAGACAGGGTTTCTCTGTGTAGCCCTGGCTGTCCTGGAACTCACTCTGTAGACCAGGCTGGCCTTGAACTCAGAAATCCATCTGCCTTTGCCTCCCAAGTGCTGGGATTAAAGGCGTGCGCCACCACTGCCCGGTGAACATACACTTTTAAAAACCTGTAGACAAAGGTTCAAATCTTGGGATGGTCATCAGTTTGTTTCTGTCTCGGTCTCTGCTTCTATCTCTGTCTCTTGTCTCTCTTTCCCTCCCCAGTCTTCCCTTCTCTCCTCCTATCTGCCAGTCCCTTACCTCTCCAAAAAGGTAAGTAAAACACTTCAGTGGAAAAATAGCTCCAGGATTTTCTCACCGTGAGTTTGTACTGGCATGAATGTTTTTTATTCAGGAACTAAAGCAACTAAATTAGGTTTCTCCCTTGTCAACACAATCTCCTGGTTGGCCATCTGTTAGATTTTCTGTCATCTCCCACTCAAACGCATAAAGTGAACCTCAAAAACACTTCCGTGGATACTCAGGATTGTTTTGAGGCTCAAACAGATGTGTACTTACACCAGCTCTCCATTCTGAAGCCTCTAGTGTAATGACTGTGCTGACAAGAAAAGTCACAACAGAGGTTCTGAGGCGCAGCACATGTGTATCAGCCAGTCACACACGTGTCAGTCAGTTCTCACCTTCATCCCCAGCACACGCTCATGAGTCTGTACAAGTCACAATATTTAAAAACACTTTCTCCGTCAAATAAAAGAAAAAGATTACTCTTGACTCTTCCGGTTTAAAGCTGAACACTATTTCCAATGTTTTTCTTTTCTGAAAAATTAAGGTTTTCAAGCCACAATAAAAAAATATGACTTAACTGGATTGAAAACATGCATTCAATATCTTCATAAAATAATCATGAGAAAGGAGGATAAGCTTGCAAAGTCTAAGTCTATACCACTGCCTATCAGATGCATGCACATTCCTTCTAAAAATAGGTCAAAGTTTAAAGATATGAAAACTTGGTTACTGATTAAAGAAAAAAATTTCCTGTGTAGTCATCAGAAACTCAGGAACTCTGATGGCTCTGAAGGCAATAAATACTTCCCAGGAATCACTCACTCCGAGTCTATGATCTTTATAAACGTGCTAAGAAAATGATGGCTTCCACAACTCGTCTGCTTTCCCTTCTCTTTTTCTAACACAGGGTCTAGCTTTACAGCACAGGCGACTTGTGATCATCCTCCTGCCTCAGCTTCCCAAATACAGGGATTAAAGGCAAGAGCCACTATGACCTGCTCGCCATTTTTTTAATTAAGAAATAAATTAAGGATATCTCAGTTTAAACTAAACGCTGTAGCTAAGGCTAGCCTTTTAATTAGTTTACCTCCTGTCTCAGCTGGTCATTCTTTAGCTCCTATTTATAAGCCCTAAGAGAAAGGTACTGAAGTCATGTAATCTTCACTAGGCTAGCATCTTCTACCTTTACTCTTTTATCTAACAAATGAAAGCCACACAAAATTCAAAATTCTGCCCCTTCAAAAGGGGTCAGAGTAAAATATGCAGCCGGAGCCCTTTTCTGTTATGATATGTCTACTCCAGAGCAGGTCCTGGCACCTGGCGTCGGAACCCAGAGCTGACTGCTCGGTGACGAGTGGTGGCTGGTTAGGAACCTTCTGTAGCACAGAAGGATATGGTACTAGATAATGAACCTGCAATATTAGGAAGCTGGGGTGATACCGAGCTTTGCTACTCGACACATACAACAACCAGCACAGCCAACAACAGCCTCAGGTTTCTTATCCACAAAAGGGGGTGAAGCCGGGCGGTGGTGGAACACGCCTGTAATCCCAGCACTCTAGGAGGCAGAGGCCAGCCTGGTCTACAGAGTGAGTTCCAGGACAGCCAAGGCTATACAGATAAAGCCTGTCTCAAAAAAACCAAATTTAAAAAAAAGGGGGGGGGGTGAAGACGGGAAAGGCCACTGTGTGATAAGAACACCGAGCAAATAAAAATACCATTGAGCTTCTGTAACTGATCACATTAAATGATTTAGAATCATTTTCAAATCTCTATGCAATAATTTATTGTTAGAGGAGTTATTTGGTTTATAATCAAAAAGGACAACTCTGACAATAACAAAAGACTGCAATTACCTTCTTTTCTCCAGTGTTCATAATTATCTCCATATAAACTGTACATATTCATATCTTATAAATTCTAGCTTCTGGGTGCTATGGCCAAGATTAGTTTTGCTCTCTATTCTAAGATCTTACCCACTTCCATGATGTTATTTGTAATTTTGAGATCTTTGATACTTTTGTTCTTCCTACAAGCCTTCCTGCGGTCCCCAGCTAGGGGACACACACACACACACACACACACACACACAAGAAACAGGACCGCTGTTCCTCAGGACAGTATGCCAGGCAGTCTAGGGCAGTGCCTCTCAGACTGTGGGCCACAACCCCTTTCATATACAGGTTGCCGTCAGAAAACAGATATTTACACTATGATGCATGACAATAGCAATGTCACCGTTATGAAGTAGCAAACCCAATGATAATGGTTGGAGGGGAACCAGAACATGAGGAACCATATTAAAGGGTTGCAGCATTAGAGAGGTTGACAACCACTGGGGTAGGGAATCTAGCGGGCACAGCTGGGCATGAGGCACCAGGGAGGGAGAAGCATATTCCTTGCGATCTACTTGTGTTTCAAGTTCTATAACCAGAAATGTGAACACTTCAATTGTATTAGTTATCATATCAAGGAAATGGACTCAAAATGATGACGTCAGAGGGTATTAAGAGACCACCTTAAAAAAACTGTGTCTATAAAACTGCTTATAACATTGTAACAAATGCACTGAATTTTATGACCAAGGAGAAAACAGTGTCTCCTGATTGAAGAGCGCACTTGCTACCATCAGGTCACATGGGGTATAAACGTGTCCTTTGATGCACTGACTTCTTGAAACATCCCATTCTCGATTGAAATCCTTACAGCATTACAATGCTATCCGCAACTTTTGGAAAAATACAACCCTCCATTTTCCCACCATGGGCCTTCAAACTCTATACATTTTTATTATTTTCATGATGTTTTCCTGTGTTGAGCACCAGGCCTAAAACAGAAAGGGCTCTCGGCCGCCCCAGCATCATCATATTAGCAGTCGGAACCAGCTCTTGCTCAGCAGTAAGGCTATAACTCATACGTTCAAAAGCTCTCAGGGTCAACCTGCAGGCGGGCCGGGAACGAGGCTGGACAGTCTGTGCCATGCATGCCAACGCGGTCAGTCACCTACCTTTCATAGCCTTCTCTATTATGGTTTTAATAAACGTAAGTTCAAAACCAAGACCTGAGTTACTTCTTTCCCACTGGACTCTCCCGCCCCACTCCGCAGCCTCATTAGTGCTACAAATCCTGCTCTCCACTTAGCTTAACACCTTGTATATTACAAATACCCACGAATACCTGGTGAGTAAGGACTGCAAAGGACAGGGTGGAAAAGGGCAAAAATGTAAAGAGAAAGCAGAGAACCCTGAGTAGCTAACAGCTAACCCTGGCTAGCTAACCGACAGGTGAATTCTCTCACTATTTTTGTGCTAGGCAGGTAACCATTTTCCAGACCCAGAACCTGGCACAGCCAGTCCTGTTAGGTTTTTCTGACTCCAGTTTAGGGTTTGGTCTAAGCTTCCTACTCTCAGGGAGGAACTGGACGAAAGACTGGGGCATGTTCCTGACGTGTAGCAGAGAGAGCAGAAGGTCTGTGTCTAGACTCACATGACAGTCACTACCCATTAAATAGGGCCTCCTTCTTCTATTGCCCACCTACCCTGCTCTACCCATATACCCCAGAGCAAGTGGAAACTCTCCAAACAGCCCCTGAGGCCCCAGTGCCTGAGCCTGCAGTAGTCTCTGGGTCCACTCCTTTCCCAGCTGGGCTGAGGTGAGGACGAAGCGGGGAGGATGGAAGCGAAGGACTCCACTAGGGGCGGGTGTCTTGCTCCTTCTCCTCGCTGCTCCATGTATGTTCCAGAGGACAGAGTGTGGATTCTGTTGGCACTGTGGACCTGCTGCTACTTCTCCGGGGGACCTCAGGTGAGCCCCAAGCCCTAGGCGGTCACACCTACCTTGGCTCTACCAAACTCAGATCCGTGCCTGACAAACGCTTTCATCACAGAGCAACCCGCCCAGCCGTCAAATCCTTCTCGGTGCTGTGCTCCTTCACGGTCCTCCTGTTAGGATCTCCGCTTACTTACACTGGCCTTTGCTCTTATTTAGCCATGGCCTCAGAAGCACAAAGGACAGGGTGACTGGTAAATGCCAGTGTCTCCCTGGGTGGGGTATGCACGGGCAGGGGAAGGTAAGCACGCTGGCCCAAGAGCCTCCATTCTCTTGAAGTGAGTCCACAGTCTCACTTCCTCTTCATCCACTAAATCTACCCGTTACTTCTGGGTAAGAAAAACACTATATTCCAAATTATAAGTAATATAAGACTATGTCCCAAATACAGCAATAACTCCATATTATCTTTTCCTGAATCATAAGATTTCTCCATGCCATCTGAATGGGAACAATGACTATGAGCCTTATTCACATCTAGGAGCACAGCCTGTAGACTATTTCAAAAACCACAAATCAGGATTCTGCCTAACATGGGGTGAAATACTTTCTTGGTTTGTTTGTTTTTCAAGACAAGGTTTCTCTTTGTAACAACCCTGGATGTTCTAGAATTCACTTTGTCGACCAGGTTACCCTCAAACTCAGAGAGATCTATCTGTCTCTGCCTCCCAAGTGCTGAGACTAAAGGCATGCGTCACTATGTCATGATGAGAGCAAAATACTTTAAATCAGTGCCAGAGTGTCAAAAACCACTTGCTAAAATTTGTATTGATTGCTGAAAGTTGCCTTCTGATTCTTTAACACAGCTCTGATTCTTGGGGGCCCTACATTTTTAAAGCCAGCATAAATGCCAAAGGGACTGAGAGTGTCTCTCACAGATCTGCAGATGTGGAGGGACTCCTGTCAAGGTGAAACCATGGTGCTCAGAACTGAGTTAAGCCATGATCTGCTCAAGTGCTGGTTGGGGCTTGGGTGGGGAAATGGATCAGTAGGTACATCATAGGGCAACACCCACCAAGTCTTCCTAACAGCATCGCCTTCTTCAGTGGACTTCTTCCATGCTGAGGAGAACCCAGGAGATTTTGGAGAGGTCTGACTCCACAAATCTTAGCTGACCTGTGAAAAGGTTCATTTATTTCCCTTTGCCCCTTCACCTCCAGTCCAACTTTCTTATCTTCCCTGGACAAGCAGAGAAAGCTCCTTGAAGGATCAAGTTGAAAGTTTTGGGTCCTGGAATGAGTGGTGAACTAGAGATCAAATTATATCCACACCAGTGAGCCTCCAATATACAACATCTGAACCAGTGAGCCTCCAGTACACAACATCTGAACCAGTGAGCCTCCAGTATACAACACCTGAACCAGTGAGCCTCCAGTATACAACATCTGAACCAGTGAGCCTCCAGTATACAACACCTGAACCAGTGAGCCTCCAGTATACAACATCTGAACCAGTGAGCCTCCAGTATACAACACCTGAACCAGTGAGCCTCCAGTATACAACACCTGAACCAGTGAGCCTCCAGTATACAACACCTGAACCAGTGAGCCTCCAGTATACAACACCTGAACCAGTGAGCCTCCAGTATACAACACCTGAACCAGTGAGCCTCCAGTATACAACACCTGAACCAGTGAGCCTCCAGTATACAACACCTGAACCAGTGAGCCTCCAGTATACAACACCTGAACCAGTGAGCCTCCAGTATACAACACCTGAACCAGTGAGCCTCCAGTATACAACACCTGAACCAGTGAGCCTCCAGTATACAACATCTGAACCAGTGAGCCTCCAGTATACAACACCTGAACCAGTGAGCCTCCAGTATACAACACCTGAACCAGTGAGCCTCCAGTATACAACATCTGAACCAGTGAGCCTCCAGTATACAACACCTGAACCAGTGAGCCTCCAGTATACAACACCTGAACCAGTGAGCCTCCAGTATACAACACCTGAACCAGTGAGCCTCCAGTATACAACACCTGAACCAGTGAGCCTCCAGTATACAACACCTGAACCAGTGAGCCTCCAGTATACAACACCTGAACCAGTGAGCCTCCAGTATACAACACCTGAACCAGTGAGCCTCCAGTATACAACACCTGAACCAGTGAGCCTCCAGTATACAACCTCTGAACCAGTGAGCCTCCAGTACACAACACCTGAACCAATGAGCCTCCAGTATACAACTCCTGAACCAGTGAGCCTACAGTACACACAAACATCAGTTTTACAAACTTTGGATTGAGAAATCAGCCATCTTGTCCACAAAGCTTTCTGCTGCCCCCACTTTCTGGGTTCTTCTGTTAGGTTTCTGCCTCTGATTTTCTTGGGGCTACCTTAACTGGTGAGGTCACTATGGCCAGGATGAAGGAACAATTCATGACGGCAAAAGGCAAATTTTAGAAGCTGAGAATCGTGGAGTCTAGCAAGACGGATCAGTTCTGCTGGCCTGTAAGTCTAACCTGTTTGTTGACTTTCTCCGCCTGTCTGGAAAGCCAAACTGCCAGAGTGAACACATGAGGTGATGGATAACCCAATGGCTTCCGTCGATCAATACACAGTAAGTGTACCATAGCACAGTATAATCCCCGAGGCAGTGCAACTACACTCTGCCCATTAAAAACAACTGCAACAGTTCTCACACTCATTCTCTTGATGAAATGGGGGTAGCGCTTGCAAAGAAGACAGAACTTTAAGGCTGAAAGGAATCCAGAAACCACCTGGCCCAGCCCCTCTCCACACGCAGTAGGAGAAGAAGCTAGGGTCCAGAGGGTACCTTGCTTTTGGCTAAAGTCAAGAAGAAAGTCAGCCAGGGGAGACCTTGGACTCGATTCTGAAGAAAAGGTAAGAATGTAAGAGACCAAATGATTCCAGGGAAGCGGGTGAGGCTGGAGGAGCCCACACAGTGCATCAACCACCTACAACAATCCACGTCCATACTGACCCCACTGAAGCAGCAACCCCAGTTGCTTTCTATGGGTCAGTGACCAGGAAGGGCTGGGCTGGGTAGTAATGGCTCAGGGTATCTCAGCCACATTCATATCTGAGCTCATTCGTGAACCTGCAGCAGACCACAGCTTGCCTGTCATTCTTTACCCACCCACTCTCAGGGAGCCCTCTGCAGAATGGCCTTGAGAAAATGGCTTCCCACGAGGGAGTGGCGGAGGAAAGAGTGAAAGCGGGAGCCTGGGCCATCTCATCACACCCTACTGTATGCTCCAGACATGAGTCAACAAGGTGTGACACTCCGCAGGCAAAGATTGAAGTGACTTGGCTACTTCTCCATTGCTGTGAAGAGACACCATGACCAAGGCAACTTATAGAAGAGTTTCTTGGAGGCTTACAGTTTCAAAGGGTCCATGACCATGACTGCAAAGAGCGTGCCAGCAGGCGGGCAGGCATGGTGCTGGAGCAGTAGCTGACAAGCTTACACCCTCCTCTGAAAGCCCATGGCATGGGCCTTTGAGACCTCTAACCCCACCCCACTTCCTCCACGAAGGCCACACCTCCTAATCCTTCTCAACCAGTCCACCAATTGGGGACTGGTCTTTTTTTTTTTTTTTTTTTTTTTTGAGATTATCATGGAAAATTTTATATAGATACAATAATGGTAGGCATAAAAATATTCCTAAATTGATTTAAAGTGGAATTATAAACATTTTCTGATAAACTTGAAGATTTGCATAGAAAATATTTCTGATAAAATTGAAGAAATATATAGAAAAACATGTTAAAATTAAAGATTATCATGGAAATTATACAGACAAAATGATAGGCCTAAAGATAATTCTAAGTTGATTGAAGGTGGAATTATAAACATTTTAAGATAACATTGAAGAGTTACATGGAAAATATTTCTGCTAAAATTCCAGAAATATATAAACAAACACGTTAAAATTGACTATTTCATGGAAATTTTTACATATAAATGGTAGACATAAAAACTCTTTCCAAGCTGGGCGGTGGTGGTGCACGCCTGTAATCCCAGCACTTGGGAGGCAGAGGCAGGAGGATTTCTGAGTTGGAGGCCAGCCTGGTCTACAAAGTGAGTTCCAGGACAGCCAGGACTACATAGAGAAACCCTGTCTCGAAAAACAAAAACAAAAACAAAAACAAAAACAAAAAAAACCTCTTTCCAAATTAATTGAAGGTAGAATTAGAAACATTTGTGATAAAATCAAAGATTTACATTGAAAACATTTCTGATAAAATAGAGGAAATATACAGAAAGACATTAAAATTGAAGATTATCATGAAAAATAATGCAGATAAAAGGGTAGACATAAAAACATTACTAAATTAATTGAAAGGGGAATTACAAACATTTTCTGATAAAATTTAAGATTTACATGAAAAACATTTCGTTAGTTTATGTCTTTTTATTGGGGAGTTGAGTCCATTGTTGTTAAGAGATATTAAGGAATAGTGATTGTTGCTTCCTGTTATTTTTGATGTTATTTTTATGTTTGTGTGGGTATCTTCTTTTGGGTTTGTTGGAAGATTATTTTCTTCCTTTTTCTAGGGTGTAGTTTTCCTCCTTGTGTTGGCATTTTCCATCTATTATCCTTTGAAGGGCTGGATTTGTGGACAGATATTATGTAAATTTGGTTTTATCATGGAATATCTTGGTTTCTCCATCTATGATGATTGAGAGTTTTGCTGGGTATAGTAGCCTGGGCTGGCATTTGTGTTCTCTTAGGGTCTATATGAGGTCTGCCCAGTATCTTCTAGCTTTCATCATCTCTAGTGAGAAGTCTGGTGTAATTGTAATTCTGATAGGTCTGCCTTTATCAGTTACTTGCCCTTTTTCCCTTACTGCTTTTAATATTCTTTCTTTGTTTAGTGAATTTTGTGTTTTGATTATGTGCTGGGAGGAGTTTCTGTTCTGGTCCAGTCTGTTTGGAGTTCTGAAGGCTTCTTGTATCTTCATGGGCATCTCTTTCTCTAGGTTAGGGGAGTTTTCTTCTACAACTTTCTTGAAGATATTTACTGGGCCTTTAAGATGTAAATCCTTGCTCTCATCTATACCTATAATCCTTAGGTTTGGTCTTCTCATTGTGTCCTGGAGTTCCTGGATATTTTGAGTTACCAGTTTTATGCATTTTGCATTCTCTTTGACTGTTGAGTCAATGTTTTCTATGGTATCTTCAGCACCTGAGGTTCTTGCTTCTATCTCTTGTATTCTGTTGTTGATGCCTGCATCTATGCAAGGGTTTCTATCTCCAGAGATGTCTCACTTTGTGATTTCTTTATTGTTTCTACTTCCACTTTTAGATCCTGGATGGATTTGTTCAGTTCCTTCACTTGATTGTTTGTGCTTTCCTGTAATTCTTTAAGGGATTTTTGTGTTTCTTCTTTAAGGGCTTCTGCTGGTTGACCTATATTTCCTGTATTTCTTTAAGGGATTTTTGTGTTTCCTCTTTAAGGGCTTTTACCTGTTGACCGATGTTCTCCTGTATTTCTTTAAGGGAGTTACTTAAGTCTTTCTTGAAGCCCTCTATCAGCATCATGAGATACGATTTTAAATCCAACTCTTGCTTTTCTGGTGTGTTGGGGTATCTGGGACTTGCTGTGGTGGGAGAACTGGGTTCTGATGTTGCCATGTGGCCTGTTGGTAAGTTTCTTGTGCTTGCCTTTCGCCATCTGGTTATGTCTGGTGCTAGTTGGTATTGTTGTCCCTGGCTGGAGTTTGTTCCTCCTGTGGACCTGTAAGCCTGTGTCCTTACTCCTCTGAGCTCAGAAGTGAAAGCACTGCTGGGAGATCTCTCTCTCCTTTCGGGCTATGCACAAAAGGCTATGGAGTTTCCAGGCTCCCTGGTGCAAATGGCGGCAGGAAGACTTCTGTCCCAGCTGCTCCACTGATCTCATGCCCTGTGTGCTCCTAGCTGTTCCCCTTCAGAGAGAAAGTGTAGATCTCACATCTGCGCTCAGAAGTGAAGGCGCTGCTGGGAGATCACTCTCTCCTGGTGTGCTGTTCACGCAAGGCTGTGGAGTTTCCCGGCTCCCTGGTGCTGACTGTTCTTTTCCTAAGCTCTGGCATATAAAAGGTAAGTGGGTAAAAGCCTGGGATACACACTAGCCAGGGCTAAGTTCTTATTTTTTCCCCATAAAATACTAAAACAACAATATATCACATGAGAGATAAGAGTAAAACATAGTTACTGGAAGGAGTTCTGTCATGAAGTAAAATGAACAACAGCAAAGCAAATCCCAGATTTCATTAAATACAAAAAGGGGGAAATCAGTTTTGAAAGTCATAGCTTTCATTAATAACCACAAAAATAATACATACTGGTAAGTGAACTAAACCGGAGCCATTATAAGAGCTTTCAGAGCTGGGGAGATGGCCCAGCAGTTAAGAGCACTGGCTGCTCTTCCAGTGGACCCAGGTTCTATTCCAGTACCCACATGATGGCTCACAACTGTCTGTAACTCCGGTCCAAGGGATCTGATGCCCTCTTCTGGCCTCTGTGGGCACCAGGCTCATACATGAGCGCACAGACATACAGTAGATAAAACCTCATATTCATAAAATTAAGAAAATAACAAAAACTTATTTTTAAAAAGTTTTACAAACACATGAAGTGCTAAAAAACTTTGCAAAAAAATCCCAAATGTAAAAGTATAGAAATTATAATCAAGACTCAAAGGATGATTACAATTTATTCTCAAAGTGACACTATCTGTGTCAATAAGATCCGGGAAGAATTCTTTTTAGATAGCATGATTACCAAAGAATACTTGACACTGGAGAATGCTTAAGTATAAGAAAGATATGCTGAATATATAAAAAAACTTAAAAAGATTGTGAAAGAAGTCATGTGTCTATCTAGATGTTAGACTCAAAACCAAACCAAACCAAAACCAAAAACCAAAAACAAAACAAAAAACCCACAAGTAGATAAAAGATTGTTATAGAATCATAAAACAGTTGAAAGATACTTTACAGAGGAACTCTTACCTTAAGGCACAATAAATTTGCTTTTTCATAGACAAAATTGATGAAGCAAAACCAGAAGCCAACTGTTGACTGTTAGAAACAGGAGAACTGGAGCTGCTCCTCATTCTCCTGTACCCTAGATTTCTTTCTTCTCCTATGCTAACAGACTCTATGTGTGTGTGTGTGTGTCACACACATGCATGCATGAACACATGCATGCCAGACAACTGTTCCACCATTAAACTTCAACCACCAGTCCTGCTACCTTTTAAAATCCAAAACTTAAATACCTAATGGGTGAGAGAGAATGACAGTTACATCTAAAAAAAAAACCAAAAGACTCTTGTAATAATTCCTCGTGCATTATAGGAATAAATGAGGATAATTTAAAGTCAACATACTTGGAATAAGATCATTTGTAGGAGAAGTTAACGCTTATTAACTTACAAAATATTGATGGTTTAAAAAAAAAAAAGCAGGTAGTTAACTCGGACTGTAAGAGGGAAGTCAGTTAACTATGCGTTTATCAGACCTTTGGCTTCTGAGGGAAGAGATCCTGAGTCTAAATAGAAGCATTGTATTATTTTACAAAAAACATACCGAGTTCTGGAGAAGTGATCTTATGAAGTGGAAATTTTTGGGTTCTTTGGAAAGCCAGTTGTGCCAGATGGATTTTTGCTAGGACAGACATGTGAAGGAGTGTTTTCCTGAGGCAGACACACGTGAAAGGATGTTTTGCTAAAGCAAGCACGTCAAAGGAAGAGTGATTAAGGATTCTTTGCTAATTGTACACATTGGTCCACTTACACTGGGTAGTTAAGTTCCACCTGTCTTGACTCCATAGAGAGAAAAACCGAAAAAATTTCTGGTGGTGTGCTGGCAGATTCTTACTGCTTCCTCGAACTTGGGCTGACTGGCAGAGTGGTGTTAGAGTTTTGCTAAGACAAACTCACGCCGAGGCAATACCCGTGCCGGACACGAGATGTTTGGAGGAAGTATAAATAGGACTCAACGGAGTGTGAGAGAGGAGGCTCGGCTTGTTGCATAGCTAGCTTTGCAACGCTTCTTGGTCTCGAGTCTTTGCTGAGAGAGGCACAGTTGAGAACGTCTCCTGGCATCCCTGGTGCTCCTGGTTCCACCTGCTGACTACCACATTGTGCCACCGCTGCCGATTCCTGTTTGCCATCCGACTCTACTGAACTGGACTACTGGTACATTCATGAAGTATTTCCGAGTAGATCGAGCTGCAGTTGCTGAATCCTGTGAGCTGAACTGCTGATTTCCTGACAACACAGATGGGGTTTGCTCCAAAGAACAATTTCTAAACAGGTCCACTTCGCCCATATCCTAATAGCCTTTTTTTCCCACTACCTCTGGTGGGTGGTGGGCTAGAAGGGAGGTTAAAGTATTTAAGGACCATTATTGAAATTAGAGTTGAGAGGAATTTAAGACAACAATCTTATACAGTCTTTGTTAGTAGAGTAGTTTGTTAGAATATCTGACCCCAGTCATTAAGGGCCACCACCACTTGCTCCCTTTGGGGGCTCTCCCACCACACCTGCCTATTCGTGTGGCTTCCCTACACATGAGCAAGAAGGAGGTGCCTGGTTGGAGAAAATGAAAATTCTAAATAATGGGGAGATAAATAACGCCTCTTGTAAATGGTGACTCTAGTTTCTATGGACATCTTGAAAGCAATAAACAGGATCTTTTGTGGGTACTCTAGCCTTGAGTTCCAGAAGCCAAAAAGATAAAAGTCTAAAGCCAAAACTGAGCCGAGTCATATGTGTACGTCAAAACCAGCTTCAGTGGAGTCTGTGGGTGATGTGGCATCTTTTTTTTAAAAATTTATTTGTTTTATGTATATGAGTACACTTTTACTCTCTTCAAACACACCAGAAGAGGGCACTGGATCCCATTACAGATGGTTGTCAGCCACCATGTGGTTGCTGGGATTTGAACTCAGGACCTCTGGAAGAGCAATCGGTGCTCTTAACCACTGAGCCATCTCTCCAGCCCCATGTGGCATCTCCGAACTTGATTTTGCCTTATGAGTCCTCTGTATTAGATACTACATTGTTCACTTCCAATCTCACCTAACTCAGTCTTACCGATGAATACATACAAATGAAAACAAAGTCACAAAACAACTGAGACAATGTTAACTGTTTTGTTTTGTTTGTTTTTTGTTTGAGACAGGGTTTCTCTGTGTAGCCCTGGCTGTCCTGGAACTCACTCTGTAGACCAGGCTGACCTCGAACTCAGAAATCTGCCTGCCTCTGCCTCCCAAGTGCTGGGATTAAAGGGGTCCACCACCACTGCCTGGCGACAATGTTAATTTATTTATCCCAAACTGCCTGACTCCAAAACTGTGGCTCTCTCCATCAGACGTGACTTTTCATTCACTGTTGAAAAGCTGTCAAGGGCTCTTCCTTTCACCAGAATGACACCCGCCCTTTGACCCGAGCTATTGTACATCTTATTGGAGTCAAAGTCTCCATTTGTAGTTGTTTATTTCTCCTTTTGAGCCGGTATGAACAGCTTGAGAAGAGAAACGACATTCTAACAGTTAACAAACAGGAAGTATCCAGTTCAGGTATTAATGGGTATTTTGTTTGTTTGTTTGTTTGTTTGTTGAGAAAGGTGCTCATATGACCCATTTGTTACACCCAAACTTTCTACTTGCTGAAGATGACCTTGAACTACTGATCCTGCTTCAACCTTGCAGTTCCTGCTTTTGTCTTGTTTCAATCTAGCTTTTAAATGAACAAAATGAGATGTATACACTATAGAAACCCAGCTATTAAAACCATGAAAAGTTACTCAGCATGAGTAGAAGCAAAAATTTTAAAGGGGAAGTATTTTCTCTTTAGTAAGATATAGAATGTATACCTTATACATTATAGGTATACAAATCCCTACAAGAAGGCAAACAGGGCAGCACTTGAACAGGGCCAGTCTTGGTTAAGGGATACCACAAGCCAGCTAAGAAAATAAAGAGCCAGGGAAAAGAGAGGGCTGTCCAAGGGTCCAGGAGTCCATGGTGTGAGCTTGATATATGATGAGTAGCACTATTAGAAGGTGTGGCCTTGTTGGAGGAAGTGTGTCACTGTGGGGGTGGGCTTGGAGATCTTCCTCCTAGATACCTGAGCATGCCCTGTCTGTTCCTGTCTTCTTTTGGATAAAGATGTAGAACTCTCAGTTCCTCCTGCACCATGCCTGCCTGGATGCTGCCATGATGCTTCTACCTTGATGACAATGGATGGATTGAACCTGTAAGCCAGCCCCAATTAAATATTATCTTTTATAAAACTTGCATTGGTCGCAGGGGGGGTGGGGTGGGGTGGGGTGGTGGTGCATGCCTTTAAACCCAAAACTTGGGAGGCAGAGGCAGGTGGATCTCTGAGTTCGAGGCCAGCCTGGTCTACAGAGTGAGTTCCAGGACAGCCAGGGCTACACAGAGAAACCCTGTCTCAGAAAAAAAAAACAAAAAACAAAAAAACAAAAAAAAAACAAAAAACAAACAAACAAAAAAAAACCTTGCATTGGTCATGATGTCTGTAAAACACTAAGACAATATACTAGTTCTATGACTTACTATACTGAAACTAAAGCTTGACTAAAATTTTATTGTCTAGGTTCAAGAACTAAGATCAGATTGGGCCTTTTAAATCTGTGTTTATTATTATTTATTATTATTAGTGGTGGTGGTGATAGTGTATAGTGAATGTGTGTGTGTGTGTGTGTGTGTGTGTGAGAGAGAGAGAGAGAGAGAGAGAGAGAGAGAGAGAGAGAGAGAGAGAGAAGAGAGAGGAAGAGAGAGGGAGAGAGGAAGAGAGAGAGAGAGAGAGAAAAGGAGGGAGGAAGGGAGGGAGGGAGGGAGGGAGGGAGGGAGAGAGAGAGAGAGAGAGAGAGAGAGAGAGAGAGAGAGAACGCATGAGTGCCTGTGGGCCTGTGCAGGGACACACTTACCACAGCAATTGCATGAAGGCCTGAGGACAATTTCTGGGACTCAGCCCTCTGCTTTACTGTAGGTTCCAGGAATTGAACTTGTGTTGACAGCTTTCATGGCAAGCTTTTCACCAGTGAGGCCATCTTGCCAGCCTCAGATTGAATCTTTCAGTAGAGTTAATTTAGCCCCTAATTTATCTTCAGGATACCCATGATAAAAATTAATTCCTCGGGCGGTGGTGGCGCAAGCTTTTAATCCCAACACTTGGGAGACAAAGGCAGGCAGATTTCTGAGTTCGAAGCCAGCCTGGTCTACAGAGTAAGTTCCAGGACAGCCAGACAGCCAGGGCTATACAGAGAAACCCTGTCTCAAAAAAAAAAAATCCTAATGAACAGGGCAGTGGTGGCACACACCCACCCAGCATTTGGGAAGTAAAGGCAGGCGGTTCTCAAAGTTCAAGTTCCAGGACTGCCAGTGCTGCACAGAGAAACCCTGTGCAAAGATCCAAAACTAATGATAATGATGGTAATGACAATAATGATGATGATATGATAAAATTCCTAATGTGGCATACTTACTCTATATAACAGGGTTTTCAACAACCTAATGACTTTGACCCCAGGGATATTTGACAAGGTCTGGAGACATCCCAACTAATAATAGGTAACACGTCCATTTGGCAGATGAGGAATGCTTCTTAGTATCCTACAATTAACAAGGCAGCTTCCCCACAACAAAGAATCACCTGATCGCTAAGGTCACCAGTGCCAGGGTTGGGACATCCTAGCCTACAGTATCCACTGGCACAATCTAGGTTGTCACCAAGGTAATTGCTGAGAATGAAACCAAAAACAGCAGCTGCCATTTCTCAGGCGGCTTTAGTAGGTGAAACCCAAGGTCCATTGCTAGTGCTGTACTAACACGTTGAATTCTTATGAAAATCTTATGGTGCATTGTTTATTTCCATTGTGCAAAGATAAGGAGTTAGTAACCGGTCCACAGTCCCACAAATAAAAGCTATCAATACTCCCTCCATTGTCATTTCCCAAACCAAGAGCTTTCATGTACAGTAGCAGTTGAAAAGCACCTTAACTGCAAGGCCTAGGACAGAGATTCCGACACCCGAGACAGAAGCAGCAGCAGAGAGCCCCGAGAGAATGGTGAGGTATGCATAAGATGTACACTCACTACTCCCAACGCCTGGCTGCTTCCAGAGTTTAGAACAATCAAGGAAACAGTGAAAGGGCAGGCTCAGCATGTTTCTTGATTGGTGAACTGAAAGTAAAATGTCTGTAGGGGAAAAGTAGAATCGCTAAAGCAAGCGACCATAAAGAGACAATGCACAATCAATGTTACATTTATCGAGGATCGGGGGCTGGAGATCTGAGAGTCCTGAGTTCACTTCCCAGCAACCACATGGCGGCTCACATTTATAAAGGATCTTTCCGATCATCAGTTGATTCCAGTCATGGCCCAGCAGGAGACTGGAGAAAGGCCATTGGATAAAGGTGATTTGTTCAAGGCCACTGTGCAAAACAACAGGGCTATGGACTAAAAACCACTGGAACGTTCTCCAGAATGACAAAAAGAATTTAGCTCAGATTTACAAAGGACTCACGGGTTCCTGATTCTCTCTTTGAAAATATATATTTCCTTATATAACCCAAGGTCATTGTCACAGCTACCAGGATTAATGTCACCCATCCAATACCTGGCTCTATCAAATTTCCTTCCTTAGAGAAAAAGGACTTATTAGAGCTGATTTGTTAAGTCGGGGCCCAAACAGGGATAACACACTTACATCCCTCTTTAAAGTGAATTATGACCCAGAGCAGTGTCTCTCCCCTTTTCCCCTCGCAGGGTTGACTTACTACAAAAAATGAGGTTAGCGGCTTTAGAAAATGCCCCACATTCTGACTCTGCCTATTTACTTCCTTGTGTTGTAATTTAACTGGTACTTTCATCCCTGGTATTTTTGGCAAATGGAAGTAGCTTTAGAGCTCAGGTCTCTCTTTCTCTGACAAGAATGCTGCACAGGAGGTATTGTGTGCTTCATATCCGCGACATCAAGAGGTACAGTCTACCTTGTCCCACTTTTTAGCCATGCCACAGTTGATCAGAGGGCTCAAAGGTACCAGCCTAAGATCTGCATCCACTTTTCAACTAAGGCTTCCGGCCACTCGGGACCACTCCCCTAATCAATTCTCACGGTGGGCTGTGAGTAGTGACTTTCTAATTTTTAAAAATTTTTTTACTTGTCCAAACACATTTATTAGGCAGACTCTGCCCTTCACGGGCTGAGCCTAATTGGTTTCTATGACTGTCTATAATTTGTACGAGAGGAGTAGACAACCCTGTTTTACCCTCCAATTTCCAGAATATGAAGCCCGTGCCCTCGTTACACTCGCTGCTTCCAACAAAACTTAGCAGAGAGCAGTATCAAAATACATTTTTATAAAACACTTTGACAGCAGAAGAAAAAGAATCTGTGAGCAAATGAATTATCAAAGACGGTGATTAGAACATCACATCTGTCCAGTGGTAGCAGAAGCCCAGAACCCAGGATAAACTTGGGACCCAACAGTGTCTGTTCAAACTTTTACTCCCCACAAATCCAAGACCTGTCCAGAGCCCGAGGATCACTCTAAAACAAGGCAGAAGCTACCTGCTCTCCAGTCGGAGGCAAATGTCAAAGGCAGATCTGAAGAAGATCTCTTTTATTTGCGGTGCTTGGGGTCGAGTCCGGGGCCCTTCGTACGTGAGCGCTCTGCTGTGCAGCTATTCCCAGCTGCCTGACCTTTTAAAAAGCCACATTCACGGTTAAAACGGTCTGCGAACACCAGAAATTATCTGAAATAACCACAAAGCTGGTTGTGATTAAAACAAGTGTTTTTTTCTTCAGAAAAAATTAAGATGAAAAGCAGGAAGCCACAAATTATAAGATGATAGAATCATAGCAATTGGTACAAAGCCAGAGAGTTCTCCAAACTCCACGACAGGCTGGAAGAATCCACGGAAGCCTGCGGCAAGCTAGTGAGGTACCGGTGAAGCCGGCAGCTTAGCCTACAGATACAACCAAAGACACGTGAATCTGGAAAGCCTGGCAAAAATGTAGTGGGGCTGTCAGTAAGCAAATACATAGGGACATTTTTTCCCAAATATTCATTTCTAAACATGACTTTTAAACCTTTTAAATGTAGTTATTTTAAATAAAGAAATGGGTTGGGCAGGGTGTGCAGGTCTAAAAAGTCAGAAGATCACATTTTTTTTATGCCAGCCTGTGACTCTGTTTCTCTCTCTCTCTCTCTCTCTCTCTCTCTCTCTCTCTCTCTCACACACACACACACACACACACACACTCACACGGTGCATGCATGGGAGGGGTCGGGCTGCGGGCAAATGCACTAAAAAACTACTGCTGACCTACTCGGACACATTTCCATGTCCCCTCCTCGCTCCTTCTATATGAGGAATACGTCCTTCAAAGATAATCCACAGCCAAGAGAACCCACGTCCTGGTAAGAACAGATCATCTGCACCAAATAAAGCCTCTTAGGAATTTAAGTTGAATGCAAGAAAGCTCTTGGGCAGGTGGTATGGACTGTAGTTGAGCCATTTTAATGTAAGAATGCCAGGAATCTGCATGGAGACACTCAACAATCCTGCTTATAAGCTCTCTTATAAGCTATGCAAACCCAAGTTCTCCCACTTCTGGTCTTCAAGGGATGTCCTAGGTTAACTCCAGGCATCCTGGTAGCACCCCCCTCCTGGTTTTCTCTCTCTCTCTCTCTCTCTCTCTCTCTCTCTCTCTCTCTCCCTCTCTCTCTCTCTCTCTCTCTCACACACACACACACACACACACACACACACACACACAGGTGTTAGCCCCGAGATCACACTACAATAAATGTCCCATACACAGAGTACTGTCGTAGAGTTTATTTTCCAGAAAATCTGATTTGTAAAAACAGATTTAACTCAAGAGAGTGGGTTAATTTCCTCTTTTCCATTTCCTATTTTTGACTAATCCTGGAATCCTGTCCACCTTCCAGCTATGGACGGACAAGACCTTAATCCTCCCCAATACCCCCTACCCCGACCCTCAGCAAAAACAAAACAAAACAAACAAAAAAGACCTCCACCCAGGGGCTCCCCCAAGACAGTGGGGGGCGCTGCATGGTCCCGCAGCTGCTCTGCTTAAATCCCTTGCAGTCTGGCCCAGGAAGTGGAAAACCCTGAGCGCGCCTTCTAGCGGGAGAAGCGGGTCCTGCCCCTTCCACGGCTACTCCTCAGCTGGCTTCCGCCAGGGTCGTGCGTCCCGGAAGCCGGAAGTGCTGCACCTAAGGACAGAAGCATGGGCCCAGCTGGCCCCATGGTTCTGCTGCTGCTTTTGCTGGGTGAGCCCCAGGGGCAGAGCCAAGAGGGGAGAAAAGCAGAGGTTTTTGCCTCAAGAAGGCATCATAGGATAACGTATGGGAGTTAATTGTGAGTGGCATCACCCGAGAAACTCCTGTGAGGTTATTGCATGCACACCACTGTTATAATGTCCGTGGTTCGATAAAGCAGTAAACAAAACTAAGGTCCTTGCTTTCAGGGGACATAATCAGTGCATGTACTGAAAATGTAAATTATAAAGCATATCAATGTGTAGTAATGTCACGAAAGGAAAAGGCCACCTAAAGTTCAGGGACAATACAGACTTATAATTCTAACATTCAGAAGATCTGTGGCAAGAAGATCATATATTTGAGGCCAGACTGGACTACATTTGGGAATTCTAGGCTGACCTAGCCTATATAACACAAAAGAACAAAAAAAGGTAAATGGTTAGTATAAAGTGGCCTCTCCAAGAGGAAAAATTTGAGCAGACACTTGAAAGAAACTGTGGAAACCACTCAGTTGGTGGAACACATACCAGCAGCAGCATAAGGGGTCTTCCAGGGACTCGCTTGGCTGGGGACATGAGGGAATGAGGAAAGGACAGACACACATACACAGACACACAGAAAAGCTGAGGTTGGGTGACAGGAGCCACAGCCGCTCAGAGGCTCAGGGTGTTCATTACAAACAGCTGAATAAGAAGGTGAGCTTATCACATACCAAGGAGGCAGGTTTAACCAATCTACTTGTCTTTGTTGGGGAGCATTCTTCAGGCCATAACCATGAATGCTACAGTGGACATTTTCTGCCCTTACTATCAACATCCACATATGAACCAGAGGAAGGTTCAGCATCCCTCTGAGCCTTACCCCCAGAGGTGAGGGGCTCTGCCATTTTCCCACAGGTCTGAGGCTACTTGGTGTATGCCTATGTCAAAAAATATACCAATGCTCAGGGCTATCTCCACTCCCTACTGAGAAGGAGACTTCATGGAATTGAGCAAGTTAGATAGGACCCAGGCCCAGGACAACTGCACTCCAGGCAGAGAAAACCAGAGACACTTCTGGCATACAAGTAGCTTGTTGGGTTAATTCTCTGGCCCACAGTTGATTAAAACAAGGGCATGCTATCAGTAGCAAAGAGGTAAGAGGTAGCACAAAAGCTACGTACATTTTGTAAAATGATAACTCAGTTAAAGAAAACAAAAATAAAGAGCCTAAGTATCTCAGGGCACCACTGTATCACAAGTGAACATTCTTGATGCCCTGATGATGACCTTGCATCACCAAGTAAAATGTAAACCTCAGTTGCCGTAGGTAGGAAGGTATTTAATTATCAAGAGCTCTGCTCACTGGCAGATAAGTTTAAGTTTTAGCCTTACCACCAATCTGGAAAGCTTTCTGTTCAGTGAGTTTAATATAAGATGTGTTCTTCTGTATTAATGAACGATATGGTGTGTTTTCTGTAGGAGCTTACCAGGGCTCTTTTACCAAAATGAAACACTTGCAATCAGGTGAGTATTGGCTGGCTTTCATGGTGGGCCTGAAACTGGAATTGGGGGGCTAGAGGCATGGCTTGGCAGTTAGGAAGGACCATGGGCTGCTCTTCCAGAGGTCCTGAGTTCAATTCCCAGCTAATGGTGGCTTACAACTGTCTATAACTGCAGTTCCATGGGATGGGCTCTTCTGATGTGCAGACAAAACATTCATACAGATAAAGTATCTAAATAAAGGAGTCTTTTTAAAAATGGAATTGGGAAACGTAAGACGTCTCAGGGAGGACTTAGATCCTAGAAAAGGATGAAATGGGAGTTTGGGGACAATAAGAAAACGGAAGAACTTCAATCTGCACAGTCCCCTGCTCTTCTTTGTCTAGTATGTGGACGACCTGTATACTCTGGACGCATTGTGGGCGGCCAAGGTGCTGCTTTGGGGCGCTGGCCCTGGCAGGTCAGCCTGCGTTTTGACCAAACCCACTTTTGTGGAGGTTCGCTCATCAGTGACCACTGGGTACTGACAGCAGCACACTGCATAAAAACGTGAGTTGTAGCTGGGAGCTAACATGCAGAGGCTTCTGGGAAATGTTTGGATGGTGTCATGGGAACCAGGAGACCAGTGCCAGCATTCAGATCTGTGTGGGGCAGCAGGGAGCCCTACATCACTTTGGAGTGACTGGAACAGGGCAAGAGTTCCCCTCCTTTGTGTGAGCTTACTTCTGAAATACAGGGCAGGGGTTTGTCTTAAGCTTTTGGGACTCACAAACATGATCTGAGACACTGTGAAAACAAGTTGCTGTGTGGTGAGTACCACATGAAATTGGTTCCTCACAAAGACTCAGACTCACTAAATGATCTGGAACAGATTCAGTCAAGCCTGGGACGACTGCAGGCCCACTCTGACTGGAGCGGCTTGAGAGACCCTGTGATGGGAACAAGTTAGGTCACATCTGACCCCTGACTCAAAGAATCTGAGACACAAGTACTTTTTCATTCATACCATACAACATTGTTGTAGCAACTAATTGTACAACAACAGATAATTAATATGCTCAGAAGTCAAAATAATAGGCTTTTTATTAACAACCAAGAAAACTCAGGAAAATGGTATAGTGACTTCAAAATACTGAGGGAGAGTTTCTTCCAAGGCCCAAATTGTAAAGTCTACCCATATACCCATATACTATATGAATCAACAGGATATAACGTAGACACTTACAAATATACAAATTCATTAAAATTGTTACACCCACATATGGGCAGGGAGGAGCAGGAAAACATGGCTCGAGACAGAATAGTAGTAGGCTTTAACACAAGAGAATTCTCAAAAAGATCATATATATTATAAATGTAAGTCCAAAATGAAATCAGCTGGAATAGACCAGAATGAGAGGGCCGGGGCGGGGCGGGGCGGGGTGGGGCGGGGTGGGTGGAGGCTCACAGACTGTCTGACAGGCCTGGACATACTGAGGAGTCTGTATTTCTAGCAGAGAGTTTGGGGACAAAATGATGGATCTGTGATGGGCCTACAGAAAGCAGAACGAGGCTATGCTATTAACTTCAGGAAAAGCAAAGGGTTTGGTGAGAAATACAGTCGTAAGATCCAATATAACCTATAGTGCAGGAAGCCTACGCAGTGATGAGAAAACATCCATCTAATCCTATTGGCTAGGAAGAGGAGTGACAACCAATCAGGGAGAGGCTTGTCTCAGTCACTTTCTATTGAGGTAATAAAGACCAGGAGCCAAGTCAGCCCAGCAGGAAAGGTTGGTTTCAGCTTACAGGGTAGACCATCATGAAGTAAAGACAGGACAGGGACTGAAGGCAGCAACTGAAGCAGAGACCATGGAGGAACCCTGCCTACTGGCTTGCAGCTTGCTCTGGCCTACTGTAGGCCAACACTCCATTGACTTTCCTCTATCTTTTCCTCTTAGGTCCTGGTACAGTTTTCTATACAGTGTGTGGCTTGGATCCATAGACAGAGAGCACTCAAGCACAGGCACAGAATACTACGTGTCAAGAATCGTCATCCCTGACAAACAACGCCATACAGATGGAGACATCGCCCTGCTGAAGCTGTCGTCCCGGGTCACCTTCACGTCTGTCATCCTGCCCATCTGCTTGCCCAATATCTCAAAGCAGTTGACAGTTCCACCTTCTTGCTGGGTGACTGGATGGGGACAAAATCAAGAAGGTACAGGAGAGATGGGGAGAGACAGGGTCTTGTGGTAGCTCAGGCTAGCCTTAAATTTACTCAGTGGCCAAAGTTGGCCTTGAACTCATGCCCCTGTATCTTATCTTCCTGGAACTTGAGGTGTCTACACCTGGCTCTAGCTAGTATTATTCAACTAGATCAAATCAATCTACAAGTTTTCAGATGGAATATCTTTTGACACTTACACGTTTATTGACTCCTGTGTCTTGCCTAGAGCCTGGTTATAGCTGAAAGCAAATACTAATAATTTAAACACATAATTATGTCTCTGTCAGAGGCTATTAAACATGACAATGTTTGGAGAGTCTAGCTTTGCTTGTTTTGGTGTATGTATGTTAATTTGTTGACAAAATTTATGTCAACACTTTTCCAGGTGAAGTAGAGATGGGACAGGAATTTATCTGGAAGCAGAAAAATAAGAAAGAGCAATTTTAGAATAATTTAGATTACCTACATTTTGACTTCATCAGAAGTTATCTGAATGTTTTTTATTTAGAATACTGGCACAAGTAAAAAAATCCTCAATCAGAAAGAATTCAAATTTATTATAATTTTTTGATTTAACCATTTTGGATCTTTCCATAAACAAGTATGGCTGGAAAGTGGCTGCTTCTGACTGTTGCCCTGGTCAGTGTCCAGATTCTTAAAATCTTTCATTCCTGCCTTCCTCTGCAGGCCAGTACCCTTCTACCCTCCAAGAAGTTGAAGTGCCCATCATTACCAGTGAGGCATGTGAAAGACTGTACAACCCAATCGGCTTCTTCCTCCCAGAGCTGGAGCGGGTCATCAAGCAAGACATGCTCTGTGCTGGTGAGGTCCGGGGGAGGAAGGATAGCTGCAAGGTTAGTGTTTGTTCCTGAGGCATTTCTGCACTCCTTCCTTCCTTCCTTCCTTCCTTCCTTCCTTCCTTCCTTCCTTCCTTCCTTCCTGACATCAATGTGGATCTAAGTTGTTTTATCTGTAATTAGCAATAAATTACAACCCAAGAAATAATAGTTCTGACAATAATTCTTGAGTTGTGCTGGCCAAATCAACTGACCTGTATCAACATTTAAATTTATTTGTTTTATTTTTAAGATTATAGTTACATTAGTCTCCCCTTTCATTTCCTCCCTCCAAACTCTCCATGTGCCGATCCCTGATCTCTTTCAAATTCCTGGCCTCCATTTTCATTTCATTGTTGTTATGCATATACATTCACACACATATACATGTTTATAAATTCATAAACATAATCTGCTCCATCTATATAACATTTCTTGCAGGTATATTTTCAGAGATGACCACTTGGTATTCGGCCACCTGTTGGTGTGCTCCTCCTGGGCAGGACTGTTTCTCCACTCTTAGCATTCCCCCCTTGCCTGCAGTTCTCTGGGTAGGGTTGAAGCCTCATGGGCTTTCCCCTGTCCAGTTCAGCATGTTCACTGGTGTTATCCTGGTTTGGCTCACATTTGGGCCGCCATACTGGCGAGACTTTATGGGTGCAGCTTCTAATGTTACTAGGAGATACCGTCTCACAGCAAAGTCCCTGATCCTCTGGCTCTCACAGTTTTTCTGATCTCTCTTCCATAATATCCTCTAAGCCTTAGGTATAGGAGTTGAATTATAGAAATATCCCTTGGCACTAAACCCCACGACTCTGTATTTTGTGTAGTTGTGTATTCTATAATGTTGACTGATGTCAATTTAATTCCTTCAAACATAAAACTACTGATCTAGGCCAGTGGTTTTCAACCTCCCAAGTGCTGTGGCCCTGTAATACAGTCCATGTTGTGGTGATCCCCAACCATAAAATTATTTTTATTGCTACTTTATAAATGTAATTTTGCTACTGTTATAAATCAAAATGTAAATATGATACGCAGGATATCAAATGATCCTGAGAAAGGGTCATTTGAATCCCCCCCCCCCAGCAAAGGGGTTACGACCCATGGGTTGAGAATTGCTGATGTAGTCAGGCGTTGGTGGCCAGGCGTTGGTGGCGCACGCTTTTAATCCCAGCATTTGGGAGGCAGAGGCAGGCGGATTTCTGAGTTCGAGGCCAGCCTGGTCTACAGAGTGAGTTCCAGGACAGCCAGGGCTACATAAAGAAACACTGTCTTGGGGGAAAAAAAGAAAAGAGAGAGAATTGCTGATGTAAACCAATGAAGCCATTTGTTACCACATTTTTTAAAAACCCGTAATTTTTCATTTTACTGAAGTAAACACACAATAGCCCATTTTTTACTTTTCTTTAAAAATTATATGATGAAATATTATTATTTCAGGGCTAACCATTTGGAATTGGACAACCAATTAGTGTGCTCTTCCCCGGGGAAGATCATATCTCCCACTCTCAGCATTCCTTCCTTACCTTAAGTTCTACGTAGGGTATATTATTCCTTCTGTGTAGGGTATATTATTTCATCATATACTTTTCAGCTGACATCTGGAGTCTCCTGATCAACTGTCAGCCATCAGGGTTGTAGGTATTCCTCAGTGGTACATACAGACTTGCCTAGCATCCACCAGGCCTTGGGTTTGATTCCCAGCACCCTAAAAACAACCAACCAACCCAGCCGCTGCTTGGATCCTTGTTCCATGCAGCGTGTGTTATGTAGGTCTACATGAATCCAGGCAACTGCGTCCACCCCCTTTCCCTTCTTTTTAGCATTTCTCCCTTTGCTTTCTAATTGTTGTGGTAGCTCTGAGCTCTGATCTGTTCCCTGATCTCAAGCCAGTAAGACTGTTTCTTTCTTTTCTTTTTCTTTCTTTTTTTTTTTTTTTTTTTTGGTTTTTTGGATTTGGTTTTTTCGAGACAGAGTTTATCTGTATAGCCCTGGCTGTCCTAGAACTCACTCTGTAGACCAGGCTGGCCTAGTACTCAGAAATCCACCTGCCTCTGCCTCCCAGAGTGCTGGGATTGCAGGTGTGCACCACCACTGCCCGGCTAAGACTGTGTGTTTCTATTTAAGTTCTTGCTACCAGATATGCTAAGGATGGGCCTGTTTTAGAGAAAACCACTTAAAGATGAAATGCTATTCTTTTTCTTCCAAGGATTAACCCCAGTTTCTGTCTGCTTTTAACCTCTCTCCACAGCCTTCCTAGAGTTGTCTATTTTAATGTCATCCAGAGCAGAGTTGCTATGAGATAAGCATCAAAGAACAGAACACACTTTAAGGGCACACAGAACATTCTCCAGAACAGATCTTGATCGAGGCTGTAAGATGAGCCTCAATCCAGTTAGGGGATTGAAATCATAAGCAAAGGAGGATCTCTAGTAACAACAGAATAACATTAGAGACAAAGAACAGAAAAATATGGACAACTCAGCTCTGTGGAAGTTGTTAACATATCCCTAAATAACCAATGAGCCAGAAAAAGAAATCACAATAAAAATTAGGAAATAGTCATTTCATTAGCTAGAAATGAAGTAAAGGCATATCCTATGATTTGGCGCTAACATAGTGTTTAGAAAGAAACTTATAGTTGTAATGTCAGTTCTACTAACAAGAATATCTCAAGTGAAGAACTCGATCTCCACATTAAGACATTGGGAGAGGAGCCTGGACGTGCAAGGCAGTGGCCCAGACCTGCCCAGTCTCAGTCTGAGTACTGAGAAAGGAAGGGGCAAGGAAGGGAGCAGAGAGAGAGCCGCTGATGGGGCGGGGGAGCACAGTACTGGGGTGTGGGGAGGAAAACAGACCTGGAAAAAGAACAAAGAAAATGAGAATGGTATTACTGAAGCAGAGGGGGAAAAAAGGCAATATAAAAAAATTAGCTACACTGAGAAAGTAATAAGCTGATATTAAAACCCATATGGAAATTCAATCAACAGTCTTAAAAAGGAAGAGCAAAGTTGTTAGACTCCCACTTTCTTATTCCAAAGCTTTCTACAAAGGGACAGAAATCAAAACAGAGTGGACAATCATAAGACCAGGCACACAAAGTGAGCTGTGAGCAACATTATATGGTAAAACCAATATGAAACAAAGAAACAAAACAGGAGACAAACTCCTAATGGCTGTCATTATCACTCCACAGAAGAAATGAGCACTTAGAAAAAAGACAATCGAGAAAGAGAGGGTAAAATATTACACCGAGTAAGTCTTGCTTTGTAGTGAAAACCTTAACAAGAAACATCACATTAATTTTGCTTTGCTTTTCACGGTATATCAGATGAACATCTAGAAATGGCTGATGTATATTTTTCAAACTCTATGATCCCAGAAGTTGAGAATTCCACAGCTGAGGGTCCAGTTCCAGTTCTGAAGACCTCCCTGACTGGCCCTCCTCTCCCTGTAGGGCTTCTCACTGCTGAACTCACTTTCTGTTTCCCTTAGGGCGATTCTGGAGGACCTCTGTCCTGTCTCATTGATGGTGTGTGGATGCAGATAGGTGTGGTAAGCTGGGGTTTGGAATGTGGTAAGGATCTTCCTGGAGCCTACACCAACGTGACCTACTACCAAAAGTGGATCAGAGCCATTATCTCAAGAGCTCCGGGCTGGGGTGGTGACTGCACTCACATGACTTCTGGTTCCCTACTGTATTACTTTCTCTGGCTCTCTGGGATCATCCTAAGCCTTTGGCCCTAGCATAATACCAAGACAACGCAAAAGCTAACGCTTCGCTGCTAGGGAACTAACTACAGATGGGTGTGTGGAGAACAAAGTCTTAGCAGAGAACTCAGGAGACAGGCTGGGATGGATTCCTGGATGACTCGCTTTATGTATTTGGTTTTAAGGTTCTTGGTTTTCTTATGTTTCAGTAGTTGGAATGCAAACAGCTAATAAATAAGGCTACCACTTCTGCTCATGGTTTTGGGTTTTTGTTGTTTTTGTTGTTGTTCCAGAATAATGTGTCTTATGAGGGAGGAAGGCTGCTTCCTATAAATAAGTATTTGTGAATATGAGTTAAATTTTAAAAAAAATCAAGATGGTGTAAGGGAGGGCCCTCGGGGAGTTCCATCAAGGGTCTATTTTGAACCTCAGCTGCCTCGTGGACTTACCTGTTCTGTGTGGTTTGCCTCCTCTCTCATTCTTTGTCCCCTGTAAGCTTCTTCTATCCCTGAATCTGTAACAAGGAGTGCATGGAAGTCGCTTAGCTCTTGTAAAATTCTAGTCTGTGATTTACTACTAAAAACATTGTTAAGTGTGACAACACAGTCCCCAGTGAGCAGGGGACAGCAAGGCTGAGGACAGCCTGTACTACATAATGAGTTTGAGGCCAGCCTGGGTTACAAAGCCAGACCCTGAATCAATCAATTAAACTGATTGAGGCAATGAGCTGGAGGCCTGAGGTCTGAGGTGTAATTGATCCTAACCTATGGAGGTCCCATGACTTTAAATGTCCAGACCAAGGAAAGACCTCGGTACTTAGACTGCGGGATCTCAGAGCTTAGTCCTGTGTGGACCACGGCCATCATTTTAATCTGGTATGATTTCATTTATACACCTTTGAGTCGTCCTTCCTTTCTCATTTGACTTGTTTATCGCCATCTGTGCCTTGTATGGCAAATCAACCGCCAAATCAACCTTTTGGTATTTATTTAAGTACATTAAGTAGGAAGTGAGTATAAAGGCCAGACACGGCACATACACATAATCCTAGCCTTGTGGAGGCGCGAGGGGGAAGGAAAGACCCAGCAGCTCCATCTGATCTCCATATACACTTCTAATCTCACCTTAGCATATGCGTTACAGTGTCCTGACTGCTGTTTCCGCGTCCTTTCTTAAGCTATGACTTTAGACCCAACTGCCCGGACTCTCCACAGCATTCACACCAGTGAATTAAAATGAAAATGCTTTCAGTACCCATCTCCCTATTTCTCCTGCTTACAGCAGTTCAAAGGCATCTTACCATCCAGAGGATAAGGAGAAGAATCCCTCTCATGTCCACAGAGCCCCGGATCTGGCCCTGACCTCCCTCTTCAGCCTCGTCCGACATCACTCTCTTTCCCCATCTGACATCCCTGCTCCACACCCTCCTCAGCACCCCACATTTCCCCCGATGCCCCTGACATCCCTGCCCACACCCTCCTCAGCACCCCACATTTCCCCCGATGCCCCTGACATCCCTGCCCACAGCCTCCTCAGCACCCCACATCTCCCAGAAGCCCCTGACATCCCTGCCCACAGCCTCCTCAGCACCCCACATCTCCCCGATGCCCCTGCTTGGTTAGTTCTCACCATGACTTCCAGTCTCAAGCTACCCTTCCCTGAAGCTCTTGGTCATTCTCCTGACCACAACAAATCTTTATAATAAATGTCTGCACAGCATATTAGAGCCTTCCTTCACAGAATCCAACAGAGCACTAACCTAGCATTGCTTTATGTAGCTGTATAAGTATTGTATCTGCCTTATCAAAATGTAAAGCCTATGAGAGTGAAGATTTTTGTTTTCGTCTATAACTGTATCCCAGTCTTGCTAACTATCTGAATGAAATAAAGATGGAAAAGCACACAACTTGTTTTTCCCCAAATACCCTGTGAGGACTTCAGTACTCTGTTTCCTGAGACAGCAGGGACTCTGATATAATTCCTACACTCAGGTGTTAATGAAGTAAAAGAATGAAGGGGGGAAATGCCCTGACCACAGAGCAGAGGAGAGACTACTTAAAGCAGGTGGGCAGAAAACTTTCCAGACAAGACCAGAAGCTAAGGCAGCTCTGGATGACACAGCCGAGAGAAAGGACAGAAACAGAGGAAGAAAGACTACTACCAAGGACCAGGATGGAACAGAAAGTACAGGTGTGACCAGAGTCACAAGCCAAAAAGGACACCGGCCAAGACCACCAAACTCCTGCTTCCTCAAAACGGGAAGCGCCCACCCAGCAGCATCTGGCAAAGTTTTTCTCATGAACCAGGAACCAAACGGGTTGCAGGTGCAAAGAAGGCTACCAAAGGATCTGTCACATGAGGGGCGGAGCAGGGATGGCAGTCTGACAGAACGGAGGCCAGGCGTCCTGCCTAAGAGATACACACCCAGTCCTGGGGGACAGAGGGGATCCTTCCCCTGGGGAAGTCAGAAATGTGTCAGCCAGTGTGTATTCAACAGTATCAAGTGCACACCATGTAACAGGCACACACACACACAGCAGAACCTGCAGTACACTAAGCCTGCCTTCAAGGAGTTTACAGCCTAGTGAGGGAGTGACAATATCAAATGCAAAAGAAACAAACTAAAGCCATGTACAAGGAAGTCTGATGGAGAAAAATAAAGTCAAAGAGGCAGCAGGTAGGAGACAGGATTCCACCTGATAGTTGTTGTTTTTCCTGTTTCTTGTCTGTCACGTCCTTACAGCAAGAGCCTGTCTACACTGGTGAGCTGAGACAGCCACAGCTTGCTTTTTACACTGAGTTAAAACCCAGCAGGCTCTTCAGCCGTTTCCACCTCGCGGCCTTATTGTGTCTGCCCTCCATCCCTAAAATACCCCTCCTTTGTACATCTCAACACACTTATTTCTGTCTCCTGCTCAGAAAAGGCAGCAAAGAATACCAACAAAATACATTAAAGCACTGTAGGGAATCGTTTTTTAAAATTAGGGCTTGAGGTGTGGCTCGGTGGTAGAACACTTGCTATGATAATCAAAGCCCAGGGTCGGATCTCCAACACCAGGAGAGAGAAATTAAGAGGCAAGGGGTGGATTTCATAGCACCTGAGTTATCCCTCATTAAGGAGAGAACAGGTTACTTTATCTTCTGCTTAATTTAAATTCGACTTCTCTTATGATATATTTGGGGTTCGCTTAATTTAAATATCGACTTCTCTTACGATATATTTGGGGATCTGAACAGTTACTTGTGATTGCATTTCAAAACAAGGCTCAAAACATTCTACGCATTTTCTGTTTCAGTTGCTAAAACACAAAATGGAAAGTATAACCCAAAATGTGGGATATGAAACTTGTTAATACATTACTGAAGGGGGAAAAAATCAATAGACATTTGTATTCACAAAACTGAAATGTGAAGCAGTTACAGGCGACTCGTGCGGTCATCGCTGTCACCCAGACAGAGCGAAGGACATTAACAAGGGCGTCTTCAGTCTCTGCCCTGGGAGGGCTGAATATAGCACTTCTGATCTAAAATCAATTGTAATTTGCAGAATATGTTACTTCTTGGAGTATCTCCTTTTCATGTGCTCTACTTTTCATTTTCAGATGTCTTGAGAAATTTTGATTAATGTAGGATTTTAACAAATAAAAATTGCTGAAAATATCTAGCCACATTTTTTTCCCAAAAAGTGACGGGGGGGGAGGGAAGGGGGGAAGTGTATAGATTATGATGTCCCGATTTTTTTTCTTTGTTACCAAGTTTGTCAGGTAATGACCTGGTTTCCCCTCAATCTCATTAGGCCACAGAGTTGTCCTCTCAGGTATGGAGACACCAGAATAGGACTGGAAGCCTGCACATGGCTTCTGGTTCAGTGGAGGCGCCCCACTTTTTCAGGTGCCTCGTTTTGTTGATGCCACTGTAATCTCCTCAACAACTCAGACAAAATATAGTTTATTTACACAATAGAAATCACCCATCTGCAACTGTTTTGTTTTGTTTTTTGTTTTTGTTTTTTTCCCGAGACAGGGTTTCTCTGTGTAGCCCTGGCTGTCCTGAATCTCACTCTGTAGACCAGGCTGGCCTCGAACTCAGAAACCCACCTGCCTCTGCCTTCCAAGTGCTGGGATTAAAGGCGTGCGACACCACATACCCTTTCTTCAGCTAATCTGAGCTCAACTTCATTCTCTATCTCCAAAGATGGAGAGGAAATACTCAATCAGATGAACAAAAAAGACTAAAGTCTTTAACGGAGATCCTAATTGCCTTTCAAGATAATTATCTTCAACCTACTCGAAGCCTCTCCAGTGTCTTCTCTGAGGTAAGCGTTCACTTCCATCTCCACACGGCTGAAGGGAGGTAACCGAGTCCTGAGGCACGACGCTTGCTACTGCGACACTTACCCTACACAACATGGCACTGTAATTAACTCAGAACACCCAAGAGTGAAAGGGATGGGCAGGGAGCCAGCCTGGGGATCCAGGATGCTTAAGACATCCATTCGACACTTGGTGGGAACTAACGAAGAAGACAAACCTGGATACCACTGGGTGGTGGCAAAAAGACAACATCTGCTCAGCTTTGGACAGGATCTGGAAGGGAGTTGGTGAAGAACAGGGAGACAGAAGGATGGGAAAGGGAGAAGAGAAATTAAGAAGGGCCAGGCTCAGGGGTCGCCAGTCTCATGGTGACTGTACCAGTACGTGAAATGAGGAAGGAGGAAGAGGAGGATGCACTGTGCTATCAGAGTAGGCAGTCCTGCAGGGATCCCAATGTCCTAATCCCCACAGCCTGTCAGTGTGTCTTCATACATAGTTAAGGGGGCTCGCACATAAGATCACTCGGATTATGTGGGTAACCCTAAGTAATGGCAGGGCTTATTGACACAGTTAAGGCAGGAGAATCACAGAGATGTTCATAAGACATGGTGACCCAGAAGATGCAGTGGTGATGCACAAGAACTAGAGAAGCAAAGGTGCCGCACGGGAGATGAAGCCAGGGACCATGAGCCAACAGATACACTTGACTCCTAAAAGCTAAAAGCTAAAACCTTGGCGTTGTACAGCTAATCCTGGCATTGTGGAGGCAGAGGCAGGAGGTTCTCTGTGACTTCCAGGCCAGGCTGGTCTACACGGTGTTAGATTTCAACCAGTCTGGGCTACACGGTGAGAGACCCTGTCTCTAAATAAATAAAAAGTAAAGACATGCTCTGTCTATGCAGCCTACAGATGAAATACAACCCCGCCAGGCGTTCCTTTGAGTGCAATGGGAGTGATTTTACACTTTGAACCTCCAGAACTATAGACACTCTTAATTTCAGGTTGCTTTTAAGCCTTTAATTTGCAAACTGTTACAAAAGCAGTAAGAAACTAATGCAGGTTTGTTCAATCCAAAAGACCTTTGAGTTTACACACATATGTGCTACAGCTCAAGTGGAGGTGCGAGGGTGGAGAAATGGGAAAGATCCTGTTCAATTATGCACAATCTTCACATTGCCAACACAATATACAAATGCACACCTACACACTTTTCTGGCAATTTTCGAAGTATTCAAGAATCCTATGAGCACAGAACGCTAGCGTGATGGCAAAGGAGCCTGTTCCGATGTCATGGGCGATGCCTCTGTAAGGGTGAGAGTCAAGGACATTTACTCTAAAAAAAGAACCATTTTCCTGGACTCTGGCTAGGAAAGAAAATCAAGCATCATTGACAGGACTGACATGGAAGGTTCAATCCCTCTGTGGCCCCACAGACCCTCACCGTTCCCCACGGCACCTCACCGTCGATCACGGTGCTGTCACCGTCACCCTCTGAGCTGGCTTAAGGACTTGGCGGTGTGCCAGGACCTCTTTTGAAATGTTCAAACAAACAGTGCTCATCTTTTAAAGCCAAGTGTTTTTAAAATTAGCCTGACCGGAATTCTGTGATGCAAAAACTATAAAGCTTCCTGGGCAATTAATGTTCCTGAAATTCCGTATCAATTAATAGTTAAGGTAAAAGAGAAAGGTTCATCAATGAACTTTTGTGTCACTGAGTTTGGAGTAATAAGAACGCGTTGGCTCTGGGAAATTAAAACTGGGGGAACATCGTCAAAGGCAAGTATTTGGATCTTAGGAGAAATAGCCCATCTCCTGGGGAGTTCAGGGAGGTTATTTTTAATTTGGAGAGGGCTAACATGAAAGACCACAAACAAGGAAAATAAATGCACTCTTGTTTCTGAGACTTCTAAATCAGCGCCACACAAGGAAAAGCATGTTAACCATGGGAAGAGCCTAGGCCAATAACCAAGTAGTTCTGAGTGGACCTCATCTAAATTGTTCATGTTGTCACTTTGAACTTCTAAAAACACACTCCATACTTACTGAGTGTTGAATAAGCAGGTCATGAAAATTAGTCTATTCCAAAGGGCCGTTTTCTAGTTATTTCTTAATCACAGGGAGTTCATGGTTGAACATTTAATTTAGTTTAGTTTGGATTTGTTTTTACTTTTTGAGACAGGGTCTCTCAATGTAATCCTGTCTGTCCTGGGACTCACTATATAGACCATGCTGGCTGGCCTCAGACTCACAGATATCCACCTGCCTCCGCCTCTGCTCTGATTAAAGATGTGCTCCACTGCTCCCACTGCAGGTAAACTAGTCTTTAGACACTCTGTTAGGTCGCAAGAAAAAGATAAAATACATATAAAAAAAAAAAAAAGCAGGCAACACTTGGGGTTTTTAGTTATGTGAAGCAGGCAACAGTGATTATGTCAGGGTTTGACTTTCAAGTGATTTTGGCATTTGTGGAAGCAAGCGAATAGGGTTAGCCCAAACTCAGGAACACATGATGAATCGGGCAGCGCCTTGAAAAATGAGCTTCAGCGGGAACACAGTTACACGCTCCCTTCCAATGATCATCTGCACGACAGTTTATCAATCACTTCTTTTATCAACAGGACAGCATTTGCTATTACTTTTTTACAGTAACTCATCTCAGGGGAAAATAACAATTTACGTCACTTCTCTTCGTTGTATCTGTGCTGAAGACAAACTCGGGCTGCGGCAGCTGAACTCCAGTTCCGCCACCAACCTCCTCATCCTCCCCGCTCTAAACTTACTTTCCTTTCTTTAACTTTCAAAGATAGTAAGCACTCGCCACTCGCCGGCAAAACACAAACAGTACAGGAATATGAAGTAGAACACCCCAGGCTCTCTTCTCTTCCACTGTCCCAGTGTTAAGCAAACCTTCCTTTTTAACATTATTAATTACTGTTGTATCTGAGCAATGCAGCAAAGTTACTTTTTCTAGTCACTCTGACAAAGAAGAAGAAGAAGACAGAGTTCCCCTGGCCAGATATTCATGGAAAATCCTGTTTTAAAATGCTAATAATAATAATAATAATAATAATAATAATAATAGAAGCAGGATATAGGGGCGTTGTTTGTGATCTTAGAGAAGGAAGGAGCCCAGAGAGTCTGTATAATGGGATGAATGCTCAGCTAAGGAATGCCTCCTTTAAAAATGTCTTTCTTTTAATTTCTCCGTGTGTGTGTGTGTGTGTGTGTGTGTGTGTGTGTTTTCCCTGCATGTATGTCTGTGCAGCACACCATGTCTAGTGCCTGCAAAAGCCAGAGGATGATGTTGAATGCCCTGAGACTAAAGTTACAGATGGTTGTGAGCCACCAAGTGGATGCTGGGAATCCAGCTCGAGTCTTCTGAAACCATAGCCACTTAACCACTGGGCTGTCTGTTACAGCCTCCAAGACTCATCTGTTTTTATTTATTTATTACTTATTTGTTTTGTGACCATGGGACTGTCATGCCAAGACATCCATGTGAATATCAGTAGATAAGTGGGAGTCAGCCCCTTCCTCTCCCATGGTCAGGCTTGGTGTTTGTCACCTTCACTCAATGAACCATGATGCCCTCCTCAAGAATCCTCTCTACAAATACTTTTTATAGATTTGTTTTATTATTTAGGTTAAGTGTTTCTATGTATGTACACCTTGGTGCAGTGCCCTCAGAGGACAAATGTGTCAGATCCGGTGGAGCTGGAGTTATGGGTGGTTGTGAGCTGCCCTGTGGGTGCTAGGAAATGAATCTGGGTCCTCTGGAAGAGCAACAAGTACTAACCCACTATCTCATCTCTCCAGCCCAGCCTTTGTTCTTTTAAACTGTCACTATGTTGCCAAGGTTGGCCTAGAACTCCTGGACTCAAGCAAGTCTTTCCCCAACCCTCCTAGTACCCTAGGTGCAGGCCATACAGCAGGCATTCCCGGAGATGCCTCTAAGGTTCACCCTTCCCCCAACCCCTACACAAACCTCTTCTTCATCAACCTCTGGAATTCCCCATCAAAAGAGGTAAGCAAAACAAGAGGCACTCATAAAACTGAAGCAATTTGTCCAAGGTCATTAAAATAAAGCAAAAACATAAGGATCCACGTGTTTGGTGTTGGTTGTGTGCGTGGTGTGTGTGTCTATTTTGCCTGCATTCGTGTCTATGCACCATTTGTCTGAGGAGCCCAGAAGAGGGCATCAAATCCCCTGGGACTGCCGTTACAGACCACGGTGCATACCACCACCGAGTGTGTACCAGGAACAAATCCAGGCTGTCTAAAGAGCAGCCAGTAGCTGAGTCAACTCTCTGGCCCCAGGTCTAGGCAATCTCGTTTTAACAAAGTACATTAGAGTTTAGTGATAAGAGGAGGCATTGCTGTGAAGAGACTTGATGACCAAAGGTCCATCAAGATACAACGACACATTCCTCAGCAGTATTCATCTCGAGCCTACTTCCTTGTCCTAGCCCAAGGTCAAATTCCTTCCAAATTCCTAGAAGGCAGCATCAAGAGCTCTCCACAACATTTAACTGGGGCTGGCTAGGTTCAGTCCGTTATCATCCTGGCAGGAAGCATGGCAGCATCCAGGCAGGCGTGGTGCAGGAGAAAAGCTGAGAGTTCTACATCTTGATCAAAATCCACTCAGGGGAAGACTGGCTTCCAGAAAGTGAGGAGGAAGGTCTCAAAGCCCATCCCAGCCGGGTGGTGTTAGTGCACGCCTGTAATCCCAGCACTCTGGGAGGCAGAGGCAGGCGGATTTCTGAGTTCGAGGCCAGTCTGGACTACAGAGTGAGTTCCAGGACAGCCAGGGCTACACAGAGAAACCCTGTCTCAAAAAAAAAAAAAAAAAAAATCAAAGCCCATTACTTCCTCCAGCAGGGCCACATCTACTCTAGCAAAGCCATACCTCCTAACAGTGCCACTCCTTGTGCCAAGCATATTCAAACCACGACAGATCCTTTACCAGGTAATGGGTACATCTGACTATGGTTAGGAGCATGGGATAATGGTGGCTTAATCCAGTTTCTGCTACTGTTGTTGCTGGTTTCTTTCTTAAAGAAAGTAGGCACACAAAGGTTCATACTTCGGCGACTCTATTATCGCTAGGAACCGAGATTCCACTCTGCTCTACCACTGCCATTGTCTGCTCTTGGGGGACAGGAATAGCTACTGTGAGCTATCTTTGTTTCTGTCAAACTACTGTTTGAATCCTCAATGTCCCCCAGGGGCCCGTGTGTCTGTCTAAGGCTTGCTCTTCTGCCTGTGGTACTTTTGGGAAGTAGGGGCACTGATATGAGGTGAGCCCTAGTAAAATGAAGTTAGATCGTGCGCAGCATGACACTTTCCCTTCTCTCTCTTTGCTTCCAGCTGCCATTAAGAGAGAGGCTTCTTGGGCCAAGAACTACTGGCCGTGAGGAATTACCTTGCATAGGTGCAAGGGCAATGGGACTAACTAAGCAAGTACAGACCCAAACCCATGAACCCATGAGTCAAATAAAACATTCCGCCTTTAAGTTGAGTGTCTGGGACATTTTGTCACAGTGATAGAAAGCTTACCAACTCATAGTAGGATGGGGAATGATGAGGTGATTAAGGAATAGGCCATTCTATGCAACTAAGTTAACTCTACAAGGTTTGTTTTTTAAGCATGCAAGTGTTTTTTCTGCATATATGTCTGTGCACCACATGTATGTCTGTGTACCACATGTATGTCTGTGCACAGTATGTCTGTGCACATGTATGCCTGTGCACCACATATATGTCTCTGTACCACATGTATGCCTGTGCATTGCATGTATGTGGTGCTCATAGAAGCCAAAAGAGGAGCCAGGCAGTGGTGGCACACGCCTGTAATCCCAGCACTCTGAGAGGCAGAGGCAGGCGGGATTTCTGAGTTCGAGGCCAGCCTGGACTACAGAGTGAGTTTCAGGACAGCCAGGGCTACACAGAGAAACCCTGTCTCGGGAAAAAAACAAAAAACAAACAAAAAACAAAAAACAGAAGCCAAAAGAGGACATCAGAACTCCTGGAACTAGTGTTACAGACAGTTATTAGACACCACTTGGGTACTGATAATTGAACCCAGGTTAACTGGAAGAGCAGTCACTGCCTCTTAACTGCTGAGCCATCTCTCCAGCCTTGAGTTAACCTCTTAAAGAACAAAACTCTCAGAAACCCCACTCAACACTTACTTGCAACTCATCAGCAGGCTAGAAGCAGCTCCACAGGTGACTACCCTGCCACGCTCAGCAACACAGGTGTTCCAGACCCAAGGAAGGCATGAAGAATGAGGGCAGTAGGCCAGAGCCTACAGCGTGCTCCGTCCTATGCTATCTCTGTCTGTGTGACCTTCAGTGGACTATCTGCCCTTGGCAGGTCTTGGGCCCTTCATTCACAAAATGCAGGAAAGAGTCACACCTACCTCACAGGATGCACACCAGGGCTGAACGAGAAAAGTATGTGTATAACAACTAGCAAACTGTCTGGCACCTACTGCACAATCAAATAGTAACTCATTATCTGATTCATCAGAGGCCGGTGTTTTTCCAGATCCTCCCCAGCTCTCTGACTTCCTCTCCGTTTCCAAAACTGGAAAGGAATGGATATTAGTCATCCTACCTGTTGAGAGAGAGTTTTATAGCTGTAGGGTCACCTCAGTCACTTCACGTCTTTCCCTTTTAAACCACAAAAAGAAAGTACACAAAGGCTTAGGGTGGAGGAACGAGATTCTCCAGGACCGAAGAACATCCCATTGATCTACAGAGCTGAAGACATGAAGATACCCAGCAAGAAGAATAGTGGAAAAATGGGGCCACGGATGATGTTTAGTTGGTAGAAAGCTTGCCTAGCAAGCATGGAGCCCCTGAGTTAGAAATTTCCAGAATTTTGAAAACCAAGTGGCAGTTGCCTGTAATTTCAGCAGTCAAGAAATGTTGGCAGCGCCGGGCAGTGGTGGCGCACGCCTTTAAATCCCAGCACTTGGGAGGCAGGGGCAGGCGGATTTCTGAGTTCAGGGCCAGCCTGGTCTACAAAGTGAGTTCCAGGATAGCCCAAACTACACAGAGAAACCCTGTCTCGAAAAAACCAAACAAAAAAAAAAAAAAAGAAAGAAAGAAAGAAAGAAAGAAAGAAAGAAAGAAATGTTGGCAGAAAGATCACCAGTTCAAGGTGAATCTTGGCTACATAGAAAGTTTGAGGCCAGCCGGAAATACATGACACTGACTAAAAAAAAAAAAAAGAAAAAAAGAAAGAAAAAGAACTAAAAAAAAAAACAAAAAAAAAAACACCTTTAATGCAGAAGGTTTTGTTTTGTTTTGTTTTGTTTGTTTGTTTGTTTGTTTTTATGTATGGAGATGCCTTATGTCAAAAGAGGTCTGTCAGAGCCTCTGACTCTGTTGGGACAACTTACAGGGTGACTTCCTTCACTTCATACAGTAGGGAAAGTCATGGGGAGCAAAGCTGAAGTGTAGAGACCTGCCAGTCACTACCAATGCAATAGGTAATATGGATTGTGTACATCCCCGATACTGGCTAAAGACAGCACATCACCCCTGTGGTCTTCCTACCACCCAGCCTGATCTTTAGAAAAACAGCAGGGGCTAGGGAGATAGGTGGCTTGGTGGGAAAGGACCCGAATTTGACGCTCAGAACCACATAAAGAGCCAGAGGAGATCGCACACATCTGTAGTCCTCGCACTCCTACAGTAAGACAGAAGGCAGAGGCAGAACAATTACCCAGAAGCTCATGGGCACGCCACCTGCTGCACAGCCCAGCAGCAGAGCCAAGAGACCCTGCCTCTGCCTCAAGGCGGGAAGCGAGACCAAGCCCACCGCGGCACACCCAAGGCTGCACATTCTCATGCAGTAGACAGACAGACAGACAGATAGACAGGGGCCCCTCAAATGTTATCAGTCTAATCCCAAGAGACACACTGTGCAAAATATCTGTCTGGTATTCCTCAAAAACATCAAACGCATAAAAGGCAAGAAATATCCAAGGAGCTGCCACAGCCGCAAGAAGCCTAAGGAGGCGTGGCAAGTACTCGCAAGATTAGCAGTAGCTAGGTGGGATCCTACAACACAAGAAGGACCGGAAGCAAACACTAAGGAAAGGCAAGTTGTCTGGGCCAGCGGCGGAGCGCCTGCTCAGCATGTGCAAGGCCCTGGGCGTCCAGCCCAGCACCATTCCTTTACCTACGTCACAAAACCTTAAGGCAAAAGACCCAGGCAGATGCTGTAAACTGCCCAGGCTACAAAGCTAACTAAGACTAGATGCAAAACTGGAATTAGGACTGAAAACAGAACGCAAATGTTCTCCCCAGAATGTGATAGGTTAACAGAGCTACAGAAGTGCAGGGGGAAAGGAGAAGACAAAGAAGGAAAGGAACACCCTAGCAGAAACAGGTTGTGTGAGTCGGGCGATTACAGGCTGGCACACCCTCCATGCCAGCGCTTTATAGAGACTGATGCAGGAGAATCACAAGCCTGAGGCCAGTGTGGGCTACACAGCAGGGCCCTGTGCTCTTTAATCTATCCCTAAAGGTCACGGGAGTGTTTTCTCTGTAATGGTGTATTATGATATTCTGAGCGCACTGCCAGACACGTTGTAAATAGGTACAAAGCTATTAGTGTTTAGTATAAGTTGATTTTTTGTTGCTTTTGTTTAAATGTCTGCAAAAGATCTGCTGCTCCCCAGTTCAGTTCCCAACACCCACACAGCAGCTTACAACAGTCAGTAATTCCACGTCCAGGAGACCTCATACCCACTCTGGTCTCTGTAGGCACCAGGCGTGTGCATGATGTGCATACACACACGAAGGCAAACACTTATACAGTGTGTGTGTGTGTGTGTGTGTGTGTGTGTGTGTTGGGGAAGTGGGATAAAGGTGCAGTTTTTATGTGTATTGGGAAATGTGAAAATAAAATGGTCAGCTTTTAGCTTGAAAATGAATTTTAAAAAGAAGAGGAGGAAGCAAAAAACAGCAAAGATAGTGTGAGGCTTGGGTGTACACCCGATGCCTCCCCAGGGTGTTTCCCTATAGCACATTCAAGGCTCCGGGTTTGATCTCCAGGACTGAGGAGAGAAAATAAACTGTCAATTTCTGACTAGTTGAAATTAAGTCAGCCGGGCGGCGGTGGCGCACGCCTGTAACCCCAGCACTCTGAAAGGCAGAGGCAGGCGGATTTCTGAGTTTGAGGCCAGCCTGGTCTACAGAGTGAGTTCCAGGACAGCCAGGGCTATACAGAGAAACTCTGTCTTGAAAAACCAAAAAAAAAAAGAAAAAAAAGAAATTAAGTCACAAGGGCACACTTTTCACTTGTGACAATAATGAAAACCAAGCATCACTACTGGGCAGTGTTAAAATAATCTGTATGGGGCAGGAGAGGCAGCTCAGCAGTCAGGAGCATGTGGAGCTCCTGCAGAGGTCCTGGGATTTGTTCCCAGCGTCTACATAAGGGATCACAACCACCTGGAACTCCAGACCCAATTCTGACCTCTATGGGCACGAGGTATGTGGTACATAGACCGACATGCAGGCAAAACACCCACACACAAATAATAATAATGGTAACAACAATCATCATCATCATCATCATCATCATCGTCATCATCTGATGGCTTACACAAGAATGCCCATCTGATTGCTGAGTGGTGACACTGTGTTTCTGCTGTTTCTTCTGCTGAAACAAAACTCCAAACTATTCTCCAGATGGAACAGAAGTTCAGCTACTTCAGCAATAGCAAAGAGCAGATAGAAAGTAAACACTAGGCCCGGAGGTGGTGGCGCATGCCTTTAATCCCAGCACTTGGCATCTCTGAGTTTGAGGCCAGCCTGGTCTACAGAGTGAGTTCCAGAACAGCCAGGGCTACACAGAGAAACCCTGTCTTGAAAAACCAAAAAAATAATAATAATAAAATTAATTAATTAAAAAGTAAACACTAATAACTATAAATATTTACAACATGTCTGGCTGTATTCTAGGAGTAGTCTAATAAAACGCTACAGGGAAAAATATTCTCGGGATTTATTGCAGGGCTAGCATTTATTCACCAGGAAAAGGAAGTGGGCATGATCATAAAGAAAAGCTTTACATAGACATCTATATTAAAATGAGAAACACTGACATCAAAGAGACCACAAAGAAAACAATAATGAAATAGATAAGCTTCAGAGTAGAAAATATTTGCAACACATATATCTTACAAAAGTTTAGATACTTTGGTTAAAAAGCCAAAAAAAAAAAAAAAGACCTCTAACAATCAATAAAAAGCATGGAGAAAAATATAATGTATCTACCACAGCTCCTGAGAGTGTAGACTGCCACCCTGCATACAGGGTCATATCATTGAATGTGTAATTTCAAGAAAGTCTGGGAATAATAAAATGTTTCTGAACATGCAAGGGCCAAAAATAAATTCAAAATCAAATGTGCAGCAGATTCAAATACTTCTGACAGTTCCTCCCCATGTTGCAGCCCTGGGCTTCACTACAGCCCTGGTCCTAAGCACAGAACAGAATCTACATCACACACACACACACACACACACACACACACACAGCCATCACACCATCAACACCAACAAACACGTCCTGAAACACCCTGGCTCATATTTGAGACTACTTTATATTATAAATTGCAGGGTTGTGTTGGTTTTTTTTTTTTTTTTACTGTATAGAAGTTTTCTGCTTTTATAGAAATAAAACACGGACTAATTATGGAAATTGGAAACAATATTCTCTTAGCACCATTCTTAAGCAATGTATCAAATCAATATATATTTTGAATTGTACTGGGTTGGAATGTTTGACTTTTCAAATTGCTGTTTGAGATGCTGCCTTAAATTTCATTTAAAAAATTAATTAAATGAACTTTGTCTTGGGACTAGAAGAGAATTTCCAACGGTCTTGAGTCAGCCCTTCTGGCCTGTGTGTGCCTCCGTGAGCAGCGATCTCCGTACCGACGCTCTCAACACATGCTAACACCTAGCAGTACAATGCACATCTCAGCCAAGATTTAACTTAAACAACAAAACAAACAAACAAAACCCCCACCTACCGGAAGAGTATGCAAATTTGCTTTTCTCTTTAATAAGTAAGACTATTACACGTATATCAAAGGATTGTTTTAGGATAGAAATTCTTTATGATTTCTTATCAGTTACTGTTTTTACAGGCCTATACAGTTAGAGGTATATGAAAATTGTTCTAGGCCAAAAGGGTGTTAAATGAAAACATATTGAAGAAGACCCATTCTATACAATGGGGATAAAAACCCACAGTGACGTGTGTCATTAGCAATCTTACAATGTTGACTGCAAAAAAAAAAAAAAAACATGACACCTACTCTGAGGTAAGTAAGCACTTTCATCAGCCAACTTCAACCTTCCTTTTCCTCCCTCTTCCTCCAAGGTCAAAAGAAGGTGTACGACCTTAGCTTTACAGAGGGTGACTCTGTAAAGTCAGCGTGATGCGCTGACGCGTCCAGGTTTCCTGGGATAGGGAACTTTCCATTTTAAAAAGTGGAGACGGCCTCTGGAAACCAGGGAAGGATTGGTCACTCCAGCTTTTCCTTCCCTGGCCTCCAGATGACCCACTTCAGCACCAACCAGTGTTAACACAGGATGCCAACGCACCAGACAGCAGTGCGGATGGATGAATTGCTGGCCAGTGACAAAAAAGCCAAGAACAGAGAATGCCGTTGACTGTCTAGGCTGGACCACATAAATCAACCATGGAATCCCTTAAGCTGTCAAGAAACCCAGAATGAAATATAAGCTCCTTGCTCATCTGTGTGCCTCTCCACGTTTATTACAGTGTTTTGCAATTGGTCTGTCCAAAAGGATCCTTCTAAGGAGCCGGGAGCATCACAATATGTGGGGGCACGTTAGGAATGTTCTCAGCTCTCAGCCTGTGAGATGGCTCAGTGGACAAAGGTGGCCAATGGCCTGAGTTTCATCCCTGAGACCCACATGGTGGAAGGAGAGAAGACGCCAGCAAGTTGTCCTCTGGCGCGCATACAAAATAAACAAGTTGGGAGTTTTTAAAAAAGGAGTATTTTTAGACCTTGTCCCAAAACCAATGGGGATCAGAGGTTTGAGAGGAAAGCCAGCCATCTGCATTTGTACAACCCCTAGAAGGCAATTCCGGTACACACAGGAGAAGTTTGGGAAACACTTGGTCCACGTTCACACATCTTGTCTGCCCTGCCTGAGAGTGACATCTAATGGGTCAGTAAGGTGCTCCAAGCGGTCAGATGAGTCTGGCTTTTACACTTTACATTACTGTCAAGTGAGGCAATCAGGATTTCGTATCAAACCATCAACAATGAATCTCACATGGTACCAGGTTCACACCGCAGTGTCCACTAGCAGTGACGCAGGGAAGGAACTCGGGCAGTGGAAATCCTCTCTGCTCCCCTGGCTGCCCATAAATTAGCGTCAACTAGGTTACTTCCCCACTTTCAGATGGCTTTTCCTTCCTCCTCACCCTCTCCATCCTTCCCTTTGCTCTAAGTTCCCCCCCTCTTTCTCGCCCCTGGTATGTTATAACTTTTTCTATGTGGTTCTCTTCATCACTAAGAGCAAAATAGAAACACAAAGATGTAATGGGTGAGGGAGGGGGTTGAAATAGAATTAAAAAAAAAACTCTATCAAAATATGAGGAAAAAGTCCATTTGATGCCCTTGGTAATATCTTTGAACCTTAAAAATAAATTAAAATTAAAACAACAACAAACTGGGCTGGAAAGACTTCACATTTGGCACAGGCGAGGCCCTGGGTTCAATCTGCCTCCACAAATAAGCAAAAACCTGAGAAAACTTAGATACATTTTATGAAGACGGTAAGAACTGAATCAATTAGCCTCCTCTCCTGCGTGTAAGATAATATGATTACTAAAATCATGTTTATTTTCTAAGGATGCCCTGCACCTGTTGGCTACGAAAGAAAACAAAAAGCATGATGTTTAATCCGACTCCTGTAAATCCAGCTCTTAGGGGACTGAGGCAGACTGGGCTACGGAGCATGCCCTTGAGAAAAAGAATACATTCTGGATGACCCTGCCTAAGTCAAGGTACAAACTTCAACAACAGTGCACAACAATATATAAAGATAATTATAAAGCAAAATTATAAAGGCAAAACAGAAAAGTCTCCAAAACAGGGTTGTTGTTTTTTTTTAAATAATATTAAGTGGGAAAGCACTTGCCTAGTATACACAATGGCCTGAGTTCAGTCCCTAGAAATACACACACACACACACACACACACACTCAGGAAAAGTTTTTAATGGTTAACTATGCAGAGAGAAGGGACAATGTCTGGGAGGGATAGAGAAAGCATGATATGATTCTAAGGAACTGATATATTTTTCTTACTCAGGCATTAAGTTAGAAGAGCCTTCACTTTATACTTTATTGTATGTATATTACAAAAATAGATACACTTACGCAATCACACGTAATTTAGCAGGGCAATAAAGTTCACGGGCTATTTCAGGTCTATAAGCCCCAGGGTTATGGCGTGTATCGGGTCATGTGAGATTAAAGAGAAGGGAAGCCTTTAGCTTGCTGGAGGAAGGAGACACCACCAGTGGGCTATAAAGGCGCCCCTGACTGAGCTCGCACTCTCTCTTTTGGAAGAGGACACCAGACAAGCACTGCAGTTGATGCCCAAGCTTGGTAAGGAATGCAAAAAGTGTTTGAAAAACATGCTAATACATTTGGCAGGAGGGAAACACCACCTATAAAGCATGCCAACTATTAAATAATTTATCCCCAAGACAATAAAACCTAAACTTGCAAGTCTGACCCTCTCACAAGGAACTGCTGGCCCCTCACCCCTTCATGAAGGGGCCATAGGAAGGGTAAGAGAGCTGAAAACACTTATTTCTGGATGCAGAAGCTACACACCGCTGCGTCTTGGCAAACTATTATCACATAACCTAGACTAGGCCGTGGCAGCCTTCAGAACTAGTAAAAAGCTACAAAAGTAGCATTTGTGCTGGCCTTGGGAAAAAACACACTAGAGAAATGTTGAACCTGTATCTGGGTCATATTTAGTTTAAATTCCGACACAGCTCTCCAGGGGACAGTCCTTTGTAAAAGTGAGAATTTCTTCTGAAAGGCACCAAGAATCCAAGAGTGCACACTTTTAAAATCTGTAAGCAACCAAGGCACAACTTTGCAAACTTTTTCATGGTATTGAATTATTTACTCAACGGTTACATGTTGATTCAGTTAGGTTTACACTGAACAAAACTACCGATTATTACCACTTGGTGTTCATGGTAACAGTAGTAGGCATAGAAAGTTAATTTTAAGGTTCCAGAATATCTACTTGGAGTATCCTGTTCTTAACGACTTTTTTCTTTTTTCTTTTTATCCCATTCTCTACCCTCCAATCCCACAGACCCAACTTTCTCCTGGTGGTCACACAGAAGCGCGTCTCCATGTTCACTTTCTAAGAAGGCTTCAGCCTGGTGAATGGATTTCCCTTGAATCTTCCCAATGCCTTCACCTCTTTGTGCATCCTCTGGGTTAATTCTTCCCTCCAGTTTCAGATAACCGTGGTTAACCAGCTGGCCCAATAATTTCCTCTCCATTATGGTTCCATTGAAAGGCTACCCCCAGGAAAAGGGAAGGATTGTGGATCTACATTTAATTTTACAGTTATGCACCAAACTATTTGATTCGTGCTTCCTTGGTGTGTCCCAAAACAAGATCTTAAAGGTAACTAACTATAGGCCCCCAAATGACCTCCATCCAAATGAATTCCCTTCTTCAATACTACACTGGGCACTCCCTGTTTACAACGGGGAGGGTAGTTGCAACAAATTAACTCTCAAGCAGAAAATCAGTGCCTCAGTGCCGTGGGGGAGGGAAGGAAGGGACTAGAGGTCCGAAGTTCACCCGGGGCTGAAACAAGACTTGATTCAGCATGGGCACGTGGTCTGGCCAGGTTGAGGTGGCCCAGGCGAAACCAATGGGAGGGATCGCGGTCCACCGAGAGAGCCAGGCGTAGGGAGCTCTCCACGGCCTCTGACTCACCCACAGATAAGTAATCACCCAGCTACAAGTTCCAAGCCAGCCGCCTTGGATTTAGTTTGCACGGAAATTTTGGAGTTTCGGCTCCTGGGCCACTAACAGGTAAAGAGACCATTCTGAATTCTCTCTCGGGCTCAGCCCGAAAAGGAGATTAAGGATGAAAAGGCCACGGTCCCGCCCTCTCGCCTCCACGAGTTAAAGGTGTCAGTCTCCCCTCCAGGCAGCCTCGAGAGCTGCCGCGGTGCTGGGCAGGGCATGAGTGGGTGCGGAGGGCCGGGCCCTAGATGCTCCCAACCCTCGTGCGCCCCCCGGTCCCCGCGTCCCCCCGCGTCTCACCTGCAGGCGAGTGGCCCGGGAGCGCGCGGCTCCGGGCGCGGCGCGGGCCCCCAAGCTCGCGGCGCTCTCGCAGCTCTTCCTCCTCGTCCTCCCGCCGCCGGCCCTCAGCCATGGGCGAGGCGCCGCCGCGCAGCCCGGGGACCGCGGGCGAGCTGCGGGCAGCGGGTGCCCCTCGCCAGCGCGCTCGGCGGGGAAGGAGGGCTTCACCTGCAGCGCGCGGAGCTGGGGCGCGGGCCGGGCCGAGCTCCCCGCCTTCTGGGCACGCACCGGCGGCCTGCAGCTCCTCGGCAGCTCGCTTCCCGTCCGGTCCCCTTCCCCGCCCCACAGAAGGTCCAGCCTGGGATCGGGCGGGCTCCCGACCGGCCTCGCCTCCTCGGGGAGGGGTTTCGGGCTGCTGAGGCCGCCCTCCAGCAGCACAAGCTGGAAACACCCCCACAACCCAAACAGACGTGCACAAAATAAATAAAGGGGTTGGGGAGTTGAAAGAGAGAGAGACAAGGAGGCATGGCCTCTTCCTGCCCTTTCACAATATTCCAGAGTCAACAGGAAACCCATTCGCTTGACAGTTAAACAAAAGGGGGAGGAACCGGTTCCTAGGCGAGTCTTGGAGAGGTGCAGAAGCTGGGAGAGGCTGAACTTCACTTGGGGCACACCACCTAGAGTTGAGTTTAGACTCTACGAGATCTCTGTCTCTATTTGTCTCCATCTCTTCTCTTCCTCTCTCTGTCCCTGTTTCTGTCTCTTTGTCAAAGTCTGTCTCTGTCCCTCTGTCTGTCTCTGTCTCTCTGTCTCTGTCTCTCTCAGATGTGGCTTAATTTGGCCTCAAACTCCTGATCATTCTGCCTCTGCCTCCTAAGTGGTGGAATCACAGTAGTATGCTACCATTTCGGGCCCACCCCTCTTATATATCACCCCTTAAAAAGTACCCCACTAGGGAATATGTTTTTGGATGTTGTTGTTTTCCTTTTCTGGTGGGGAAAGTATTCTGTGATACATGTCATAAATTAGTTCAAAGGCACAGAGTGTGCAACAGCAAGGAGGAGCCTCCATGTACACCATGAACTTCGTGGGCGATAAAGATGCGCCCGGAGAGGGGTAAGCTTATAGTTGTAACAAGTGTACCCCGATAGGGAGGATGGTGGTGAGGAAGGTTCAGGGAGAGCATTTGGACTGTCATTTCAGTTCTACTAAGAACACAATACTGTTCTTAGTCTAAACAGTAAAGTCGAATTTCTTGTAAATACTAGATAGGACTTGGGGTTGGAGGAGGGGGAGGGGGTAGAACAGTCGGGAGAGCCTTATCTCTGGCACTGTAAAAAATAAATACATAAACAAACGAATAAAGCCTCCCAGTATTCAGCTAATTGAGGGTTAGGAAAAGGCCACCACCCCTAGAAGTCCAGGAGGAAACTGTGTTAAAGGAGTTCCATACCCGGTCATTTGTAGAGAGGCGATTTGGCCAAGTGGTGGGAGAGCTGGCTCTGAAGTCAGAGGCTGTAATTTGAGGCACTCAGCTGTGGGACCTACCCCTGCACGCTTCTGTAGGCGCCCACATACGTAATTTCACACAGAGGCGCAGATTCTGGAGTGTCACAAAAAGATCCTGAAACAGCAGGCAAGAATGCTCCCTCAGGAAAGGGCTGTGTGGGATGAACAGGCCTTTATCTGCAGCCTCTGACTCTCTTTCTGAGAGCTTGTGAGAGCCCCCAATGTTCGCTGTGCTGGAAGAAGAAAGGAAGAGAGGGGTCACAGGAGGCAGAAACACTGGCCCTGCTGCTTTACCTCTTCAGTGGCGACTGTGGCTGCCTGAGAAAACTATTTCTGTTTTTAGGCAGATAAGAACAAAATTCAATTTTAAGAAATTGAGGTCAGATCCACAAGTTAAAACACCACGACTGCATAAGCAGCTAAATAAGTGGACTTGTGGGTAACTCAAAATTAAAATGGGGAGGTAGAATTCTGAACTCGAAGGGTTGTCCTAAGTGTTTCAGTTCACTTTACGTGGAAGTGTGCCCATCACTGGCCTTCAGGAATGAGGGATAATTTGGAGGTCCTCTCTGACAGCAGCATGCCTATTGGGGTCAACCTGCTATTACCCAGACCCTTAGTTTGGGACTCCCTGAAAATTGTCCTGGATCTCCCATGCAATCAGAGTTGGGAGATCCATATCCTCTTGGGGTTGATCGCATGCTTACACTCACATTAGGCTACCATGATATCTAACTACCACGTGTCATGATCCCTTGAGGAGATCAAAGAACCAAAGACTCAGACAGTTACTGTCAGCAACTATTGTAGTGCTTGTCATATGTATTTCTGCCATTTTAAGTGACCACGATACATTCTTTGTCCTCTAATAAAAGAGACAGCTGGTTGTGGAAGGCTGTCCTCGAAGCTTGCGGCCATTGCTGGATTTTGATCCAAGCGGTGGGATCACCCACAAGCAACCCTCAGATTGGGGCTTGTATTAGTCAGGGTTCTCTAGAGTCACAGAACTTATGAAGTGTCTCTCTATATGAGGGGATTTATTTTGATGACTTACAGTCTGTAGTCCAGCTAACCCAACAGTGGGCAGCGGTGAATGGGAAGTCCCATAAAACTAGTTGTTTCAGTTGGTCTTCTGTAGATGTAGGTTCCAACAGATGTGATGGCCAAGTAAATGCGTGGAAGTGTGCCCATCACTGGCCTTCAGGAATGAGGGATGCAGGCAGGCGAAGAAGAGTGAATCTCCCTTCTTCCAATGTCACAACGTAGGCCTCCAGCAACAGGTGTGGCCCAGATGTGTACCACCATGCCTGGATCTGGGACTTGCTTTGTCTAGGCTGACCTTGAACTCAGAGATCTTTTTGCCTCAGTCTCCTGGCATTAAAGGCATGTACTACCTTGCCTGAGCCTAAGCTTTTCATGGCCACTATGTCTCAAAATTTCCATGCCAAGATCCAGGTCAGAAACGTGTGTCTTTCAGCCATAAGATCTGGATCACAGGTGTGCCCCCCAATTCTGGATTGTAGTTCATTCCAGATATAGTCAAGTTGACAACCAGGAATAGCCATTACAGGCCTCTTGGCGTTCTGTCATAGAAAGTGGTTGAGTGGATCATCAGACTCTCACCTGAGCTTACAGCCACTCATGGGACTCATGCCCCGGTGGTATGTAACCCTGCTACAGGTGCACATGGTCTTAGGAGGCTCTGTCATTTATAGGAGGTAGAAATTGATCAAAAGGGGTGAGGGAAACAGCTTCCAGAAGTTGTCATGCATGCTGCAGTAAGACTTTCGGGTGATGCAGTTCCTTGGGGACACCTAGAAGTCACCCCTGGCCTGTGCGCCTGTACATAAGCGCAATAAACTGATTGGCTCTTGAAGCGACACGAGGGAAGACCCACGCCATTGGTCTGCCACTGGTGCCTTATCTAGGTTGACTAGATGTTTGTTTGAGTCTCCCCAGGAGAAGTTAATGCAACAAAGACCTATCCAGTTGACCACAAAGCAAGGCAAAGGTTAGGAAATCCCACAATAAATATACAACCTCAGACAAGGGTAGCGAGCTAATCCTATGGAGAAGTTGTTTTTATGACTGACTATCCATGTACAAAAGAATAAATTCCCTTCTATCTCATATCATCTACAAAAATTAATTCAACATGTATTATAAAACTCTATTTAAGGTTTCCAATACCAGGCATGATTTCCCTCTTGTTGAAAGGGTCTGTTTTAGGATTTCTATTGCTGTGAAGAGGCACCGTGACCCTGCTAACTCTTATAAAGGAAAACATTTAATTGGGGCTGGCTTACAATTTCAAAAGTTTAGTTCATCATCTTCATGGCAGGAAATACGGCAGCAGGCAGGCAGACATGGTTCTGGAGAAGGAGCCAAGGGTTGTACATCTAGACTGGCAGGCAGCGAAAGTGAGCCACGAAAGTGAGCCACGAGAGTGAGCCACGAGAGTGAGCCACGAGAGTGAGCCACGAGAGTGAGCCACGAGAGTGAGCCACGAGAGTGAGCCACTGAACCTGACTTAAGCTTCTGAGACCCAAAGCCCAAGCCCAGCAGCCCACCTCCTCCACCAAAGCCATATCCACCCAGCAAGGCCAAATCTAATCAGTGCCACTCCAGATGGGTTTATGGGAGTGATTTTTATTCAAACCACTACAGGGCGGTAAGTTCACTTAGAGCTGTTGGTGACAGAGAAGGTCTCCCTATTAGAACCTCACGGTTATTGTGCCATGATGGTCATTGTTGTGGTTCATGGGTGTCATGGCTGAGTAGGACTACTGGCTGCTTTTCTCCTTTGGAAGCCTGCATGGTACCTTCTGGAATCATGAGAGCTAGTCCTTGCGTCTCAGGGAGGAGGTTCTCAGGTCAGATCCTGGCTTGGTTAGTAGGCTTATGGGATTTTGGAGGAGAATCTACAATCTCCACTTTCCTAAACCCGCATAATCCCTAAATCCATTCAAAATGTTTTTCTTTATGCCCACAGATAAGGGTAGCCCACACCCCTCATCAAGAAACTTCCCTTTTCAACAGATGCACACCATTCCAGAAAACCACAAGCAGAGGGGCAGAACCCAATCCCAGCTGACCCATCAGCAAGACAATTCTTGCACTTAAGGCCCAGGGAACATTGCAGAAGAGGAGGTGAAAAGGTGGTAAGAGCCAGAGGATCTGGGAGTTTGCTGTGAGACTGTGTCTCCTAAGAATGTCGAAAGCCAAAGCCATAAAGTCTCACAGATGTGACTGCCAGACCTGAACAAGGACCACACCACTAGACGTGGCCAACACAGACAGGGAAAGCTCACAAGGCCTCAAGCCAAGACAGAGAGTTACAGACAACTAAGGAATGCTGAGAATGGGAGAAGACACCAATCGGTTAACCAATGCCAAATGATCAGCCCTGAAAAACATACAAATACAAGTATACAAGTGACATTATACAGACTGAGCATGATGTATTTGTATTTAGAAACATACACACATGCGCACACACACATAATAATAAAGAAAAAAAGAGACCATGAATTTGAAAGCAAGCAAGCAGGTATATGTGGGAGTGTGTGGAGAGAGGAAAAGAAGAGGGGAAATGATATAATTATAATCTCAAAAAATAAAGCTAAATTATTTTTTAAAACTCTTCATAAGAATGAGAAATTTGCCAGCCAGTGGTGGTGCACGCCTTTAATCCCAGCACTTGGGAGGCAGAGGCAGGCAGATTTCTGAGTTCAAGGCCAGCCTGGCCTACAGAGTGAGTTCCAGGACAGCCAGGGCTACACAGAGAAACCCTGGCTTGAAAAACAAAAAACAAAACAAAACAAAACAAAACAAAACAAAACAAAACAAAAAAAGCTGGAGAGATTGCTCAATATAAGGAAAAGTATTGTCCCAGGACTCCCAAGACTAAGTTCTCAGCACAAAGATTTATTTTCCCCAGAGGGACAAAAGTCAGGGCTAAGGGACAAATACAGGAAATAGAGGAAGAGGGTTAATGGGAAGAGAACAAGGAAGGGGAGGGGAGAGATATTTGTCCCTGGGGACCAAAGGACTGCCTCTAGATAGAGACAGACATGGTACACAGGCAAATGGTGATTTATAAAGGTACAAAGGGAAACCCCATGTTAGGATGAGGCGTTCAGTTTTGATTGGGCATGTTAATTAGGTGACCCCAAGGGGGCTTTTAATTGCTGGACTTTAGTACTTTGATAGCTGGACTTGATAACCTCAGGAGGAGGAAGTGGCCAAAATGGGACTAGACCTTGGTAGCTAGCTTAAGGGATGTAGTCTAATGGAGTTTTAGCAAGGTAGAAGGAATTGGGAAGAAGGACAAGCCCTGCCTGCGCCGTGTTTGCCACACTAGCCAGAAGAGAAGAATTTGTAAAAAGCTTAACCTAGAAATTAAAAATGAATCCAACTTAAAAATTGACATTTTCAGGACTAACGAGATGGCTCAGTGGTTAGGAATGCTTGCTGCCCTTGCAAAGGACTGGAGCTCATTCATAGCACCCATATCAGGGGGTTCACAACCGCTTGCAACTCTGCTTCCAGGGGGTCTGACACCTCTTCTGACCTACAAGGGTACATATTCAGACACACATACCCACACACAAAAATACATAATAAAAGTTATAAATTAGTTTACTTTTTAAAATTCCATGTTCAAGAGCCAACACACAAAGCCTGATAACCCGAGTTTTATGCCAAGGAATAATAAGGATTTTATGCCAAGGATTGCGATGGTTCATATGTGCTTGACACTATTAGAAGGTATGGCCCTGTTGGAGTAGGTGTATCATTGTGGGTATGGGCTTTAAGACTCTCATCCTAGCAGCCTGGAAGCCAGTATTCAGTTGGCGGACTTCAGATGAAGATGTGGAACTCTCAGTTCCTCCTACACCATGCCTGCCTAGATGCTGCCATGTTCCTGCCTTGATGATAACGGACTGAACTTCTGAATCTGTAAGCCAGCCCCAATTAAATGTTGCCCTTACAATAGTTGCTATTGTTATGATGTCTGTTCACAGAAGTAAAACCCTAACCAAGATCAATTCTCAAAAGTTGTCCTCTGGGTGGGGGTTGGGGAGCAGGGGGATGAGGAGTTGTCCTCTGATTCTGTACAAGCCCCATGGTGCCAAGTCCTGCATGGCCGATGCAGAAGGGACAGCATCACACGGTTCCCACCCCTGGAGCACAGCTAGCAGGGCTTGGGCTCCATGACTGCTGAAGGATCTAGACTAAGGCCTGTTTGCATAATAATGTACATAATTTACTTTATGTTCTTCCTTCAGACATTCTCCCTGCCAAGGTTAATGATTCCACAATAATTAGAAGCAGCATGAGTCCAGGAGGTGAGGGTGTGTCTAATGTCCTTAGCAAAATGGTAATTGCTGAGGCCCTTAAGGCTGTGGGAAAGAACTCTGAAAACATGAGTTCAAAAATATGTAAACAGGATGTGTCAACTATGCAAAAATATAGGGATACAATGTGAATTATATGAGGTGCTTCACTGACCCGAAAGAACAGAGGTAGCTACACTATAAGCCAGCTTGTCAGAAAGATACTAATGAAGGAGATAAAGAGATTAGGGAGTGGTGATCTCAGAGCAAGATCCTACCCAGCTAACTTATTGTCTGTGCTTACAAAGGCAGGCAGACCTCTGAATTAATTTGCTATGTTAAAAATGCACTTGCTATCTCTTTCTAAGAATCTAGGGGCTAAGGTCATAAAGTGTTGATCCATGGGAAAATCAAAAGAGAACTTGGAGTAAATGTCTGAATCAGTATGTAAATAAAAGACTGGACTTTGGTCTGCAAGAGAGAGCTACCCAGAGAGAACCGCTTGGAGAGTGAATACAGTTCTTTTAGAATTTTTCTAGCAGGATTTCTGACTTTGGTCTGAAACTCAAAAGCTATCCTAGAAAGTTGTTACAGCTCTTATAAAAATTTTCTAACAGGATCTCTGCCCTTGGTTGGAAAACCCAAGAACTACTTAGAGAGCTGACACATCTCTTTTAGAATTTTTGGAATTTGTCTGGTGGGTTTTCTGAGCTATCCAGAGAGCTTTCAGATTTATTTATTTATTTATCTATTTATTTATTTATATTTATTTATTTTTTTATTTTTTAGCATGAGAGCCATCTTGAGCAGAGAGTTGTCTAGGGAGCTGTCTTGAGCAGAACACAGAGCTGTCAGCTTGTACCCACGATTGACTTTGAGTTGTTCTTTTGCTGCTCCCAAACACCCCTTCCTTAAGACCCTCTCTCCAAACTGGGGCTGGTCCTTGGCACCATATTATTCATATAGCCACACATATGTGTGCAGTGAATAAGCAAGCAAGAAATTAAAAATAAAAGACCATTCGTGCCTGTGACTATTAGTTTTTAAAATACCATTCTTCAAATTCTCGAAGGAAGGCAAATGCATCAAAGGATACAGGCATGATAGCACACACCTGTCATCCCAGTACTCAGAGGGCTGAGGCAGGAAGATTGTGAGTTCAGCCTGTGCTCTATGACAAGAGCTAGTCAAGAAAGTTGAGAGAGTGAAGGAGGGAAGGGAGAGAGAGAGGGGGAAGATACAGAGACAGAGAAGCAGGGTGGGAGAGAGGGGAAAGGTGCTTATTTTAATTCATTCCTAGGAAAATATAAATAAGGAATTATAGCTACTCTAACTGCTAATTAAAAAAAGAGATGAATGATGGGGGTGCTCCACAGCCCGGGGCATGTAAAATGGTATATCCAGGTTGGTGAACAGTTTGACAATTCCTCAAAAAAATTAATCTTAGCATTATCACTTAACATAGCAGTTACAATTCTCAGTGAATACTCGAGCAAGACAGTCAATTCTAATTATAACCTCTCACAACCTTGTAAATAAATGTCTTAGTGGCATTTTTTCTTAATAATGTAAAAGTAGATAAAATTAAACGTTCATCAGCTGTTGAGCAGATAAATAAGATGCAGCATATGGAATATTATTGAGACATAAATATTGAAGAATGGTATCTGTTACCTCATGTATGAACCTTGAAGACATTATGCTAAATTAAAGTAGGCCAAAGACAAGATTCCTATGATATGTGATTCTACAGATATTAAATATCTGGAATAGCTAGTCTACAGAGACAAAATGCAGCTTAGGGGTCCCCAGTGGCAGGCCGGAGTGGAGACGTGTTGGCTACGGTTCTTGGTTGGGACAAAGCACAAAAAGCAATGGAAAGGAAAAAGAGCTTATTCTGGCTCAGGAGTTTCCGGGACAGCCCGCAGTGGTGGAAGCAGGCAGCCGGGACTCACATCTCCACAGATCTGGCAGCAAAGAGCAGAGATGCTGACACTCGGCCTGCTATCCTCTTTCCTCACGTTGTTTACACTTGGCTCCCAGAGCGTGCCATCCACATCCTGGGTGGGGCTTCCTTCCTCACTTAAGCTCCTCAGGAAGCCAAATGTGCCTCTAATTCCAGTCCAGTTGACAAAGACTGTCAGTCAGTCAGTCAGTCCCGGGCAGTATTCTGGTGTGGCTTGAATGTAAAGTGTTACTATAGGCTCGTGTGTTTAACCGCATGGGTGCCAGCTGGTGGCCCTGTCTGGGAAGGCGTTGGAGCCTTTGAGACATGCGGCCTGGTAAGGAAAGTTACTAGAGGAAACTCCTAAGAGTCATAATGGCCCCGCTACTGGTAAGCTGTCTGCTTCCTGACCCACGAAGACATTCTATTTCTAAATAAAAAGATTAGTTTTATAGTACGTTAGAAATACTGAAAGGCAAATTTCTTAGTATACAGATTACATATTTCAATAAAGCTATTTAAAGATAAACACCTCACCACAAAAGCACAGAAAACAGAAACAAACAAAAAATCAGGTAGTGTAAGACCCGAAAGAAAAACGGGGGCACCCCCCGAACCCCACGCCTCAAAGCCGGCACCCCAATCACACACAAGAAACAGCCTTGATGCAATTTGCAAGAGGGATTATAATTTCCAGAGCTCTGGGGGGTCACAGTCTCACCATGCAGGGTGAAAGAAGTGAGCTGCTCAGGCAGAATTGGATTGGCTTTTTATAGGCTTATAACAGAACCCGCCTACCACAAGCTTCTAAGCCAATCAGTTCAAACCATCCGAGCCCCCTACTCTCTGAGAACAAATCAGCCTCCCACAGAGGCCAGATGGGACCTGGTTAAGTCATTTCCGCTTACGTGGCCGCCAAGCACAGGGTCACGCCCACCCTCCCCCACTGGCAGGCATTGGGGACCTAAGCGCCCCCAGGCAGGAGCTCCGCAGCCCCCACGCAGTGATTCTGCCAGCCCCAAGCTGCGCTTGTCTTTGCCATAGCTGCTCTGCGGAGGCAAGACGGGAAAAGGCGCCAGGGACACTCCCAGAGGTTCCCAGCTAGACCCTGGAGGTGAGTGTGATATGTGCACACTTCCAGGCCAACAAAGAGTGGACTGAACCTCTGCTCCTTTGGGGTCACCCAAGACTCAGGCACGGGGGATTCCTAGCTTTCAACCTTATCCTTTCATTAGGACTTACAAGAAATAACAATGTGATCGTATGAAAGAAAGCCAACGGTGCAGCCACCTGCCTGCCGGTGGTAGCTACTGTGGCTACTCTTGCTTGTCAATGTATCTACATCTAGAATAACTAAAACCCAAGCGGCTGGGCACACCTGTGCGGGATGGTTCTCTTTACGAGATCCTCTGAAGTGGGAAGACCCATTTTTACTCTGGATCTTTTTGGAGGTGAGAAGATCCACCTTTAAGCTAGGCCTTCCCTTCGGCTGGCAGACTATATAAAGGGCGTGGACGGAAGCTTGCTCTCTGCCTGCTTGCTCTCACAGTCAACAGCGAGTCCTTCACTGGCATTAGAGCCTGCTGCTTCGGGATTCCAGTACACACAGAAGACCATCTGAGACACCCATCCTCGCAGACTGATCAACTACTGGATTCTTGCACCTTCCACTGGTAGTCAGCAGTCAACAACAGGATATCTGAGAGGAGTCCTAGTGAGGTTTCAGTATTGATAGAGTAGCAGACGCCAGAGGCCTTGAACCAGACCAGTGGCTCATACTGTGGACATACTGTGATACAGTACAGCTTCCAAAATGAGATTTTTTTTTCTGGCCACAAACAACTTGGGAAGGAAAAGATTATTTCATCATACAACTTTCAGTTCATAAGCTCTACCACTAAGGAGAGAAGGTAAGAACTCAAGGTAGGAACCTGGAGGCAGACACTGAAGCACAAACCGTGGAGGGTGCTGCTTACTGGTTTGCTCACCCTGCTTCCTCATAGTACTTAAGAGTGTCAGCCCAGAGGTGGCGCCACCCACCGTGGTCTGGACCCTCCCACATCAATCACTAGCCAAGAAAATGCCTACAAGCCCATCTGCTGTAGGCATAATCATAACTGAGGTTCTCCTTTCCAAAACAACTCCAGCTTGTGCTGAGTTGCCATAAAAGTAGCCAGCACGACTATATAAATATTCATGTGTTACAGTATTGGGCAAATAGAAACAGAATAGATATTTGTTTAATGATTGGGAGAACATAACTTTGTCTTTTTCTGCTGTAAGTATGAGTGTTAAGTCCTTTTAGTTAAATAGAAAATAACTGGAAATAAAAGTTTCCTGCTGAAGATTTTGAAGAGGAAAAAGTAAGAATGGGCGGACTATAACCTTGGATTTAAAATAAGGTATCTTCAAAACTTGGCTCTTAACACAGCAGGACTTTAAGAGTGATTAATACAGCATGGTGGGCTCCTGAATGCATACTGGTTGATGTTTTTGTTGCTGTGATGACAATATCTGATAGAACAACTTAAGGGCGGTGTTTTGGGTGCTTGTTTGCCACTATGACAAAACACCAGGACCAAGGCAACTTATAAAAGAGAATGTTCGTCTTGGGGCTCACAGTTCCAGAGGGTTAGAGTCCTTGATCTTTCCTGTGGTTTGAATCAGAATGGTTCCCAAAAGCTCATGTATTTGAATGCTTAGTCAACAGTCACTATTAGAAAGGATTAGGAGGTGTGGCCTTGTTGGAATAGGTGTGGTGTTGTTGGAGGAAGTACGTCTCTGGGGGTGGGCTTTGAGGTTTCAAGAATCCCATTTCAAGCCCATTGTCTCTCCCTGCTGCCTGTGAATCCAGATGTAGAATCTCAGCTACTTCTCCAGCACCGTATCTGCCTGGGTGTGCCACCATGCACCCACCATGATAATGGAATAAACCTCTGAAACTGTAAGCAAGCCCCAATTAAATGCTTTCTTTTATAAGAGTTGGCATGGTCATGGTGTCTGCTCACAAGACTAGAACACTAACTAGGACAATCATCATAACAGGAAGCAGGAAAGCAGGCAGGCATAGTGCTGGAACAGAGACTGAGAGAGACTGGGAATGGTACCATAGGAGTGTCTCAACCCGTCAGCTGCCCAAGTAACGACACAGAGACTTTTTATTCATGAATGCTTAGGCCTTAGCTTAGGCCTGTTTGCAGCGAGCTCTTAAACTTAAATTAATCCATTTATTCTAATCTGCCATATGGCCCATTACCTATCCTCATTCCCAGCACCTGTCTCTTCCACCTCCCGTCCGCCTGGCAAATTCCCCCATGCCTCATTCTTTCCCAGAGTTCCTATCTCTGCCTGGAAGTCTCCTCTCCTCTCCGTCCCAGCTATTGGCAGTTCAGCTCTTTAGTAAACCAGTCAGAAGGTGCCTTAGGCAGGTGAGGAAGGAAAGAGACACAGCTTCACACAGTACACAAAGATTATCCCAAGAGAATGGCATGGACTTTTTGTTTTGTTTTGTTTTGTTTTGTTTTTCAAGATTGGGTTTTTCTGTGTAGCTCTGGCTGTACTGGAACTAGCTCTGTAGATCAGGCTGGTCTTGAACTCACCTGCCTTTGCCTCTCAAGTGTTGATATTAAAGGTATGCACTACTACCAGGCCAGCATGGACTTTTGAAACCTCAAAGCCCACTCCAGTAACACACATCTTCTTTAGCAATGCCTTATATCCTAACTTTTCCAACACGTTCCACCAACTGGCGACCAGGCATTCAAATATATGAGAAATGGGGGCTATCTCATGCAAATCTCCATAGGGAGAAATGGTTTAGTTTAGCTTCAATCTATCTTAGCAGGGCCGCATGGCAGTCACTGGACACATGGTGGATGTCTTAGGGCTTCTACTGCTGTGAAGAGACACCATGACCACAGCAACTTTTATAAAGAAAGGCATTGAATTGGATCTAGCTAACAGTCCACTATTGTCATTGTGGGGGAACATGGTAGCACGCAGGCTGTCATGGTGCTGGAGAAGGAACTGAAGGTTCTACATCTTGATCCACAGGCAGCTGAATGAGACTGCCCCTCTAGGCCTAGCCTGAGCATATGAGACCTCAGAACCCACCTCCACAATGACCCACTTCCTCCAGCAAAGCCACACCCACCCCAAGAAGGCCACATCTCCTCAAAGTGTCACACCCTATGGGCCAAACATTCAAACACATGAGTCTAAGGGGCCCATTCCTTTTCAAACCACCACAGTGAAGGCTCTTCATGTCATAGTACGACAGGAAGACTGGAGGATCAGGAGCCAGGTATCACTTCCAAAGGTCCATGCTTACGGACACACTAGCCATCTCCTACACGCCCCTCATGCTTAGTTAGCACAGTGCTTTCTTAGCAGGCAGGAAGCCCTGGGTTTGATCCCTAGAAATACAGACACTGGGCATGGTAGTGTACACTTGAAATCCCAGAAGGATCAGAAGTTCAAAGTCATCCTGTATGCTACATATCAAATTCAAGGCCAGCATGGCATATATGAGACCCCGTCTCCAAAAAAAGTAAATAAATAATAGTTTAAAAAAGCAAAACCAGACAGACAGACACACACCAAGGGCTTGGGGGAAAGAGTAGCAATATAGTAAACTGAGAAAGCTCCAATTCCCACTAACCTAGGACCCTGCATTTCGCTCAGGGAATCCTCCATAGTACATCAGTGTAAAATATTCCTCACTTCCTATACCTCCCTCCATATTAACTTCCAAATCTTCTTTTCTTTACTTTCTGTTCATTTCCACGGGTCAAGAATAAAACCCCCACCACAAATTTTGAGCCAAATTTGAAGCAAAATTTAATTAAATAGTGGTCAGGATGCCGGGTGGTAGTGACATATGCCTGTAATCCCAGCACTCTGGGAGGCAGAGGCAGGCAGATTTCTGAGTTCGAGGCCTGCCTGGTCTACAGAGTGAATTCCAGGACAGCCGGGGCTATACAGAGAAACCCTGTCTCAAAAAAAAAAAACAAACAAACAAAAAAAACAAACAAAAAAACAAAAAAAAAAACAAAATCCAAAATCCAAAATCCAAAATCCAAAAAATAAAAAAATAAAAAAATAGTGGTCAGGATGATGGATTCTGGCCAGGTCCGTTACCGAGTTCCAAGAAAATGGCACTGAGTCACATTTTGCAGAGGCTTACAAAGGCAAGCTCATAAGGCCACACACACTGTATTTCCTACCAGGTCTAATCAGGGGCAGGCATATATGCTGACATACTTCCTGTCTGAGCTGCCTCTATCCAATCGGATGCAGGTGTACTTCCTGACATATTTCCTGCCCACATACCACCTGCCTATGTGTGATCAAACACATTCGGAGCAGGTAGGTCAAACTCGGGGAGTGAGGCATGTGGCCACCAGCATTTCAGGAACTGCCTGCCCTTGGACAAGGGGACAACAGGTTAGGGCCCTTTTTGTGTTATGGATCTCTCCCGCACAGTCACCAAAACTTAAAACATGAACCTCGGCACTCACGTTTCCCTCAGGACATGGTTTCCACAAAGCTGAGGTAGCCTTGAGCTTTGCTTCAGCCCATTAGAACGCAGCAGAAACAGTGATGTAAGAATTCACGGCAGACCTTAGGAGGCCTTGCTTGTTCCGGCTTGTTCTGGAAGCCTTTTACCACGGAGGAGCCAGCCAGGATGAGTCTGTCGGTGAATGAGACACTACCTGTCCCAACGGAGGCATCGAGACCAGCCCACAGCCAGTTGTCTCTCAAACGCATCAGACAACCTGGGACCACACCAGCAGCAGAAACTGACCCACAAGAGACCACCGCCTCCTGAGTGACAGCTCAGATTACAACTGCGGCAGCTGGCCAGCTGACTCTCCGCCAGGGACTTGCTGTGTCTTTGTCACTGAGGTTTTGTGGTTGTTTGTAAGGCAGAATTGACTGGGTTTGCATTCTCCAGAACTAACTGGTCAATTAAACTTGAGAGCAACAAGGTTGCTGGAGAGCGAGCAGAGGCTGCAGTGAGGAGGGATGAGCACTCTCATTACGTACCTGACAGGACCTCTGCTACCCCAACTGGAAGCCCTAGAGCAGGGAACTGCGCTCCACTGATAGGTTACTTCTCGCTGGTGAAATGAGGCAATTCAGTGGAGCCAGATTAGAATATATCAAAGGCAGGCAGGTTTTGGCAGAGTTCACTGGCCCCAAGGACCAAGACCAGGGAAGGCACCCTAGGGAGAGAGTGGGGAGGGGTAAAAGAAAGAGAGAAAGGGGCGCATGCAGAGAGAGAAGGAGAGAGAGGGGAGACCAAAATGTCTGGATTATAAAGGGGAGAGACTCTGGGGAAGGGGCAGCCCAGTCCATAGGCTGGAAAGTTCAGAGTTGGGGGCAGGGTATGCTGGGTAGAGACTGAAGGATGCTGGGAGAAACTGGGGGTGGGGATCGGCTTTGATATGTAAAATATGCACCTCAGTCTGTAGTCCCTGGTGTTCAAAACCAAACCCACTCCAAGCACACTGGGCAAGCCTGTTGAGCTAAAGCTGCCAGAGCTGAGACCCTTACAGTGGCAGGCTGCAGGCCTCCAGCCTTTTGTGCCCGTGAAAATGGCTTTTTCTAGCCAGGCAGTGGTGGCACATGCCTTCAACCCCAGCACTTGGGAGGCAGAGGCAGGCGGATTTCTGAGTTTGAGGCCAGCCTGGTCTACCGAGTGAGTTCCAGGACAGCCAGGGCAACACAAAGAAACCCAGTCTCAAAACCCCCACCCCCGCACCACCACCCCCCAAAAAGAAAGTGGCTTTTTCTTCTCAAGCCAATGTTTTTGTTTTGTTTTGGTGAGACAGGGTCTCCGCATAGCTCAGGCTGGACTTTAGCTAGCTCGGCTGGGTGTGGTGACACACCTTTAATCCCAACACCAGGGAGGCAGAGGCAGGCAGATCTCTGATTTCTAGACTAATCTCATCTACAGAGCAAGTTCCAGGACAGCCAGAGATAGTTAGAGAAACCCTGTCTAGACAAAACAAAACAAAAAAACAACTTATGATCCATCTGTCTCAGATGATTGTGCTGGGAGTTTAGGTACATGTTTACATGCCTGGCTGTATTTTATTAGCCTTCTGATGTTAAGGATTGAATCCAGGACCTCAAGCATGCTAAGTTCCACCCCCACCCCACCCCCACCCCACCCCCACCCTGAGCACAATACATTTTTACTTAAGGAATTACTCAAGTAATTCTTCCCGTGGCCCGCCATGGTCGTTTTCGTTCCTCTAAAACCGGACAAGATTTATCTTAACGATTGCCCTTTTGTAAGAAGTAACACTATCTCTACAGTGGTCCTGTCAGCCTTACACAGTGATTACAACCAGATAAAGAGATGATCATCCATAAATCAAGGGAGAGTTCTGGAGCCGGCCTGCTTCAGCTCCCCTATATTCAAACTGCCTGGTTATTAGCAACCCAGAGGGATGCACTGCAGATTAGCGAGGCAAAGCACACTTGTGATGCTCCAGACATCTGGGCATGCACTGCGAGCGAGAATCTGAAAGATGACTCAAATCTTGTTCTGGATGAAATCGCTATTAGAAAATCACACACGGCTTCCACTGTGTTTGCACGGGAGTGCATAGTCAGGCAGCGGGCATAAAACCAGCAGTGGGCTTGTTATTACTTGGCTCTTTGACAGAGTCTTGCTATGTTGCCCAGGCTGACCTTGAACTCATAGTAATCTCCCTGCCTCTGCCTCCCAAGGGCTGGGAGCACAGATATCTGCCATCATGCCTGCCTCCTGTAGCAGTTTAATAAAGGATTCATAGAACACTCTCAATAGGCCAATTATTAGAAAGGTACCAGGCAGAAACCCAGTGGGTAATTTTTTTTTTCACAGTGATGTCCGCAACAATCAAGAAAGAGTTCATAAACCTTGCTGATGGCCAAGCAAGACTTTCCTGAAGGAAGATTTGAGTGCCAGTTATTTGTCAAGCGCTTGTTGTGTAAGGCAAATCCACTTTTCAGTGTGCGTTTAGGGAACTGCATTTTAGAGTGTGCTTTCTCTACTATCCTTTCTCAATTTCTTTTTCCTCAGCTCCCACATCTGCCAGTGATGGCGGCTCACCTCCCCGGGGTTTGGCTCAGCCGTAACTGGGTTTTCTTGTCCTGGAGGACTCAGAATGCATCCTTCTTGGGCAGCTTTGCATTCTTCTTCTCCGTCACTATTCATCAGAGGAAAGCAAGGAAACCAAGAAGCACTGATGGGAGCTGCTCACGGTCTCCTCTTAATCCTCCCCAGCCAAGCAGCCTCACTTCCCACTGATGGGCACCCCAAGACTGCAACCTGCTAGTCTCTGTCTAGAGGAATTCCATTGCCCAGATGGCAGCTAGAGTTTCATTCAACAGAACTCTTCCATATTTCTTTGGTTAAACTATACAATTCTGTTGATAGCAGAACCCCTAGCCACATATGGACCACAAAACAACAACTCCTAGAAAGTGCTTCCGTTTTCTCCATCCCAAGATCCTTGCATACTTCCAATGCATGATACAGAGCCATGTGAAGGTCTCAGGTATAATGTATATGCAGCATCCCAGAAGATTGAGCCCCATCAGCTCTGTGTATTGGCTCTGCCTCTGTACTTCAGTTACATCCTGTGTGTGCTGCTTCTGGGTATGTACACACATCTCAAATATATACGTGTGTGTGTGTGTGTGTGTGTGTGTGTGTGTGTGTATGAGACACTTGATATAGGATGCACAAGAAACCTTTAAAGACAAGTCTTAGCTCATCCAATAAAAGCAGATCTATAGAACTCAGGAGCATAAGACCCAAACCTTGCAGAATAACACTCACGGACCAAGTGACCATTGTTAGTCCTTCTCTTCAAATAACGATGAAGCCTAACTTGAAAGATCGGGGCTTTTAGGAACTGTACCCTCAGGTTCCAAATATGATAAAAAATACCTTCAGGTATCAAACTCGGGGGAGCTTTCCTGAGAGAAGGTCATTTGTATTCAGAACCTTCACACATTTGAAAATGAAACTGTTGGTTGTTTATTTATAGATCTCAGACCTTCTACCATTCTTCTCACAGGCTGTATTAAATCCTTGTCCTTTGATTCCTTCTCTGCATTCCAGCCCACAGGGTAACCTTTCGAAAAGATTTCCCTCCCTCCCTCCTTCGGTCTGCTCCAGTCTTTCTCCTAACTCTTCCTTGTCACTTTGGGTTTTTCAGCTGCTGCACTTCCGGCTTTGCCATCTGTGAAATGGGAGGATACCAGCTCCCTCATAAGAAGTTACTGAGACTAAAACGAGTGAGTGCATTTTATAAGATTGCTTAGTGGCTTGAACAACAGAAATTCACTGCCTCGCTCGTTTTGAAAGCTGTGTGTCTCACACAGTGGCAGAAGGAAGCTCTGCTCCCTCCCACGGCTTCTGGGACTCTCGCAGCTCCTTGGTTCTAAGCCTAATTTGACCTGTTTCCTGTGTAGATGCTCTATGACCAGATTTCTCTTTTCTATAAGACACCAGCCATATTGGATTAGGAGCTCACCCTATTCCAGTATAAGGTCATGTAGTTACATATGTAGAAACTCGAATCCAAATAAAGTCACATTGTATAGCAGTAAGATGCTAACAGGGATTGTAAGGAGACTCAGTTCAACTCATTCCATATATAAACCCCCCGGATCATCTCTTGGCACAGAGCAGGCACTGTGTACACTTCCATTCCTTGTTGAGTATGTACTGCTATAGTTTGGATGTGCTATATCCCTTGAAGGCTCCCATGTTAAAGCTCGGTCCCCGGAAGATGGTGCTAGTAGGTGGGGCTTGCTGGAAGTTAGGCCATCTGGGGCATACCACTGAAGGACATTTTGGAAACTCCAGCCATTCCTGACTCTCTCATTTTACTTCCCAGCTATGAATGAGGTAATCACCTCTGTTACACACTCCTGTCAGGATGTACTATGCCATCATAGGCCAAAGGCAAGAAAGCCAGCCGATAAGCAAATGGATGGAACTAGAAAATATCATCCTGAGTGAGGTAATCCAGACCTAAAAGACATGCTTGGTATATATTCATTTATAAGTGGATATTAGCCACAAAGTATAGGATACCCATACTACAATCCACAGTCCCAAAGAAGCTAAATAACAAGGAGGGTCCAAGGGAGGAATCTTACTCAGAAGGGGATAAAATAGTCTTTGGAGGCAAATAGAGGGAGGGAACTGGGTGGGAAAGAGGATGGGGAGAGGGGATCAGGTGTGGGGAGAGCCTTGAGAGAAGACCAGGAGAGTGAATGGAAATCAGCAACTGGCAGGGGTGGCGGTGTGGGGGATGGTGGGAGTGGCAAGGGGTGGGGTGGCAGGGTAGAAGGTGGTGGTGGTGGTGGTGGTGGGTGGTGGTGGTGTCTCTCTAGGATGTGTCAGAGACCTGGGACTGGGGAGGCTTCTGGGAGTCTTTGAGGGTGACTCTAGCTGAGAACCCTGGCAGTGAATGATATGGAGTTGAAGTGGCCTCCTCCTGTAGCCAGGCAGGGCCCAGTAGAGGGATACGGATGCCAACCCACCCACACAACCTTCCACCCAAAATTTGTCCTGCCTGAAAGGAGTGCCGGGACAAACATGGGGCAGAGACTGAGGGAATGACCAAACAATGACTGGCCCAACTTAAGACCCATACTGTGGACAAGAACCAATCCCTGACACTACTAATGATACTCTGTTATGTTTGCAGACAGATACCTAGTCTAAGTATCCTCTAAGAGGCTTCACCCAGCAGCTGACTGAAACAGATGCAGAGACCCACAGTCAAACATTAGGTAAGCTCAGCAAGTCTTATGGAAAAATTGGGGGAAGGATTGAGGAACCCAGAGGGAATAGCAACTCCACGGGAAGACCAACAAAATCAACTAACCTGGACCTTTGGGCCTCCCAGCGACTGAACCACCAAGCAAAAACAAAAACAAAAACAAAAACAAACAAACAAAAACAAACAAACAAAAAACCCAGTATACATGGGCTGGACCTAGTCCTGCACCCACATATGTAGTAGATGTGCAACTTAGTCTTCATGTGGGTCCCCCAACAACTGGAGAGGGGCTGTCCCTGACTTTATTGCCTGCTTGTAGATCCCCTTCCCTTAACTGGGCTGCCTCACCTGGCCTCAGTGAGAGAGGATGCAGTGACTTGATGTACCAGAATGGGTTGGTACCCAGGGGGGACATCCCCTTCTTGGGGGAGAAGGGGAGGGGGGAAGGAGGGGGACTTGTGAGGAGGGCTGAGAGGAGGAGGGTCTGTGATCAAGATGTACAGTGAATAAATAAATAAATTAATGGAGAAAAGAAAGAAAGCCAGTTGATCAGGAACTGAAATGTCTGAGACTTTGGGCTAAAACAAAACTCGCATTTTCTTGAGCATTTGTAGCAGTGAATCTGTCATAGGCCTGTTCTTCACTGAGTCATGATAGAGGGCGATCAACTGTCTCACTTTTCTCAGGACTAGTAATGTGTGGGAGTAAGAGCTTTGGAGGGGTAGGATTTTCAGTAGCCACAGTAACCACAGTAACCCAGTGAGAAGGTCTAGTCATTTTCCCTCAAGGTGAACAAGATAGGGAGATAGAAGATCCTCAAGGCCACAACAGAAGCGCCGTGCCGGACTGCTAGATTCCTCCCCACCCTGTGTCTGTGTTCTTGATGGTCTTCACGAATGATCAGGCATGACCGAGCATCTCTAATTTAAGCACTCACAAGGCTGAATTACAAGTTTATTCTTGTATAATGAGAATCTCTCTATAAATAAATAAACAAAAATGTCAACATCCTTGACATCACAAGTAGCTATGTGACTGAGCTCTGGCCAATAGGAGATGGCAGATGCTGCCTAGAGAAATCTGTCAAATGGAGGAAATATACTCGTCTTTATCATTTCCTCTGTTGACCAGTACTTATATGTAATGTCTGGACTAGTGCAACTATCTTGAGTCACAATATGGAAACCAGAGTCTAAGGACTTAAAAGAAGCCTGGACCCTTGATTATCATGGAGAAGAAACATATCTGCCAGAGACCTTGTCTGTCTATATTTCATTATTTTTCTTAAGAGTGAAACTTCTATTTTGTAGGCTGTGATTGTTTTTTAGGGCTCCCAGTCATGTACGTAATACAAATCCAACTACTACACACATTACAGTTTATTTTAAGAGATCCAGGAAAGGTGTTATGTGGGAAAAGGAAATGTTCTGAACAAAAGCCAGTACACATCACTTCTTGCAACCAAAAGACAAACAGCTTCTGATTTTGATAGAGTAGATAAATCATTTTAAGATTCCTAATAAGTTAAAGGAAATCTCCACGGGCTAAAAGAGAATAAGGAACCATCACCAGAGTGTTAAAAATAGCTGACACACAAATGCCGCTGGTCCGAATGTTTTACACGGCTTAGCTCATTCACTCCTCACAATTGTCCCATAGGACACTCTTTGTCCCCTCATTTTACAGAAAAGAAACAGACTCAAAGGCTACAGAAGATAAAGTGACAAGATACAATGGAGACACGGCCACAATTCTAGACAGGACAAGAGAAAAGAATTAAGGCAAGGAGACACTTGAGAAGATTAACTCAATGGTAAAACACTGCTTAGCATGCATGAAGCCCTAGGTCTATGTATAATGAGAATCTCTCTATAAATAAATAAGCAAAAATTTGTCCCCAGCAGAGAGAAGATGATGATTGGAAATTATTCAAGACAATACAAATCATGAGCTTTCAGAGTAATGAAGTAACAAATATCAATTTGATTTCTAAGATATTGATACAAAATATTAGTTAAATATACTGTGTACTTGAGAATTGGCACTAACCCAGGGTTGGGGATTTAGCTCCAATGGTAGAGCCCTTGACTAGCAAGGGCAAGGCTCTGGGTTCGGTCCTCAGCTCTGCAGGAAAAGAAAAGAGTTGGCACTATCCTAAGTATTGTAAATTACATTGATCAAATTTCTCTCTCTCTCTGCCGTGTGTGTGTGTGTGTGTGTGTGTGTGTGTGTGTGTGTATGTGCATGTATAGGTAGATGACTTACTCCTGAGAGTCCATTCTCTCTTCCCAGGTCCTGGTGATCCAACTCAGGAAAAAAGACTTGGATGTAGGTGCCTTTACAGGCTGAACTATCTCACCAGTCTCAGATGATTTAGTCTTTCCAACAACTTTAAGGAACTGTCCCCACTTAGTAATGAAAACCAAGGCAGGAACATATACTAACCAACCATCCTCAGCTCACAGAGCTTTCAAATGGTGGATCCAGGATTCAAAGTCAGACCGTATGATTAAAATATTATACCTTTCAACCACTTCTTTATAAAATCTTCTCTGATGAAAAGCTGTGGCTAGGGATATATAAGTACAGAGCATATGGCAGCTGAAGACACAGGGCTTTTCATGGCCCAACAGAACATCAACATGTTGATGGTGATGTTCTTTGTCCATGCTGAGTAACAGCAATCACTAGCCACACACTCGGAACTGAAGAACTAACCTTTACATTTTTTTAATGTCTTCCCTCCCTCCCTCCCTCCCTCCCTCCCTTCTTTCTTTCTTTCTTTCTTTCTTTCTTTCTTTTTCTCTTTCTTTCTTTGTTTTTTCTTTCTTTCCTTGTTTTTTTTTTTCTTTCTGTATGTGAGTACACTTTCACTCTCTTCAAACACACCAGAAGAGAAGAGGACATCTTATCCCATTACAGATGGTTGTGAGCCACCATGTGGTTGCTGGGAATTGAACTCAGGAAGAGCAGTCAGTGCTCTTAACCACTGAGCCATCTCTCCAGCCTCTAAACTTTACATTTTATCTACTTTCAATAAACCAAAACTTATATTTAAGTCCCTACAAGTAGCTAATGGTTACCATATCACGTAGCACAGGTCCAAGGTTAACGAGGACAAGTGTACCACCTGTCCTCATGACCTTATGCAGAAATAGCTGGGTGACTCCCAGCTTCTTAAGTAGGGCATAATTACAATTGCCCCAAACTAGCTTTTAATTGCTAATAAAGAACTGTATACACGTTACGTTTAAACTATTATAAGGAATAATATATGCACATTAATAATGGGATGTCTAGCCGGGCGGTGGTGGCGCACGCCTGTAATCCCAGCACTCTGGGAGGCAGAGGCAGGCGGATTTCCGAGTTCGAGGCCAGCCTGGACTACAGAGTGAGTTCCAGGACAGCCAGGACTACACAGAGAAACCCTCTCTCGAAAAAACCAAAAAAACCAAACCAAAACAAAAAAATTAAAAAAAAAAGGGATGTCTAGAGCTAGGAAGCATGAGAAGAAGCCTGCAGAGTTCTGAGAGGTGTTGGTGGGCTTGGGGGTGAGCCAAGCACAGCAGATGCCCACCATGCCTTCTGGGGTCACAGGCCGTGACTCTGTCACATGCTGCCCACAGCAAATCGAAGGGATAACCAAAGGGACAGGATTGCCCACATTATTTGACCTACATTTTTCTTTCTTTTCCTGCACTATACATAGTAGAAAATAGCTAAATTAAATGCATATTCTAAATATAGGTGTGTATAGACACAAATTGTAAACTTTGGCAGTATAAATTATACTAGGATTTAGAATACTAGGGTTTTTTTGTTTGTTCTGGGTTTGTTTGGTGTTTTTGTTGTTTTGTTTTGTTTAGTTTTCCAAGACAGGGTTTCTCTGTGCAGTGGCTGTCCTGGAACTCACTCTGTAGACCAGGCTGGCCTTGAACTCAGAGATCCATTTGCCTTTGCTTCCCCAGTGCTTGAATAATAGGTATGCACCATCAACACCTGACTTTAAGATTCTAGGTTTTAAGATATATGCTAAATATTTTACATTTATCTTCATTTTAGATACACTTTTAATAAAAAACTTTAATTATGTGTCTGTTTGTGCAGGTGCTGCTGAGGCCAGAGGTGTCAGATCCTCTTGGAGTTGGAGTCACAGGTGGTTGTGAGCCGTGGGGCTAGGGATTGAACCTGAGCCGTTTGCACAGAGTCTGCACTTGTGACTGCTGAGCCATCTCTGCAGCCCTGGTACTAGTTTCCTATTGTGTATAACAGGTCACTACAAACCTAACAAACAACAGCCATTAACTCACAGTTCTGTATGTTAAAATCCCAGACTACCAGTTCCAACTCACCCCAAACTACAGATCATCTCAATTTAAAAAAAGAATAAAAGCTGTCGTAGGCAGGGTTTCATTGCTGTAAACAGACACCATGACCACAGCAACTCTTATCACAGAAAACATTTAACTGGGGCTGGCTTTCAGTTTCAGAGGTTCAGTCTGTTATTACCGTAGCAGGCAGCATGGCGGCATATCAGCAGACATGGTGCTGGAGGAGCTGTGAGTTCTACATCTTGTTCTACAGGCAGAAAAAGGAAACCATGTTCTACAGTGATTGTAGCTTGAACATATAAGAGAGTTCAAAGCCCACCCCCACAGTGACACACTTCTTCCAACAAGGCCACACCTTCTTCAACAAGGCCACACCTCCTACTAGTGCCACTCCCTATGGGCCTAGAATTGAAACACAAGAGACTAGGGGTCATTCCTGTTCAAATCTCCACAGAGGCCCTGCTGAATTTACTATTTACAAGGCTAGCAACAAGGTGTGGGCCAAGCCGGCTCTTCTCTGGAGCCTCTGGGGCAGAGTCTGTTTGCAATGGCAGGAGAATCTGGTTCTTTGTGGTAGTAGGACTGGGGCAGACATTTGTCACTGTCTACCTCCTAAAAGCTGCTCCTTGGACTTTTCTACATGACCCCTTCTACTCTTCATGCCAGTACTGACATCGCAAAGCCTTCATGTGCTTTGAGTCTCTGGCTTCTTCTGAGATCAGCCAGAGACATCTCTGCGTTAGAAGCTCATGCCATGGCTGCCGCCGTGTTAGGGCCAGCCAGAATGACCTTCACATGCCAGCAGTCACAGCAAGGAGACTCACCACCCTCACAGGCTTTGTCTCTACTGAGAAGGGTCACTGGGGATAACCCCAGAATTCTCTCTACCATGAACATGTCTCATCTCCTTTCAAAATGACCCAAGAGAAGACTGTTCATAAGTTGAAAAAGTTCTTCAACCTACAAACTTTCTCTAATACTGCTTTTTAAACCTGCCATGTCTTGAAAGTCAGTGAAATAAGATTATATAACATTTGTATTTAAAATTAAGTCAGGGCTGGGGATAGCTCTTGGTGGAATGAATGCTTCTATATTACACGCAAGACCCTTGGTTCAATTTCCCAATACCAAATACCCCTTTGGTTCACCTAAATGTCAAAGAACTTGGGTTCCAGGTTACAATGGGACACCACCAATCCCAGCTACTAGGGAAGTGATGCAGGAAGATTGCTTGAGGCCAGAGCTCAGAGCCAGGCTGGGAAATAGTGAAACTCCATCTCAAAAATAAACTTGGAAAAATTTGACCAACATATGCTGAGCCTTTGTGATGGAACAGAGACCATCTCTCATGCAGCCGAGGATTCCCACACTCCTCTCTGACCTTCTTGGCCTTTGATCTTTGCTTCAGTCAGACGCAGCCTACGTGACTTCCAAGGACAGGGAGACAAACGGGGAGGGCAACTGTCAGCCACTGAGTGGCAGCCACTCAGCTGCTGAAGGACCCTAGACATGCCTTCACGGGGACTCTAGTGACCAAAGGAACCCAAGAGAGGACCCAGCCGCAGTTCACCTAAAGCATTCGAGGGGCCAGTGAAAGAACTTTGTTAACAAATATCTTGTCAGAAAACAAAACCCCAGAAAAGACAGTAATCAGTAAACCGGTAAGAAGTTGAGAAATAATAAGGTCAGAAACTAGTCAAAGGAGCTGAAACACAGAAAGCCCAGAACTGAGCACAGAGCCCTTAGCAAGAAACCAAAGTCCTGTCTGTGTGCTGTGTGTTCACATACATGAGTATGAGGGCTGGGGCCTGGGGGGCGGGGAACCTTGGCAGAGTGCTTCACTAGCATGTTTGAGACCGTCATTTCAACTCTACTACAGATAAACAGCATACACATCACACACACACACACACACACACACACACACACACACACACACCCCTGGTGGTCAGGGGGGAGGGGCTGGGATGTTGGTCCATTGTTGAAGTTCTGGTGCTGTTCTTGGTAGGGCACAGTTTCGTCAGACAATGTTTTTCCATAGCCTCCTCTCCAGCACTGTCTTTCCTGTTTCCCTGAAAGAGAGCTGCCCAACAGAACCATGCTCTGGTCTGAATGGACCCTACACTGACCCATGAAAAGGCCAACACCTATCAGTGCCAGCCAGGAGTACCAACCTGCCTCACTCCCGAAGACGTCTTCCATACTTTCCTGGCTCAGTTATGGACCCTGCCTTCCTTAGGAAGGTGTCTTGAACTGAATACAATCTCGGGTGCTGTCCCCTGCTCTTTAGGTCCTTTACCACTTGCTTTTCTACTTGTGGGAACTGACATTTAGCATTAGAACTGTGTGTAAAGGCATCTCACTCACCCATGTGAGACCCATCCAGTGAAAAGGTTTGATCTTATTCTGTGCCTTGCATTATAATACTATATCTTGAAGCCTTAGTGTATGTGTGTGTGTGTGCGTGCTCACACATCTGGATGTGGAGGTCAAAGGTCAACCTCATGCCATTCCTAAAGTGCAGTCTTCCTTGTTTTTTTGAGACAGGGTCTCTCACTTGGCATGGGACTCACAGATCAAGACAGGATCCTCCTGTCTCCACACTCCACCTGCCACCCTAATGCTGGCATCACCAGTGATAGCCACTGTGTCACATCAGGCATTTTAATGTGGATTTGGGGACGACATTTATATCCCCTTGCTTGCATAGCATGCACGTTACTGACTGAGCCATCTCCTCAATCCAAAATTTTGCTTCTTTTTTTTCTTTTTTTAAAAAAATTATTTTCTATATTCTTTTTTTACATTCCAAAGGCTTTAACCGGTCCAATTCCCCCTCACCATATGTCCCATAAGTCCTCTCTCCCCCCATTCCCCAATCACCCCCCCACCATTTCTCTGTTCTGGTACTCTCCTACAAAACTGGATTTAGTCTTTTCCAGACCAGGGTCCTCTCCATCCTTTTTCTTGAGAATCTTTTGCTTAGCTAATTGTGTCTTGAGTATTCAGAGCTTCTGGGCTCATTAATATCCACTTATCAGTGATTGCATTTCATGTGTATTCTTTTGTGATTGGGTTGACTCACTTAGGATGATATTTTCCAGATCCAACCATTTGCATACAAATTGCATGAATTCATTATTTTTAATTGCTGAGTAGTATTCCATAGTATAAATATACCACATTTTCTGTATCCATTCCTCCATTGAGGGACATCTGGGTTCTTTCCAGCTTCTGGCTATTATAAATAAGGCTGCTATGAACATAGTGGAACATGTGTCTTTATTGCATGCAGGGAAATCCTCTGGGTATATGCCCAGGAGTGGTATGACAGGGTCCTCTGGAAGTGTCATGCCCAATTTTCTGAGGAACCGCCAGACTGGTTTCCAGAGCGGTTGTAACATCTTGCAATCCCACCAACAATGGAGGAGTGATCCTCTTTCTCCACATCCTCGCCAGCACCTGTTGTCTCTTGAATTTTTAATCTTAGCTATTCTGGCTGGTGTGAGGTGGAATCTCAGGGTTGTTTTGATTTGCATTTCCCTGATGAATAATGATGTTGAACATCTCTTAAGGTGCTTCTCAGCCATCTGAATTTCTTCTGGTGAAAATTCCTTGTTTGGCTCTGTACCCCATTTTTTAATAGGGTTATTTGGTTCTTTGGGATTTAACTTCTTGAGTTCTTTGTATAGATTGGATGTTAGCCTTCTGTCGGATGTGGGGTTGGTGAAGATCTTTTCCCAATTTGTTGGTTGCTGTTTTGTCCTTCTGACAGTGTCTTTTGCCTTACAGAAACTTTGTAATTTTAAGAGGTCCCATTTGTCAATTCTTGATCTTAGAGCATAAACTATTGGTGTTCTGTTCAGGAACTTTCCCCCTCTGCCCATGTCCTCCAGGGTCTTCCCTAGTTTCTTTTCTATCAGTTTCAGTGTGTCTGGTTTTATGTGGAGGTCCTTGATCCACTTGGAGTTGATCTTAGTACAAGGGGATAAGAGGGGGTCAATTCGCATTCTTCTGCATGTTGACCTCCAGTTGAACCAGCACCATTAGTTGAAAAGGCTATCTTTTTTTTAATGGATGGTTGTAGCTCCTTTATCAAAGATCAAGTGACCATAACTCTGTGGGTTCATTTCTGGATCTTCAATTCAATTCCATTGATCTACTTGCCTGTTGCTGTACCAATACCATACAGTTTTTAGCACAATTGCTCTGTAGTACTGCTTGACGTCAGGGATATTGATTCCCCCAGAAGTCCTTTTATTGTTGAGAATAGTTTTAGCTATCCTGGGTTTTTTGTTACTCCAAATGAATTTGAGAATTGCTCATTATAGATCTATGAAGAATTGATTTGGGATTTTGATGGAGATTGCATTGAATCTGTAGATTGCTTTTGTCAAGATGGCCATTTTTACTATATTGATCATACCAATCCAAGAGCATGAAATATTTTTCCATTTCCTGAGGTCTTCTTCGATTTCTTTCTTCAAGGACTTGAAGTTCCTGTCATACAGATCTTTCACTTGTTTGGTTATAGTCATGCCAAGATACTTTATATTGTTTGTGGCTATTGTGAAGGGTGTTATTTCCCTAACTTCTTTCTCAGCCTGCTTGCCCTTTGAGTACAGGAAGGCTACTGATTTGCTTGAGTTGATTTCATAACCAGCCACTTTGCTGAAGTTGTTTATCAGCTGTAGAAGTTCTCTGGTGGAGTTTTTTGGGTCACTTACGTATACTATCATATCATCTGCAAATAATGATAGTTTGACTTCTTCCTTTCCAATTTGTATCCCTTTGACTTCCTTATGTTGTCTAATTGCTCTTGCTAGAACTTCAAGTACTATGTTGAAAAGATATGGAGAGAGAGGGCAGCCTTGTCTAGTCCCTTATTTTAGTGGAATTGCTTCAAGTTTCTCTCCATTTATTTTGATGTTGGCTACTGGTTTGCTGTAGATTGCTTTTACTATGTTTAGGTATGGGCCTTGAATTCCTGTTCTTTCCAGGACTTTTGGCATGAAAGGATGCTGAATTTTGTCAAATGCTTTTTCTGCATCTAATGAGATGACCACGTGGTTTTTTTCTTTTAGTTTGTTTATGTAGTGGATTACATTGATGGATTTCCGTATATTGAACCATCCCTGCATCCCTGGGATGAAGCCTACTTGATCATGGTGAATGATTGTTTTAATGTGCTCTTGGATTCGGTTGGCAAGAATTTTATTTAGTATTTTTGCATTGATATTCATAAGGGAAATTGGCCTGTAGTTCTCTTCCTTTGTTGTATCTTTGTGTGGTTTTGGTATCAGCGTAATTGTGGCTTCATAGAATGAGTTGGGCAGTGTCCCTTCTGTTTCTATTTTGTGGAATAGTTTGAAGAGTATTGGTGTTAGGTCTTCTTTGAAGGCCTGATAGATTTCTGCACTAAAACCATCTGGTCCCGTACTTTTTTTGGTTGGGAGGCTTTCTATAATGCCTTCTATTTCCCTAGGGGTTATGGGACTATTTAGCTGATCTAATTGATCCTGATTTAATTTTGGTATTTGGTATCTGTCTAGGAAATTGTCCATTTCCTCCAGATTCTCCAGTTATGTTGAGTATAGACTTTTGTAGTAGGATCTGATGATCTTTTGAATTTCCTCAGTCTCTGTTGTTATATCCCCCTTTTTATTTCTAATTTTTATTAATTTGAATACTGTCTCTGTGCTTTTGGTTAGTCTGGCTAAGGGTTTATCTATCTTGTTGATTTTCTCAAAGAACCAGCTCGTGGTTGTCCTCTTAGCACTGCTTTCATTGTGTCCCAAAGATTTGGCTAGGTTGTACCTTCATTTTCATTGAATTCTAAAAAGTCTTTGATTTCTTTATTTATTTATTCCTTGACCAAAGTGTCATTGAGTAGAGTATTGTTCAGTTTCCATGTGTATGTGGACTTTCTGTTGTTTTTCTTGCTGTTCAAGACCACTTTTACTCCATAGTGATCTGATATGAGGCAAGGGATTAGTTCGATCTTCTTGTATTTGTTGACATCTGTCTTGTGACCAATTATATGAGCGATTTTGGAGAAGGTACCGTGTGGTGCTGAGAAAAAGGTATATTCTTTTGCTTTAGGATGAAATGTTCTATATATATATATCTGTTAAATCCAATTGGTCCAAAGCTTCAATTAGTTTCACTGTGTCCCTGTCTAGTTTCTGGCTTCCTGATCGGTCCATTGAGGATAGTGGAGTGTTGAAGTCACCCACAATTATTGTGTTAGGTGCAATGTGTGCTTTAAGCTTTAGTAAAGTTTCTTTCACGAATGAGGGTACCCTTGCATTTGGAGCATAGATGTTCAGTATTGAGAATTCTTCTTGGTGGATTTTCCCTTTGACCAGCAAGTGGTGACCTTCAGTGTCTCTTTTGATGACTTTAGGTTGAAAGTCAATTTTATCTGATATTAGAGTGGCTACTCCGGCTTGTTTCCTGAGACCATTTGCTTGTAAAATTGTCTTCCAGCCTTTACTCTAAGATAGTGTTTGTCTTTGACACTGAGATGTGTTTCCTGTATGCAACAAATTGTAGGGTCCTGTTTCTATGTCCAGTCTGTTAGTCTATGTCTTTTTTTTGGGGGGGGGGTTTGAGACAGGGTTTCTCCGTGTAGTCCTGGCACTCACTCTGTAGACCATGCTGGCCTCGAACTCAGAAATCCGCCTGCCTCTGCCTCCCAAGTGCTGGGATTACAGGTGTGCGCCACCACACCCGACTAGTCTATGTCTTTTTTTTTTTTTTTGATTTTTTTTTTTTGAGTCAGGGTTTCTCTTTGTAGCTCTGGCTGTCCTGGAACTCACTTTGTAGACCAGGCTGGCCTCAAACTCAGAGATCCACCTGCCTCTGCCTCCCAAGTGCTGGGATTACAGGCATGCGCCACCACCGCCCGGCTATCTATGTCTTTTTATTGGGGAATTGAGTCCATTGATGTTAAGAGATATTAAGGAATAGTAACTATTACTTCCTGACATTTTTGAAATTATTTTTTATACTTGAGTGGTTATCTTCTTTTGTGTTTGATGAGAGGAGGTTTCTATCTTGCTTCTTCTGGGGTGTAGTTTTCCTCCTTGTGTTGGTGTTTTTCCCCTATTATTCTTTGTAGGGCTGGGTTTGTGGAAAAATATCATGCAAATTTGGTTTTGTCATGGAATACCTTGGTTTCCCCGTCAATGGTGATAGAGAGTTTTGCTGGATATAGTAGTTTTGGCTGAAATTTGTGTTCTCTTAGAGTCTGCATGATATCTGCCCAGAATCTTCTAGCTTTCATGGTTTCTGGTGAGAAGTCTGGTGTAATTCTGATAGGTCTTCCTTTATGTGTTACTTGGCCTTTTTCTCTTACTGCCTTTAATATTTTTTCTTTGTTTAGTACATTTTGGGGTTTTGATTATTATGTGAGGGGAGGTATTTCTGTTCTGTTCCAGTCTGTTTGGAGTTCTGTAGGCTTCTTGTATATTCATGGGCATCTCTCTGTTTAGGTTGGGGAAGTTTTCTTCCATAATTTTGTAGAAGATATTTGCTGGCCCTTTAAGTTGTAAATCTTCCCTCTCATCTATACCTATAATCCTTAGGTTTGGTCTCCTCATTGTGTCCTGGATTTCTTGGATGTTTTGGGTTACAAGCTTTTTGCATTTTGCATTATCTTTGATTGTTGAGTCCACAGTTCCTATGGTATCTTCAGCATCTGAGATTCTTTCTTCTATCTCTTGTATTCTATTGTTGATACTTGCATCTATTGCCCCTGATTTCTTCCCAAGGTTTTCTATCTCCAAAGTTGTCTCCCTTTGAGATTTCTTAGTTTTTTTCTACTTCTGTTTTTAGATCCTGGATGGTTTTGCTCAGATCTTTTGCTTGCTTGTTTGTGATTTCATGTAATTCTTTAAGAGATTTTTGTGTTTCCTCTTTCATGACTACTACTTGTTGACCCATGTTCTCCTGTACTTCTGTAAGTGATTTTTGTATTTCCCCATTATTGGCTTCTGCTTTTTGATCCATATTCTCCTGAATTTTTTTAAGTGATTTTTGTGTTTGCCTTGTAAGGGCTTCGAACTTTTGATCAATTTTCTCCTGTATTTCTTTAAGAGATTTATCCATGTGTTCTGTTTTCAGTATCCTCACCAATGATTTTAGATCTGTATCATGATTTTCTGGTGTGTTGGGGTATCCAGGGCTTTCTGCTGTCGGGGAACTGGGTTCGGATACTCCCATATTGCCTTGATTTCTGCTAGTAACGTTCCTACGTTTGCCTTTTGCCATTTGTTTATTTCTCGACTTAGTTGGTCTTGTTATTACTGGTTGGTGTTTAACGCTCCTGAGAGCCTGGTGTTTGGTGCTGCTGTCTCAGAGGGAGTCTGTGCTCCTGAAGAGGAAACTGGAAGGTTTCCACCACTGGGCTCCGAATTACCTTCTCAGCTCTGCTGGGCTGGATTCAAGTCTCCTCCCTGCTTGCCTCTGGATGCTTAACTGGCCTCCAGTGGTCTCCTCCTGGTTTGCCTGGTTAGTCTACTAGCTCCAAGATGGTGGCGGGTCTCAGGGCTCTGTCTAACCGCAGGATTCCCTGCAGGCTCAGGGCTTCCTGGCTGAGCTGCTGAAGCCTAGGCAGTGGTTCTCCCAGTTGGCAGGACTCCGTCTGGTTGAGCTGTTCTCCCCAGGATAGTGTTCTGGGGAGGTTCTCCCCAGGACCTCGGATCTCTCTAACCGCGGGCTCTTTGTGGATCCAGAGCTCCCCCACCCCTGTTGGGCTGCAGGGTCCAAGATGGTGTGGATCCCGGTCCTTGGGTCTCTGTCTATCTACAGGACCTCCTACAGGTCAGACGTTCTCCCACCTGCCCAGGCAGCTGTAGTGCTGCCCAGCTCCCTGGTGCGGAAGGCACCCAGGCAATCTATACCCTGGGAAATCCTTCACTCTGGTGCCCACTGTACCTTGCTCCCCAAATTTTGCTTCTTGTTTTTGTTTTTGTTTTTGTTTTTGTGTTTCGAGACAGGGTTTCTCTGTGTAGCTCTGGCTGTCCTGGAACTCACTCTGTAGACCAGGCTGGCCTCGAACTCAGAAATCTGCCTGCCTCTGCCTCCCAGAGTGCTGGGATTACAGGCGTGTGCCACCACTGCCTGGCTAAAATTTTGCTTCTTAATATTGGGTTGTATTGGTTCACGGGTCCAGGGAATCAGCATCAAGGAAGAGAATGCATGACGACTTATTTAAATCCACAACATCGCCTCAACCCCGGATTACAGACTCAGAACCTAGATTTAATAAGATCCTCAAAGTGATTCAGGTGCAAAGGAAAATCTGAGAGGTCCTGCTGCATGTGCTCACCCTGTGGGGACCCCTTGTAATATGGTAATAGAAACTTCTAATTTTCATTCTTTGATGTAATTGTAGTTTGCTTGTAGTTTTGTGATATTATTAATTAGGCTGTAAAACATATTGTGGCCATATTGTTAATCATATTCCCAGTGTCTGACATCAATTTGTGCACATACTTGATTGTCAGTAAAGACTGGTAAAGTGTGTAAATAAATATTGCCCGAAAGCATTTAGATTTTTATTAAGGGAACAAGAAAATGGGGTATTGAAATGACCTCTTTGAGTTTGCAACTGTAACACTTTTAAGCATATCAGATTATCGGTAATTTCCTCCAGTTGTACTTAATTAAAACTCGATGCTAATGTTTTTTCCTGTTATATTAAAATCAATGCTAAATGTATTTTTTTAAAAAAAATAACTAGGCAGAGAGTTAGAGGCTGCATTGGGCTGTATAGCAAGATCTTGTCTCAAAATGCAAGCTTAAAACCTAAGCAGAAATTAATTCCTCAACCCCACACTAGAATACCACACACCTTCCAGCCCCATTAACTCAAAGTATATGATGTTTTCAAGTGTATAATAAAGACCGAAGATGAATTTTCTATTTATTTCTGTTTATCAAGATAGAAAAGGCCTAGAATGATGAAAAGAAATCTCCCCACATGGAAACAGTCGAACTGCCCGGGGAGATGGCTGTTCGGAACTCTGGGGCCGGGGAGACAGCTCAGCAGGCCAAGGGCGTGCTGCTGCGGGAGCTGGGGATCCAAGGTCACACCCCAGTACTTCCCCAGGAAGACAGGCTCCCTTCTGGCCTGTCAGCCTCGCTGAATGGACGAGCTCTGGGCTTAGTGAGAGAGACACTGCCTTAGAGGACACAATGGAGAGTGACTGAGTAAGACACCTGCTGGTGACCTCCAACCTCCACCTGCACACACTTTGCACACATGTGCACGCGCAATCACAGGACCAAAGGTTTTGATTCTTGTTTTTTTGAGATAGGGTTTCATGTAGCTCAGGCTGGCCTTGGGCTCATTAGGTAGCTGAGATTGACTTGGAATTCCAGGTCCTTCTGCCCTTACTTTCCAAGTGCTAGGATTATGAGCATATGTCACCACTCCTGGCTTTTCTTCAACAACTTGGACTTGATTGACTTCAACTTGACTTCCTAAAGTTTCTCTTTAAATTGGTGCTTATCCAAAGAACTTGCTCATTATCTTGAATTATGGCACCTCTCTCTAATTTTGCAGATGGGAACAAGCAGTTTGCTTCTCCATAGCACTTGTCAGAACCAACCACGCTGACCTTGGCAAGACCAAAAATGTCTCACACAGAGCTTGCCTTATTCCAGTCTCTCCGAAGAGAATGTTCAGCCTCAGCAGTTCTTGGAGCTTAAATACCAGGAGCAAATCAGGCCGACGGACACATTTTTATGAATGTCAGTACTTGGCGGCCCTTCCCAGTTTGGCTGTCACCAGCGTCCATTGCCTACGGCTCCCCTCCCTGCCGTGGGCTCCAGGCATCCGTGTGTCTCCCAGGCACCCTTCTCTTTACTGTCTCTACCCGGGGACATGGTGCTCTTCTGCCAGGATCGCAGCAACAGCAGCAATGAAAGGGGAAGACGGGCTTTGGGAAAATCAGATTCCCTCATTTTGTGATTATTTTTTTTTAACATACTGACTTATTTACTGTTGATTGATCAGACAAATAAGAGCAATTGCTAGCATCTTAAGTTATTGTTTAGCTTAAGGGAAGTGATGATAATAGATATCCAGTGAACAGTTCTGATATTCCCTACCTGTGCTAAGTGCTTATATGATGACTTGATTCTTTATCCATACCTACCCTGTTAGTCACCCGTTATGAAAGGATAAGGCAGGGGTTTTGTTTGTTTGTTTGTTTCACTATGTAGATCTGGCTTGCCTGAAACTTCGAGATAGATGGGTTGGCTTTGAACTCAGAGATCTGCTTGCCTCTGGGTAAAAACTACTAAGATTTAAGGTGTGTACCAACATGGCTCAGTAGAATGCAGTCTTAAAAACCATATAGCGGTCTTTAAATTGTTTTTAAAATATGCTCTTAGTGTTTGGAAATGACCTGGTGTAACCAAGGCTGGCTCTGAGGTGGCCTTGAACTCTTCCTGGTCCTTCCATATTCTCCTCTTAAGCGTTGGGATTAGGCACATGACACCATTCTGAGCAAGAAAATACATAATTGTCTTTTACACCAGATTGTTGGCTTCTCCAAAAGGAAACAATCTTATTGTTGTTGAACCAGGCCTGAGAGGGAAGTACCGAATGTGTGACTATTTCACGGATTGATGGTATGATGGTGGGATGAGCTCTGGACTCATCTGTCCTGTTGCCTTGCCTCCCAAATCTCAGGGGTTCGTCTAGTACAAATACTTACCTTGCAGAGTTGTTTTAAAGATTAGATAATAATGTTCCTTCCAAAGACATAGTGTAAGTGCGAATGTGCATCGCTAAGTGAAAGAAAGTATGGACAGGAGAACATGATATGATTCGACTGTATGATACTACAAAAGGGAAATTACAGCGATGATCAAAAGATCAGTTTTTATCCAGGATCTATACCTGAAAGAATCTAGATTAGAAAACCTCAGAGATGTTTGCACATACCTATTTATCGCCAATTTACAACTGGACATTCACGATGGCCAAGATAGGGAACAAGTTACATGCCTTTCAACAGACAATGGATAAAGAAACACATGCATATATATGTGTTTTTTAAAAGTCTTTACATTATCATCTCCATCACCATCATCATCCTTGTATGTGTGCATGATATGCGTTTGTGCGCACACATGCCACTGTGTGCTGTGACTGTCCAAGGACAGCGTGGTGGAGTTTTTCACACATGCCACTGTGTGCTGTGACTGTCCAAGGACAGCGTGGTGGAGTTTTTTCCCTCGTACCTTTTTGTGGGTTCTGGGGGTTGAAGTCAGCTCACACCAGGTTAGCCATCAAGCACTTTTCTCACTGAGCTATCTTATTGGCCCAACAATGGAGTTTTATTCGGCAGTTTTATTAAAAAGACATTATTCGATTTGTGGGAACGTGGGTGGAACTTGGGATTGATATAGTTAGCGGAATAAGCCAGATTCAGAAAGAAAAAATTCCATGTCTTACCTCAGATGTGGACTAGATACATAGAAGAAAGAGGAGTGTTTGGGGAAAGGAAAGGGAGCAGTGAGGGGGGAGAGGCGTGAGGGCAGGCAGAGGGAGGGGGAGTGTTAGCGACATAGTGACACCTATGGACAAGAGTGTCAGGAAGCCACCTATGTCCACTGAAGACTAATTTACAGAAATCAGTGCTCTGCAGGGATGGGGCGGGAGGGAGTGCAGGCAGAGGAATGGGCGGAGTACAGAGGATTTTCCGGCAGTGAAAGTGTTCAGTGTGCTACAGACATAAGTATCTGTCAAAACCGGCAGGATGTATAACACAAAGAGGGAACGCTAAAGTGACAACTAGAAGCACCAATTTTGTTTTTTTAAAAAATACACCTCAGTAATGCAAACTATTAGTAATGGGAGAGACTGGGAGCGAGGCGTGAAAACCCCTCCACCTCATATTTCTATAATAAAACTGCTCTTTTCTAAATGAAAATGTGTGATTGTGTCTACGTGTCAGGGTGAGGGGGTTTGTGCCCATGAACAGTGCCCGATGACGGCAGAGATGCAGAAGCTCGCTCCCCCCTCACACCCCCTCCTGCGTTCTCCCCCTCCCCTGCCCCATAACCCAGCTGCAAGCTGCTGTGAGCCAGCCCACCTGCATGCCAGGAGCTGAACTGCAAGAGCAGGTCCTGCTCCTCCGAACTGCTGAGCAATCTCTCCAGCTTCTAAAACTGCTCTTAAAAATAAAAAAGTGACATAAATTTCATAGTTTTCAGTGTATCTTGGGCTTTGTAAGAATTTTACTCATAAATATTGTATAATTCCTATTCTGTGGTAGACACCAAGGTTTGTGTATACATAAAGACCTTGTCTCTATAATCGGAATATTTAAGGCCTATGCAGGACACAGAGAGGTGCAGAGGTAATTTTCACTCTGGTGTGGGTGTGCACAGATATGCTTAAGGCAAGCACATCTAACCCAGCCAGGAAAGGGTAGGGACATCTTGATGAAGGAGGGATCTGTGGAAGAATTTTAAGCAGCATTTCTGGTTGCCCCACCCCTTCGTGTCAGACCTTTATTCTTTGGGTAGTTACTGCTAGTCTGGTGGTTATTTTCCTGGAAAGAGACAGTTGAACAAATACAGATGGGGTGGGGCATGAGGTGGTTCAGGTGAAGTAAAAAAAAAAAAAAAAAAAAAAAAAAAAAAAGGATGCTTTCTCAGCAATCTATGGCCCAGTGAGGTCACTTTCCTATAACACAGATTTCCTCTACAGTCCTGGCTCAGCAGCCAGGATCCCATATCCAAAGTCCCAGAATAGGACACGAGCTTTTGGAAGCTATTCAAAGTCTAAACTGAACACTACCACACAGATGTCGTCTCAGCTACGTAGAGGGCTGAGACAACAAGAACACAGGTTGGAGGCTCGCCTGGCCAACTTAGAAAGGTTGTCTCAAAAAAGGAAAAATCAATGGTAGAGCCCAAAGTGTAAGACCCTGAGTCAATCCACAGCAACAAACAAACAGCAGCAGCAACAACAACAAAGGCAATAACAATAACAACAGCAATAGCCATAACAATAACAGCAGCAATAACAACAGAAATAACAACAGCAATAACAGCAACCATAATAAAAACAGAGGACAAAGAGAGAGAGATCAAAACTATCATATAGGGACTGGAGAGATGGCTCAGTGGGTAAGCACTGGCTGTTCTTCTGAAGGTCATGAGTTCAAATCCCAGCAACCACATGGTGGCTCACAAACCTCCGAAATGAAATCTGACACCCTCTCCTGATGTCTGATGACAGCTACAGTGTACTTACACATATAATAATAAATAAATCTTTAAAAACTATCATATACTCTTATAAAGACTCAAGAGCAAGCTCAAGCCTGGTTGTATATGAAGAAAACTGGAAGACACTTGTCTTAAGGTTCCCATCACTGTGAAGAGATACCACGACCAAGTCAACTCTTTTTTTTGGATTTTTTTTTTTTTGAGACAGGGTTTCTCTGTGTAGCCCTGACTGTCCTGGAACTCACTCTGTAGACCAGGCTGGCCTCAAACTCAGAAATCTGCCGGCCTCTGTCTCCCAAGTGCTTTTTTTTTAAAGAATTACTTTTTATTTTTTGTTATATGAGTATACTGTACAGATGGTTGTGAGCCACCATGTGGTTGCTGGGATTTGAACTCGGGACCTCCAGAAGACCAGTCAGTGCTCTTAACAACTGAGCCATCTCTCCAACCCCCAAGGCAATTGCTATAAAGGACAACATTTAATTGGAGCTCGCTTACAGGTTCAAAGGTTCAGTCCATTATCATCATGGCAGGAAGCATGGCAGCACCCAGGCAGGCATGGTGCTGCAAAAGGAACTGAAGTCTCCATCTTGATCCAAAGACACTCAGGAGAAGACTGACTTCCAGGAAGTGAGGAGGAAGGTCTCAAAACCACTCCCACAGTGACACAGTTCCTCCAACAAGGCCTCACCTCCTAATAGTGCCACTCCCTGGGTCAAGCATATTCAAACCATCACATTCCACTCCCTAGCCCCCATAGAGTTGTTCAAACACGGTAGTCCATAAGGGACATACCTAGCATAGCATGATACAAAATACATTTAGTCAAACTTTAAAAGTCTCCAGAGTCGAGCATGTGTCTTTATTGTATGCAGGGGAATCCTCTGGGTATATTCCCAGGAGTGGTATGGCTGGATCCTCTGGAAGTGTCATGCCCAATTTTCTGAGGAACTGCCAGACTGATTTCTAGAGTGGTTGTACCATCTTGCAATACCACCAACAGTGGAGGACTGTTCCTCTTTCTCCACATCCTCGCCAGCACCTGTTGTCTCCTGAGTTTTTAATCTTAGCCATTCTGATTGGTGTGATTGTTTTGATTTGCATTTCCCTGATGACTAATGATGTTGAACATCTCTTAAGGTGCTTCTCAGCCATCTGAAGTTCATAGCAGCCTTATTTATAATAGCCAGAAGTTGGAAGGAGCCCAGATGTCCCTCAAAGGAGGAATGGATACAGAAAATGTGGTATATTTATACAATGGAATACTACTCAGCAATTAAAAATAATGAATTCATGCAATTTGTAGGCAAATGATTGGATCTGGAAAATATCATCCTAAGCGAGTTAACCCAATCACAAAAGAATACACATGAACTGCAATCACTGATAAGTGGATATTAATGAGCGCAGAAGCTCTGAATACTCAAGGCACAATTAGCAAATCAAAAGATTCCCAAGAAGGAAGGAGAGGACCCTGGTCTGAAAAGACTGGATCCAGTTTTGTAGGAGTGTACTGGGAGGTGGGGGTACTTATGGGACATATGATGAGGGGGGAACTGGGAAAGGGAAAAGCCTTTGGAAAGTAAACAAAGAATATAGAAAATAAAAAAGAATCAGAAAAAAGAGAAAAAAATTAAAACTAGAAAATAATCAATAAAAAAGTCTCCATAGTCTGTAACAGTCTCAACAATGTTAAAAGTCCAAAGTGCAAAGTCTCTTCTGAGATTCATGCAATCTTCTAACTGTAAATAAAATTAAAAATAAAAATAGCAGATTACATATGTCCAGCATATGTCCAGGACACAGTATATGTATATATATTATGATTCCAGGAGTGTCATAGTGAGGAAATGCTGGAACAAACCAAGGCCCCCAACCAACTCCTTTCACCTTTGTTGACTACAGCACAATTCTCTTTGGCTGGTTCCAGTCCCTGTTAGCAGCTTTCCTCAGCAGATATCCCATGGCTCTGGCATCTAGATCATTTTGGAGTCTCCGAGACAACTTCAACATTACAGCTTCCTATTCCAATGTCTGGGATCCACACCTGATCTTCCGGGCTCCTCCAAAGGGCTTGGGTCACTTCTCCAGCTCTGCCCTCTGTAGCACTCTAAATTCAGGTTGATCCTTTCCTCTGCTGCTGCTGTTCTTGGTGATCACCCCATGGTACTGGCATCTTCAATACACTGGGGTCTTCTGCTGTAACTAGGCTTCACCAATAAGCCTCTTTTAGGCTCTCTTCATGGTGCCAAGTCTCACTCAACTCCTTTGCATGACCCCTTCAGTCTTGGTCTCGTAACTGCAACTGAGGCTTCACCTTCATCAGCGGCCTTCCATGGCCTCTCACAGTGCCGAGCCTCAGATGCTCTCCATGACCCCTTTATACCTTCAAAACAAGTATCAACTGGGTGACTGTTACACATTACCAAGTCCAGCTGCAGCGCAAGGTACAACAGCGGCTATATCTGGGACACAGCTTCTCCATGCTCTCAGAAAACACTTCCTAGAAGATTTCACCTCAGTGATGCTGGTCTCTTCTTAATCACCACTAATTTCTTAGCTCCAGCTAACCAGCATCAATTGTCCCAGCAGTCCCTTCTATTCTAGACTTTAAAACCAGTACATGGATGAAGCTGCTGAGTTCTGCTGCTTGCTGGAGCTAGAACATGTCCCCGTGTTCTATGATATCTTCACTAGCTTTCTGTTTTCCAATTCCCTCACTGCCTAAGCGTGGCTGTCCTGGATCTTGATCTATAAATTGACTTTCAACTCAGAGATCTACATGCTTCTGTCTCCTTAATGGTGGGATCAAAGGGGTGTGTACCACCATGCCTGGACTTACTAAGACTTTCTCTATTTAGAACTTGCTCTATGCCAGGCTGGCCTTGAACTCAGAGATCTTCTTGCCTCTCTCTCCTGGGATTAAAGGTGTTTTGAAAAGGTCTGATGCCATTCTGGTTTTGCTCCTCTTACTTGTTCCTTTTGAAAATTTTAAGTGCACTATCTAAAACATCACAGTAAGACCTAGTGAATGTGTTTTTGCATTTACAGACCTTCTCTGTCTAGCAAGTTATGTCCTTCCATTATCCTTCACACTAGAGAATTTCTTTGGCCATTTGGTAATCCCCCTCACCTTCTCATGTTCAAGGGCTAACGTGGAAAGCAGAGTCGAGGAGGACAGGTTGTCCAGGGGCTTTACTACGGTGACAGTCGTTCCCTCTCACCACACTGTCACTCTACATCACTGCGATGCTCCCTCCTCTTTGACAGGCTGTGTCTCTTGTAGAAGTCGTCTTCAATCTTCTGCTTGGAGGGTCGGGCTTTACTCCCAGCACTGGGGAAGTGAGAGGGGATGAGAGTCCTTTCTGTGAGAGCGTCATCCCTTAACCCAGCTCTCTCTTTAGAAGCCCCAGGCCTTCTCCCTCTCCACCGCATACCTGGAAGATGCACTGCTGTTACTGACTTAGCCCTTGCTGGTTTCAGACACGACAAGTCCTTCATCATCCTCTCAAGCCTCCACAGCGGTTTTGATTGCTGCCCCGCTGCATCCTATAGTTTTAGTGGTATTCTAGAGGGAGCCAAATTAGGTGTGTTTGTTCAATCCATCATCTCTACCTGGAACCAACTGTCAAACATTCTTAAAAAATCGAGATTCACTTATCTAATAAATACTGAGTGTCTATGATGTCTCTGGCACTTTGACAAATGCTAGAGATGAACTATGATTTATCTTCCATGGCGATGACTGATGCTCTGAGCTAGTATTTGGAAAGGAAAATGTCCTTTCCTTGCAAGTGCTTTGAAATCAGAATTTTATTTTGTGGGGATGCTAGGGTTTCTGGTGGCAAAGGCAGCTTCCTATCTGTACTGATTTGAAAGCACACTTAAACGCTCTGAATCGTTTCTGATGTTACCCACCTATTCCTCTAGCCTGGCTGTATTTCTGAGCATTTGCAAGTTAATTGGCTTGATACTGAATTCTAAGTCTGTATCCTATCAAGACTGATATACATTTAAGGGGGACTGAGGCTCCCCCTTGTCTGCAAGGGGTAAATTTTAAGATCCTATAGTGGTTGCCTAAAACCATAGACAGTAACAATCCTTGTGTTTTCTCCTACATATACATAACTATGATTAAGTTCAATTTATATATTAAGCAAACAACAGCATAACAACAGTAACAAAATAGAACAATTATAATAGACTATGATAAGTATTATCTGAATATGGCCTCTCTTTGAAAATGTGTTATTGTACTATATGATCTTTTTCATGATAATGTGACATGATACAGTGTCGAATCGGTGAGGTGAAGTCAGGCAGGTGACACGGGTTCTGTGTTTGTCCACAACTGAAGAGTTCTTTGAACACAGGCACTGTGATACTGCTAGAATTGATCTGATAACTGAACTGACTACTGAGTAGCAGCTGGGTAGTGTATCCAGTACGGATACTCTAGACAAAGAAATCATTCATGTCCCAGATGGGACATAGCAGGATAGCTCAAGATCTCATCACGATACTCAGGATAGTGTGAACAACAAAACCAATTAAATATTTATTTTTTTGGAAATTTTATATTTCATATTTTTGGATCAAAGTTTATAATAGAGAGTAAGACCAAGGGTGAGAAGGCACTAGGTATGTGTAAGCACGGATCACCTCCACCGCCTGATGACTGGGTGTACAGTACTTTCAACAAATCCCTTCATGGCCCTCCAGTCTCTAGTTTCCATGGTAATTTATTTTAAATCTATACCCTCTCTCATTTATTTGTTTCTTTCTGAAGCAGGGTCCCATATAGCTCAAGCTGACCTGAAGCTTCCTGTGTAGCCCAGGCTGGCCTGGAACTCATGAGTCTCTTGCCTTTGCTTCTCAGGTGCAAGAATTATAGACACGTCTTATCACGACCTAGTGATTGCAGGACTTGACTTGCGAGTTTAGTCATGAGCTTTGCTGATGACAGTAGAGAGTAGATGTGTATGATAGCTCCATGTGTTTCCCCGTGCTAGGCAACGGCCTTGGTGTTTCTCACTTAGCAACTCATTTAACTTATTTTTATTCCATAATAAATTCATGGGAGAAAGCCTCCTGGGACAAACCACCAGGTGCTTTGGGTACCTCCCTCCTTTCCATCTCTCACTCAGAGTTCGTACGCTCATTCTGCTTCCCTGTATTCTGTTTTACAAAATTCTATGAAACTATGCATGTTTACATAGATCTCGTTTGTATGAAAGCACGCTCCCAGGATATGTTGATAACCTTAGTCCACTCTGTAGTTGGATTTCCCAGATGTGAACCACAGATGCTAGCTGCAGAAAGCACTTTCCTTGATAGCCGATCTGGGGCCTCTGCAACCAGAAGGCCAGTCAGACGCCCGTCCGACTCACCCAGGAGCTCCACATGTAGCTGCCAGTGGTTTTCAGTTGTGGCATCCGTGGCTCCCAAGCTCACACATTTTTAAAGGGTTTATTTATCTTTATGTATATGACTGTTTATATGTGTGTATGTATGTGCACCGCATGATATGCATGCCCATGGACATCAGAAGAGGGCGTTAGGTCCTTCAGAACTGGAACCCTGTGAGTGTTGGGAACACAACCCAGTCCACTGTAAGGTCAGCGTGCACTCTTAACTGAGCTGTCTTGCCAGTCCCAGCTTCCAGACTTTTAACTGACTGTGGAAGAACATATGGCCTTGTTTGATGGATTGTTTCATTTTCAATATCTGGCCCTCCCTGTTGATCAGAGTCCATGATGAACTGAGAAAGATAAAAATCATCTGCTTGCTATACGTTATCTTGAGCTGGCTAGGAACTAAAAGTCTATCCGGGATTTTTGTTTTCCACATGACACAGAGGCGTGGGAACACTCCATTGGGAGAGCAGTAAAGGATAATGCTAAAACAATTGCACTCAGAAGTTGCCAAACATTTCTCCTCTTCCTCTTCTTCCTCCTCTTTCTTCTCTTCCTCCTCCCTCAAGGGTTATCTCTGTGTGACAGACCTTGAACTCACAAAGATCTGCCTGCCTCTCTGCCTCCCAAGTGCTAGGATTAAAGGCATGCGCCACCAATTCCAGGCTAAACTAGTTCTTCTCTCCTTCTCCTTCTTCTCCTTCTCTTCCTCCTCCTTCTCCTTCATATGACTTATTTATTTATTTAATGTGTGTGAATACACTGTCACTTTCTTCAGACACACCAGAAGAGGGCATCAGATCCCATTACAGATGGTTGTGAGCCACCATGAGGTTGCTGGGAATTGAACCCTGGACCTCTGAAAGAGCCGTCAGTGCTCTTAACCACTGAGCCATCTCTCCAGCCACCCTATACAATATTTTTAGTGGTTGGCTTACTCATCTTTCTCCCCTATCATATGGGGTGGCAAAAAGAAAGTCCTGACATTTTTGTGTTCTCAGTGTCTGTACAGTGTCTGATGCTCTGAAGATTCAAGTCCGCACCTGTGTGACACAAGAAACTAATAAATAAATGGATCAAATCCATGAAAGGAAAAAAATTAAAATGAAGCCAACACCACACCTGGAAGTCCCAGGATGGCAAAAGTGAGTTGTCCAAAACGTTTTTTTTGTTGTTGTTGTTTTTGTTTTTTGTTTTTGTTTTTGTTTTTGTTTTTGTTTTGTTTTGTTTTGTTTTTTGGAGCAAGCTGAATGAAATTGGTTTAATGGAGTTAGGCCGATACTTTTTAGCTTATATCCTACACCCCGGAGAATAGTCTGCAGTCTCTTTTAGTGGGTGTGATATGTGTTTTACGAAAAGATGGTCTCTTCCAGTAGGGAGCACGCAGCTAAGGAAGTTATGCTGTAACACCCATGGTAGCCAGACCGGACAGATCACCGCTACCAAAGAGTCATGAGGACAGATGAAGTCATGGAGAGTGACCGAGTCACTTCTGGTGAGGCCAACAGCAAATCCTTGAAGGGTGGACACTCAGCAGAGGGCATGACTTTGGTGCGGAAGGAGAAGAGAAACTTTGTAACCTGAGTGGGAGGCAGAGAATGGCTTCCCACCGGGTAGAGCAAGGCTGGAAACAGGGGGCGAGGCCGACCGTGTGGAAGAGAGGCCCCGCCCGGCTGCACAGGGAGTCTGTCCGGTGAAGGTGGTTACATTCCTTTCAGGAGGAGTCTGGAACGTGTGGGGACCTGCTGCATACTTGGGTAGGGCTAATTGCACCGTCAGCCCAGCCCTGGGTAAGAAAGGCAAGGTAAACACTTGGACAGGCGTACCTTCACGTTTGACGTTTCTTCGGTCTATAATTAAGAGTCAAGTGCTGAGACAGTTTCTGAGGTTTTCACCCAGGAGCTGGTTCTTTTCCTTCTGCCTTTCAGGGTACCACATGCTGTTATTAGGTTGCTTAGTGTGCTGCTAAGGCAGACCTGGCCGAGACAGATAACCATAGCCTGGGAGCTCTGGAGAATCTCCCTCCTCCTTACGGCATCCCTGCTCCCTACCATGCCTCGGACTGGTGACTGTAGGGGTCTTCAGTTCAAGTTAGCAATAGTTAGTTACATTCAATGGTGAGGAAAGGATTTCATCTCAGAACCAATCCCAAGTGTGTTTCTCAGAATTCTATTGGTTCTAAGTGACAGCCCAAACCACCTCATTCCCAGTGTTAGGGTTATTAAGTAGATACGAAAGGCATTCACAGAACAGACAGAAAGGCCAGAGGTAAGCATGGTCCTGAGTGTCTGGGGATTAACCTGGGCTCACAGCTGCCCAGGCTTTACCCCTCCATCCATTCTTCCCATCCTGCTGGTAGGGAAGGCCATTTTTTCTGACAGTTTCAAATTCATGTCCTTTCTGTCTTGTGACTACTTAAGAGACAAGAGTAGGCCTCTTCCCTTTGGTAGAATATTTTTGAAAATCCCTTCTGCAGCTTGGTTTGAGTACAATGAGTGCTTTCTGAGCCTGACACTGAAATGGGGTGGCCGGTGGCGATGGGAGCAGAGTGGCATGATGGGACATGCTTATCCACCCTGTCGGTCAGGAGCTCTGGGACTCCTGGAGAAGGAGTGGCTGAGAGGAAGGAGCAGATAAAGACAGCAGCTTCTGGGAGAGGACAAACACCCTGTGAGGAGGCACTACTGATCCTAGCCAAGGCTCCAAAGGTTTTCTGATCCAAGCTCCAGAGGTTCCAGTCTACTGGGTCTGAATGAACTCTGTTCCTCCACTCCAGTGTATCTTAATTATGTCTTAATTATTTCCGGGTCACTGACATGTGCTCTGAGTTCTTCACAGCAGTTCATCTAGGTGTCTCCTTTTCTTTTTTTTTTTTTAAATCGCCAATCTCTGTTTATCTCAAAAGACATTTGTCTTTTAACATCCTCAGCTCAGAAATGGAATTAGCAGTGCTGGAAAGCCAAGCCTATGCTTTCTATGCTTAAAAAGACACCCACGGTGACTTTTATGAGTTCCCCTTCCCTCCTGCAGATCTGGAGGTGGCTTGCTCATGGCTTACCAGTTACTGGCCTGAGGTAGTCTCTTCAATGTCTGAACCTGGAGGTGGAGTATTGGTGTGTCAGGTCTGCTCAGTCAGACAAGAAGGGAAACAGAGGAGAGGCCTCTAGCAAAATAACCAAGACAAGGCTCCTTTCTTGGAGTTCATGTATGTGTGTAGTCCTGGGATGGAGCCCAGGGCTCCATACATGCGAGGTAAGTGCTCTACCATTGAGCTGCTGTCCTAAGCAGGCTCTGGTCACTACTTTTTATTTTTTTAAACATTTCTTATTTACTTACATCTGGTCAACATGCATGGTGCATGACTGGAAGTCAGAGAAGCACTTGTAGGAGCTGGAACTCCCTCCGCTGTGGGTTCCTGGGACTCAGCGGTCAGACCCGACAGTCAGTGCCTTACACTGGGCCATCTCACTGGTCCCACTGGTCGTTCTGAAGCATTCGATCTCACTAGTTTCTTTCGATAATAGATTGGATTATCTCTCCCCAAACCCACACATCAAAGGCCTATCCTCAGTATCATGGAACATGGCTTTATCTGGAGAGACTTCATGGAATTAGTCAAATTAAAATAAGGCCACGAGATGGGCTGATTTGATTTGTATCCTTACCAAGTGAAATTCTGAGGCACACCCACACACAGAAGATGAAAGCAGAGTCCAGTGTGACACTTCAGCAACCCAAGAAACACCAAAGATTTCCAGCAAACACCAGAAACTAAGGGGAGAGGTCAGGGAGACCTGTCTTTCCTGTAGCCTCAGAAAGATCCTATCCAGCCCACGCCGTGACCTCAGCCTTGGCCTCCAGAGCTGAGACAGGGCATTTCTGTAGCTTAAGTCATACAGTTTGTGGTTCTTCCCCATGGCAGCCTGGCAGTATCACTGGATCCTTTATAACAATGGCCTGAGCTGTACTCACACCGCCCAGGGGTGGAGAGCAGACTTTCTGTTTTCTACAATCTCTTTCCTCCTTGGCTGGGATGATGAACATGCCTCTGCTGTGTGTGTGTGTGTGTGTGTGTGTGTGTGTGTGTGTGTGTGCGTGCATGTGTGTGTGTGTGTGTGTGTATGTAATATGTGTATATGTAGACACACTCCTCTGGGCGTGCATGTGCTGTGTAGACTTGTAGAGGAGAGGCTGGTATCTTTCTTGGTTACTCTCTACATTGTATGTTAAGTCAGGTTCTCGCACTTGAAACCAGAGTCTGCTGGTTTGTGTAGTCTCACCAGCAGCTTGCACTGAGGAGCTGGTGTCTCTGCCCCCTAAGCACTGAGATTACGGGCAGGTTCCCACGCCCAGCCACTGTTTGTGTGGGTACTGAGGGTCTAGACTCAGTTCTTCATAGAACTGCAAGGGCTTTGTCCACTGAGAATTTCCCCAGATGTGGCAATTTATTTCTTCTCCTGTCTTTGCTTTTTCTCAATATAGTAGAAAGAAAGCAAACAAACCAACAACAGCAAAACTCCCCAAAATGTAGGAAAAAGAAAAGCAAAATATGCCAAAAGCCTGGGTTCCATGGGCAGCGACACGTTATGGTTTTGTGACCTTCTTAACTTTTCTTATCTCTAAAACAGGAGCAACAGTTTTTATTTTAAAAGGTTGTGATAAGGATTAAATAACAGAATAATACTGGCTTAAACTTACTGAAAATCAGCAGCGAGATGTTGTGCTGTGAAAATGATGTCATCTTGAAAGGTTTTTTAGGTACTTAGCGTAGGACCTTTGACTCTAAGAAGGTGAGTTGACAGTCAGTGGAAGCACGTTCTTCCTTCTACCAATGGTGCAAAAGTTTAGTCTAGCAATCTTACTTGGTTAAGAAAGACACATTGCAACAGAAGTTTAGAATCTCTCAGAATTGAAATACTCTACTCCCGCTGTACTTCATATTTCTTGCAGTAAAATGACTATCATTTGGGAATGCTGTAGTTCTAGGGGATTTTTTCATGGTACTTTTTAGTGGATTATGATCATGCCAATAGTTAAGGTTTTATTCAAACAATTCACTCAAAAAGTATTCTGTATCATTGATTCTCAGCACAGGATTATTTCAACCTTCATAGGACATTTGGCAATGTCTAGAGACACTTTTGATCATCATGACAGGACAGCTCCTCGGAACAAAGAATTACACAGTCTAAAACATTGAGAATCTTGGAGTTTCAGAACCTGGGTCACACCGACACCATTACATATGGCAGACATGCAGAAGCACAGTCATCAGCAGCAGAGTGGAAGTAATCACACACCAAGAAGGACTTTCCCTAGCAGAGTGCTCATGGGAAAGGGAGGCAGGCAGTGGGCTCTGTCTGGGAAGAGTCTGTGTGTAAGGCTGGAGATGGTCAGGGTATCAAGTTTCTGGACAAGTCAGCCAACTTTCCAATCCATCTGCCAGAGCGCAGCCCAGCTCTGCCTCAGCCAAGTGACCCATCTGTGAGCGCTGGCCACTGGAGACAAAAGTGCAGCTATCTCTTCCTAGAACTGAGCACAACTGCGGGGTAATGCACACTGGCATTCTTGTTAAGAGCTGGCAGGTCCGCAAAATAGCGCAATTGTTTGAGAAAGTGTGCGAGCGCACTTTGGCTTCACGTTATTAATGTCTGCAGTGTGCTCCGAGTGAAAGGACGACTGTGGGGGAGGGGACACATACATTTTAATTATTCAAATACATGCAGAATTCTGCAGCCTTAAAGTCTATCTCGAAGGCTCCTTCCTGCATCGACACAATGTGTTAGATTCTACTGGGTCCTTGGAGTAACTCTTTTTGGTTTGAGTTGTAAATTTTTTAAAAAGGCCCATTTAATTCCCTGGGGCTACCAGGTGATCATTTGGTCACTAATGTCATGGTGAGAAGAAAGAAAAGGAGAATGATCAAAAAAGACACAAGCTTGTACTGGTAACGGACCCCCCTCCCCATTTCTCTTTTCTTTCTTTCTTCCACTGCTGCGGCTGTGAGGGACCCTGTCGTTCTAAGTCCAGCATTTCTGATGGAATGCTGTTAATGCTGCTTTCTCACTTCACTTATATCTGGGGGCAAAACAGGATAAATACTCAGGGTTCTAGAGTGCATATTCCAAAGACACTCGGTGACAAGTGGAGTTCTTGTGCCTCCGAATGAAAGTTTTAACTGGAGGGGCCGGGAGGTGGCTCAGGGGTGGGATGCATGCTTAGCACACACGGGGCACTGGCTTTAATCTCCAGCACATACAAGATATGTTCGTGAGGCCAGGCCTCCAAAGTGCAGTTTTGTTTGGGGTTTCAGGTCAAGAGTAATTTAAATGGGATGCCACTCAGTGTTATGTATTTAAGTCAACAAATGGTTAATGCTTAATGGACTTAGGGTGACTAAGTTAGACACGGTGAGGTCTGTAAACATGCGCACAGGGAGGAGTCATGTCGGATGGCTTTGCTTTAATGGATTATCAGCAGTATTAAGTGGTGAAGGGGTGTTTTGGTAAGGAGTAAATCAACTCCTTAGGCAGCTGGTTGTAAAAACTTCAGGCTCCACCAATATCATAATTTGGTTAGGGAGACAAATTACAGTGATAAGAGAGAATTAATGAGTGTCAGGTAGTTTGGTCTTAATTAGCAGTTGGTGTGAGCTTCTAAAAATCCAGATTGAATTTAATAACTGGTTTACTTTGTGAAGTGTTCAGAAATAAGGTGGTGTGAATAATTTGTATGATGAAGACCTAGTCAAGCTAAAAAATGTCAAGCTGAACACACACACACACACACACACACACACACACACACACACAACTCCCTCGTAGCAAATATAGCAAATGATGATCATCCAAATGGTACAATGTGTGTTGCAGTCTGTAGCACGGCCTAGGAACATCAAGGTGATGCGTATATGGCTCTTGTTCCTATAGAACTCACTATTTTATCAGAGCTCAAATTTTATCAACTTGGCTACAGTTCACAGATACTAAGGAAACTAGTTATGAGGGGGGACAGGGAGACGTTAAGGCCTGTGCTCCTGTGGGGCTTGTGATAGCTGGGGACAGATGAGGCCAAAAACACTGGTGTTTAGAGACTGAGAGGAGAGAGGATTCAACAAGGAGGACAGGACATGGGACCCACAGTTGTTACACCAAAAGGCGCAAGGCCTTGTAAAGGCAGACAATTGCAAATGGCGAAGTTGTGAAAATACTGAAAATAAGGTTGTGGCAAGACACACACATGGGAAGTAAACGTTAGAAAGATGGAGTTATTCAAGAGTTATTCATGGAGTTACTCAAGATACATGATGGTGGTTAAATTCTCCAGGAGCCGCTAGGGACCGAAACTAGAGCTTTGGGGAAATGGTCCCTAGAGTCAGGAGCTGGAAGGGGGTGGGGGTCCTATATAACTGAAAGGCCAAGAAGAGGGAGGAAGGAAGCCAGGGTGATTCCAGAGAAGCTGGAGAGAAGGAAGAGCACAGTGAAGCTGCTCCTTGTACAGAGCCACCCCGTCCCGAACAGCCGGGCGTGGGGGTGGGGGTGTTCTTGTCTAAAAATTAAGCACAAAGTGTAAGATGCGAATAACCTTTGAAATAAAGCATCTATGCAAATGAACGCCAAGGACGCATCCTGCTGGCGGAGATAGCCACGCGATACAGTCACACGCAGCTTTTTTGTTCTCAAAGAAAGTCGGGAGACATTATTTAAACTCATCTTTGCATCATTCTCGGGAAGATTACAGCCTGAAAGAAGCCAGAGTTTTCACCCCTTTCTTGCTTGATTACTGCCGCCTTTGTGTAACTGTTGATACTAAGGGTAGGTAACTTTCCAGGAACTTTGTGACAGAAAATGAGAGACAATGATGACGACGAGGAACACCCTCCAGAAAAGCCAACACTTAGCTAGCGCGAAATGATTCCATGTTAGTTTTTCCTCTTAGCTTCAAAAACTCTGAAATAGTATATCTCCATTTTATGTATGTGGACAGCTTATAAGAACCGTGCTAAAAATAGATGCATCGAACAGCGCTGGAGTATTCCAAATAAGTGGGATTTTGTGTTTCATTATCTTGAGCTCTGCCTAGAACAATGAAGGAAATTTTTATCACGGAACAAAAACAAACATCAGGATATGTCAATCCCTTCCTGTGCTGGAAGGTATAAACATTTGTTAGAAATTTTTATGTTGTAAATGACAAAGCTCTTATCAAAATCACTTAGAAAAAAACAGTAAGAGGATGGATGGGTTGGCTCAGGAGGAAAAGGCTGAGGGTAGGTGGGTAGTCTGAAGGTTCAGCTATGACTGAGTCCAAGGGCAAGTTTAGCGTCATGAAAGTAAAGTCAGACCTTGGATGCACTGTGCAGGGCAGGGAGGCAGGGAGGTGCTCATGTGCCTCAAGTGACAGACCTGGGCAGGGAACCAGCAGTCCCCATGGGAAAATCAGTTGCTTTCAGAAGAAAGAATGGTTGGTAAGCATCAAACCCAGCAGGTCTCCAAAACCAGCCCTGCCTCCAAGTAGCGTTCCCTCTGCCTCAGAAATTCTTACTCTTAGAACTATGTCTTTAAGACTTAGAGGTCTAGAGCTATGCTTCAGTGGTTAAGAGCACTGACTGCTCTTCCAGAGGTCCTGAGTTCAATTCCCAGCAACCACATGGTGGCTCACAACCATCTGCAATGGAGTCCAATGCCCTCATCTGGTGTGTCTGAAGGCAGTTACAGTGTATTCACATAAATACATAAATCTTAAAAAAAAAAACCTTGAGCCTAAGATGTTTCCTTCAGTGCTGTAGATATTCTGAGGCAAAGGCTTGCAATGTTGGTGGTATGTCTGAGTAACGTGGGTAACCATAAATTCTTTTGAGAATGTGTGTGTCTGAGCTTACCATTTTTTTTTTTTTTTTAGTCTTTTGAGATAGGGTTTCTCTGTGTAGCCCTGGCTGTCCTGGAACTCACTCTGTAGACCAGACTGGCCTCGAACTCAGAAATCCGCCTGCCTCTGCCTCCCGAGTGCTGGGATTAAAGGCGAGCGCCCCCTCTGCCCACGCTGAGCTTACCATCTCAAGCTCCCCAATGGGCTGGCGATCCAGCGTCAGCCGTAGACTGCTTTCCTAGCTGTCATGAGTCCGTGGCTCCACATCCAGTACTGAAAAAGCAAGCAAGCAAACACAAAACCATCCACACTCCAAACGTTGTCCCTGAGAGAGTTCAAAAGGAACACTGCTTTGTGCACAGTTGACAGCCTTCCTCCCAGACCTTCCTTCCCCTCCTTGCTCTTCCTTCTCGAGGTCAGCCTCGTGGTTATTAAGTAGCGGCCTCAGGAACTGACAGAGCGAAATATAACGGGACTGCACGGAGAGAATATATTGTACTATACACGACCATGTTCCGGGATTTTGTACACTAGATTTTCGCTGTGTCAGTTTGGGACTTACTGCCTCCAAGATACGAGAAAGGATGGGTAAAGTGGGGAACCCTTCCAGCCCCATGGGGAAGGAGATCAGTTTGTGGGGCTTTACTGTTTATAGTCCGTCAAGCACGTGGAAGGCGACCAAACCCACTGGAATCCAAAGAACGCCGAGACTTAGGAGTTCTTGTTAGCATGTGGAAAGTCCCACGGAGAAGAATAAACTCCACTTGTTTGAGGACCTGCTTCAATATGACTAAAGCAAAGGGCATGGCCAAGGACGCAGTGGAGAGGGAGGGCAGACGCTGCAGCCGGGTAGGTTTTTGTTTGTTTTAGTTACATGCTCAAGACACTAGAGTGGTGTTTATTACAAGGAAAACATCACACAGTCTATCAGTTTGAACTTGTAAATTTCCAATTTGAGAGGAGAAGGGAAACGGTCACAGTTTTAAAATTGGATTTCAGAATGGGTCAGGAAAGGAATCTCGGCAGCTTTGCTGAGGCCTCCGAGCTGCAGTACCAGCCGTGGCCACAGGGGCGCAGTGCAGCTCAGCAGACACTAGGAACCCTGTTGCGAGGCGGGACGGGAGAAGCCCTTGCGAGGGCAATAAAAACTGATCTCCTGGAACCAAGTGGAAGACATCCTTTATCCCTATCATCCATCTCGCCCCTCAGTTCTACCGTAATTTCTGCGGTTTATTAAATGACAGCTACTACAGGCTTATTACACGTTCCCTACTCTAGTGCACAGTGGTCTTGCCTTGTGAAATTTTTTTGAAATGACGGAAATATCTAATGATGAAGGGCCAGTAAAATGACTTGTTAAGTGTTTGTACAAAGAAAAACAGTGCGGCTATGTAATTGTGCTTCAGACATTACTTAAAGGTAGGGAAAATGATAAATGAGGATACGGTGACACATTTGTAGCCCCCTGAGTACAGGAGGAAAAGTAAGGCAGGAGGATTACAAGTTAGAGACCAGCTTGTGCCTCACAATGGGGCTTTATGTAAGAAAGAAAAAAAGAAGTGTGCGTGGGTGCCTGGGAACTGAGGAGATGGCCTCGCTGGCAAAGTGCTTGCCGCTGAGCACCAGGACCTGAGTTTGGATGCCCACATGCAGTTAAAAAGCAGGGTACTATAACCCTGGAGCTGCCGAGGCAGGCGGAGGCTCCCTGGCGTTTGCTGGCCAGCTCTAGGTTCAGCAAGACCCTGTCTCAGAAACTAAGGTGTTAGGTATTTAAGGAAAGACACTCCCATGTAACCCTCCATTTCACCAATGCCAGCAAATTTGGCACGTGTGTGACCACAAATATCACCCACTGCCAAACAACGACAACAACAAAAGCAAAATCCAGATACCCAAAGGATTTGAGATTCTAGTGTTCTTAAAGTGTTTAAGAGGCACATGCACAGAAAAAAATCTCTAATTCGTAGACTTGTTGTCGAAGTCTTACTTTCCTCTTATGTTTTATAATTTTATAAAATAAGGAACAAAACCACTTTTATAGTAAGGAGGAGATTAATGAGGAAAATAACGAAACCGATGGTATCCAGTCTTCCGCATGCAGAAGAGGACAGATCTTAGCTAGCTGAGGTTGGTCATGCCGCACTGCTCCCCATTTCCTTACTGATGGGCTCTCCCTTAATGTTGGCCAGCGATGGAGAAGCTGACTCACCAGGCCTTGGAAAGAACACTTCAACAAACCACTAGCCAGGTGTAATTATACATGATCAGTAATTTTCTTATGGATTTAAAATTTTCCTGTAGCAAGCACACACACTTTATTTAAAATACTTACAAATAGAAGTATTTGTGTAAATATTGGCTATTGAATTGTCGCTTATATTTTCCTTTAGTTCAGCCTTTGCATGTATTTTCTTAGCATTGACTTGATGAAGCAATCGAACGAGACATCTTGCAGTGCCCTGCTCTCTAAATTTGCCTGATTATTTCTCTAGGTGCCCTTGAATACACCAGATGTATTTCCTGGAAACAGGAAATTAAGCCACAGGCAGGAAGAGATTCCGGTCACAGTTTTTTGGCAGGCGTATGTGCTGGGAAATGCTGTGTACGTCATAATTTACGCTACCAGGAGTCATATCAGGTTGTCCCAGCTCAGGGTCAGTCTGTGGTCACTTGGCCCCATGCAGTTGGATAGAACATGCTGGCAGGAGACTATGCTAGAAGAGGCTCTTCACCACCTAGTGGACGGTAAGCAGAAAGACAGACAGACACTTTTTTTGTTTCCTCCTCCCCCCCCCCCCACAAAGTTCTTCTGTGTAGCCTTAGATTTCAGAGGACCCTGCTATACCACTCCGGTGCATATACCCAGAGGATTCCCCAGCATGTAATAAGGATATATGCTCCACTGTGTTCATAGCAGCCCTATTTATAATAGCCAAAAGCTGGAAAGAACTCAGATGTTCCTCAATGGAAGAATGGATCCAAAAATATGGTATATCTACACAATGGAGTACTATTCAGCCATTAGAAACAATGAATTCATGAACTTCTTAGACAAATGGATGGAGCTGGAGAACATCATCCTAAGTGAGGTAACCCAGTCTCAAAAGAACTCTCATGGCATGCACTCACTGATAAGTGGATACTAGCCTAGAAGGCTGGAATACCTAAGACACAGTCCACATATCAAATGATGTCCAAGAAGAAGGAAGGAAGGGCCCCTGATTCTGGAAAGGCTTAATGCAGCAGTGAAGGGAAATACCAGAACAGGGAAGAGGGAAGGGGTGGATGGGGGAACAAGGGGAGGGAAGAGGACTTATGGGACTTGCAGGGAGGGGGGAGCCTGGAAAGGGGGAAAATCATATGAAATGTAAATTAAGAATATATTGAATAAAAAAAAAAAAGAAAGTTTCTTTATGCCCGGTGGTGGTGGCGCACGCCTGTAATCCTAGCACTCTGGGAGGCAGAGGCAGGCAGATTTCTGAGTTCAAGGCCAGCCTGGTCTACAGAGTGAGTTCCACAGCCAGGGCTATACAGAGAAACCCTGTCTCAAAAAAACCAAAATCCAAAAAAAAAAAAAAAAAGTTTCTTTGTTATTTTTGAGATTATAATATAATTACATCATTCCCCTCCTCTTTTCTTCCCTCCACCCTCTTTTGCTCTTTTTCAAATTCATGGACTCTTTTCTCATTAATTGTTGTCACGTGCATATATAAACACACACCTGTATTTCTAAATGCAACCTGCCCAGGCTGTATAATGTCACTTACATGCCTGTGATTTCAGGGCTGACCACCTGGTATTGGACAGCCAGTTGGTGAGCTCTTCCCCGGAGCGGGGAGGGCGGGGGACACTTTCTCCCACTCTCAGCACCCCGTAGATGCTGCAGTTCTCAGTGTGGGGTTGAGACCTCCTGGGCTTTCCCCATCCCCTCTGGCCTCCCTGTCGCCTTTGTTCAGCTGACACTTGTGCAGCTGGTGAGGTCTGATGGGTGTAGATTCTGACATGAGAGACACAGTCTCACAGCAAAGTCCTCTATCCTGGGGCTCTCACAGTCTCCCTGCCCCCTCTTGAAACGTACCCCCCACCCCCGGGCAGTGGTGGCACATGCCTTTAATCCCAGCACTTGAGAGGCAGAGGCAGGCG